>WNKI01000002.1:3337908-3440720 GCA_015350385.1 Aculops lycopersici
GTACGTACGTACGTACGACGTACGACACTACGTACGTACTACGTACGTACGTACGTACGACGTACGACGTACTACGTACTACGTACGTACGTACTACTACTACTACTACTACTCTACGTACGTACGTACGTACTACGTACTACTACTACTACTCTCTCTCTCTCTCTCTCTCTCTCTCTCTCTCTCTCTCTCTCTCTCTCTCTCTCTCTCTCTCTCTCTCTCTCTCTCACTCATAGATTTTAGGTGGTTAGCTTCAAGCGCAATAAACGCTTACTTGTTGTCTATTGGCCTCTGGCAAGCTAACTAAGTTAACGCGGTTCAGCCAGGTATTAACGGCTTAGTGGTCAGTCGCCGCAAGAAGCCAGCCACCTGTTGCCACTAGAGTTTTTCCGCCAGCCACTTTGGACTACTGTCACTAGCTTCCTCTAGAGGCTTATACAATACTATCATTTCTGCTGCTACACCATTGGGGCTCGTCAATGCGCCTCCAATTAGGAAGCGCTAGGCAAATAAACGGCGGCCAACTTCCTCTGTCTCTCTATTGAATCGACGGTGTCCTTGTCTCGCGGCAGTTATCGCTTGCAAAGGAAAACCGGAACAAGTGGTCAAGGCGAGAATTGGGAGTGAGAGAGGAAGTCGAACAAACGAAGTTGGTGGCCGTGATTATAATCAACACAGCAACAACACATAGCTTGCGTGCTTATGTGTCCGTCCAGTGGATTGCCGTGATTTAACATTTGAATTACATTCTGTTCAACTCCGATTAGCCAGGCGAAGTTTAATGCCACTTACTTTGCCAATCTCTTGCATTACATTTCAGGGCATATTACTAATGCGCCTAATCATGTCTCGCCTACATTTAAGCTGCTCTCGATGCTGATGATCATGATGACGATGATGATTGGCTTTGTCGGCGGTGGTGGTGGTGGTGGCACAGCTCACCAAAGTCGTGTGCCTTAATTGGAGCGGAAATTGCGCGCACCACTAGAGTTCACACGCAATCCTTTGTAGTCATCTTTAAGTTAAACGAAAGGGCAACTCAAGTAGTCGCCTGAATGACCATCTTATGTTTATGATGATGATGATGATGATGATGATGCAAAAATTGATAGTCTTGCAAATGAATCAAGTGCTTGGTGGTGGTTTTAGCAAAGTAGGGGAACAATTGAATAAAACAACACAGCAACCGGTCACCGAAACTTGCCACTAAATTCAAGAAATTTGATCTCCTCCACTGTGAAGTACATAAATTTTGAAGAAAAACGTCGCTTGCTCGTTCCAAAAGCGTCGCCGTCACCATCATCTTTCTTAATGCTCCAGTCAAATTTTATTTTGCGACCCGATAATTGATCTCCATTGAGAAGAAAATATTAAAACCTGAAGCCACCTGTTCTCGAGTCGCTTTAAAAAGAATTGGGGCACATCTCAGTTTGAATACGTCCAACAGGCCTTAGCCATTGAACTGCAAAGACCTCTACAGTTTCAAGCCAGCAACTGGAGTAAGTCGAATAAACGACAACTAAACTGACCACAACAATCCGACCGCAAGCTAGGGAAGTCCACCTGTAATTTTGGTTGGACTAGCGTCGTAAGCTCGACAAAGACTACCACAACCCTCGCCTCAGAGGGTAGAGTTAAACGCGGAAGTTCTCCTATTCCCTGCGTTTCTTTGCTGTAGCTTTCCCTCACTAAATTTCCTACTAACTAAGTTTGTTACACTTCTGTTACCTGACTAACTCTTCCCCATCGCTGCATCTTATCTTTATTACGTGAGCAGCCGAGAGAGTTTAGTTGGAAGAATAAGCGAGAGTTAGGTTAAAAAAAGAAGTCAGTCGAATGGCTCTTGTCGCTTTTGCTAGCTGATTCCAAATTTCCGCCTCAACTTACTCAACCATCCTTCGTGGAATACACTCACACAAAACATTGCGAGCGCTCGCCACAAGCCACCTGTCGCCAGCCAAGCTAACATCGCCAAGACCGCAACAATGTAGCATCGCGCTTACGACTTGCTGGCCAAAGCAACCCGCAAGTTGGCAACCGATGTGCGCAAATGTTGTAATCATCAATTAATCTCGATCGCCGTGTTCAGGTGTACAATAGTTTCGTAGCCACAGTGACGTAAATAGTACAGAGGATAGGAATGGTTGAGAACAGGAATGGTTATCATGTGAGCAGCTCGTGGCTTTAGACCTTTCCAATGCGCTCGGCTGACCGCCGAGTCAAATGGTCAATCGGCGGCAAGTTAACACTCTCCGTGAAGATGAGCGAGCAACAATAACAGGTTGCCGCTACTCCAGCTCCAGATCCTTGTTTTGGAAATCTAATTGCAAGTCTTGTCTGTTCACGTTGCGGAACTCGACTGAGTCCTCGTCGCGGTATTCACTCAAAATCCATGAATTGGGCTTGCTGATATTGAGACCACCCACAAGTTGAAGCATGGAGCAGACTTTAGACTTGTGAGAAATTGGAAGACGGAAACTGGAGTGAGTTGAGCGCGATAACACAGAACCTACCACAGGCAAGCGCTTTACACGCTGACAGGTATCTTGCTTCCGTTCGGCACATTTGCAACGCCAATATTAGAACCATCAAAAACAATACACTCGTGAGCTAGTTATTAGCAATGTCGTTATTATCAAGACGAGAACGGGGTTGAGGGGGAAGAGTGATGCACAAAATGGTCTAGCTGTCACCGATCGAATAAGATCGTCTCTCAGTAACTCACTGATAGTGAGAGACTTGATTGCAGATGAAGTGACTCTGGAGAGAAGAGAGTTGATATTTTGTTGTATATGAATTGAGTATATCTTAACAAAAGATAGAGGAACTTAAAACCGAGTTTATTCCTCCTCATCACTTTCATAATCATCCTCTCCAGTAGATTTTGATTCATCTTCCTCAATAGGTTTCTGTTTACCTTTATCCTCTTCCTTCTCATCGTCTAAAACCTCAACTCTCTTTAGCGGCCGAAGCGAGAATAGTGTGATAAGCAATGACGCAATCGATCCAATAACTGTGCTGACAAATGAAAGTACATTGTAAGGCATACTGAAGTCAGGTGTTGGTAGAACCACTAGCAAGGGTTTCGCGTAAATGATGGATCCACAAGGTGCCACCCGAATTGCAATCGAGTTGAGTAAAAATCCACGATGAGGATCAGGCTTGTGCTCGGTCCATCTGAGGAACACTCGCTCAAAATCATAAGATATCTGGATCTTACTCTTCGGCGGCGCAACCATCGAGAACTCAACCAGTGTTTTGCCGAAACGATCGCCAGGTAGGTCAAAATTTAGTCGGTCAGGCTTGATCTCGTGCCCGTCGCTTGTTCGTATACTTAAAGTGTGGAAAAAGATCCGTAGCTGATGTGGAATAGAGTCCATGTAGGTAATTCTAATTGGAGTATCATGATCATTTGTAATTGTTGCCACTATAGTTCCATCGATTGAGCCGAACCCGGCAATGTGAGTTTGTAGCTGAACGAGAGGTTTGGGTCTCGATGACATTGGAGATCTCTTGAATAGATTCGTTTGCTTGATTCCAAGATTAAATTTGGAATCGTTTGAGGTAACATCGAAAGTGGCAAGTGTCATTTTAGTTTGTCCGAATGCATTATCTAGTTTTTCTTCAACATAACTCTTGGGGTACAACTTTTCTTTGTCATCAAGATCTGTTATGTCAACATGAACTTTACTATGAGTCGCAAGCGGACATTTTTCTTGAATCATGGAGCCAAATATCTTGATCAAAGACCAAGTTTGCTTGCCCTCAAATATTTGCAGAGGGTTGAATATGACGCTAAAACTTTGACTCAATTGCACTTTTTCATACCCCTCCTCAGAGATTACAGGCTCCAAGTCGACGGCTAGAGTTGAGTATGAGGTTTTGAATAAGTTTGTGGTTAGCAAAGATGCTAAACCCTTGTTCTGGCATGGTAATAGTTTCTTCCAGGGAACAAGGTTTGCAGTGCATAGAGATTCTTCAGGTAGATGAGTGTATAGGATATGTTCAGTTGAATTCGGTGGAAGTGGATTATCACTGCTAAAGGTCAGTCTGGTGGCCACAGCATTATCTTTAGACGTTAGTGAGCTACAAAACCTTCCCGACAACAAGTTCACTAGTCGGCGCCATGATTTTTGAGGATTCTCATTGTAAGGTGATAGTTGCACTCTCATCTGCCCACCTGGTGGGCTAGCTCTAACAGGTGAGCCCCAGTTTCTATAGTTCCAGTTACCCTTAGTTATGCTAAAATGAAGTCTATTCAAGTCAGTTGCAGCAACTAGATCACCAATGGGCAGGGGAAAGACTTGGAATTGGTTCTCCCATCTAAGACTCTTGATGTCCTTCCGATAGATTGTTGTAAAATTGAAATGTGCCAACAACTTTCCATCCAATAGAGGCCTTAAGTATAAATTTTCATGATATGTATCCTGAAGTAAAATATCTGTTTCGGCTCGTTGCTCGGCTGCACCAATAGAAAATAGGAATGTTATGGCTAAAATGCAAGATCGCAACTTATTCATTATGCTCAACTTGTTTGGAATACAAATAAATATCCTAAGAAATGTAATAATATGTTATCAAAACATAACGACTTAAATTTTGTTTGATATTTCGTTTGCCGGTCACATAATCTCGATGGTGATGCAACCTGATGAAATTAATTGGTGCATAACGAAAAACTCACCCTCGAAGTTCCCCAATGGCCAACGCGAAAATCGCCACAAGTTGGCATGTGGACGCGTCAAAAGTGAGAGCGATTGTGAGACACACGCAGAGCACATGGGAACAGCCAAATTCCCACACGTAGTTAATGCGATCCAACACACACACACAAACAACACAGTACAACACATGCACTGAGGATGTCAGTGCTGGACATTTAACACCACAACTCAGGACTGCTTGATATGATCGAACTTCGAAATTATTTACAGGTATCTAAAAGATGAGAACAATTATTATGTCCTTTACATCAATAAGAAGTTAGCAAAGGAAATCATGGCTAATCCATATTATCCATCTTTAATTCCAAGATATGTGGACGAAAGTTGGTTTGCAAGCGATCAATTGGTGGACGAGGCGGCTAAACTGACCGAACTCCAGGCAAACCATGATATCTGGATCCAGTCCGAACAATATCGAAACGTAGATCATGTTCACACCCCTCACATTGAACCAATTGAGGACGATGGTGAGGATGTAGAGGGTGACGAGGATGAGATTGATAATGAAGACGAGGATCATGGCGAGGATGAGGTGGAGGATCATGACGAGATGGACGACGAGGAGTTTCCTGACCACGGCGAGTCGCCGGTAAACATGTAGATTGAAAAATTTGCCATCTTTTTTAGTTGTGTAAGGCTTCTATATTAGCCTCCTCTATATAAGTTGCCATATTATTATGATTATTATTATGATTATTATTTTTTTATACAATTATTACTTCTAAAACAAGTACTCATAGATATTCATACACATTCTCCCATGATCTCCTAACGACAAGTTGGCCAGCCAACAGTATTGCCAACGACTTCTTGTCGCAGATCTCAAGTTGTGCCTTACATTCGACTAACTCATTAAATATGAGGGAGTCAAGCATAGTAAAATTGTGTTATTTTGTATACAAATCATCGACTCAGTCACACTGAGTGATTAAAACAATTATGTAGCGAGTCACCCAATTAAGTACAGGTGAATAAATTCGAGGTGCATCCATCGTATCAAATAGCATTAGTCCCATGTGTGTTAGCTGAGCTCCATTTCTAACATGATTTTTATGAGGATCAAGTTGGCTTGTTACCAGTTGAAGATGAGGTTGTTATATGTGACGCAATCACACCAACAAACTCAAGAGTATAGTTTGTCAAAACACTCGTAGCAATATGGCTTGTCGTCTTGTTCCTTAAAACTCTTGCTTAAAACCTTGAGACAATAGGTGCAGGTGAAATGATCTGGATGGAACTTTCTAAACATAGCGGTTGTGCACTTGCCTATGATTGGTTGCCTACAAACGGCACAGAGTGAGCCTCGTCTTGCATGGTAGTGGATCTCACAGTATGGGAGACCGTCGATGTCGAAAAACTTTCCATCAGCAAAGGGACAGTGGCAATCGGAGCAGACGAAGCAATCCGGGTGCCATTGGACGTTTAAAGCTGTAATGTAATTGGCCGTTATGGGTAGGTTGCAACCGGCGCACTTGTTTGCAAATAGATCAAAGAAGTCGTTCTTACAATATGGCCGACCATCTTTCTCGTGAAACCCGTCGTCGGCATCAAATTGGCAACCGCAATGGGCGCAAACAAAGTGCTCGGGATGGAAAGTTTGATCCAATGCAATGGTTACCTTGTCCAAGATGGGATCTCCACAAGCGGCACACTTGGGCGAAAAGAGAGCTTGGTAGTCTTTTTCGCAGTAGGGCAAATTGTCGCGTTCATAAAAGTTTCTGGTACCTAGCTCCTGGTTGCAATGCGCACAGGTAAAGTGTTCCTTGTGATAATTGCGACCCAATGCAGTGATCACCTGGCCCACAACTCGTCCATTGCAAACGTAGCAATTGATTATCTTGCTTGGGTCTAAAATTGAAGAGGAATCTGTGATCTCTGATTCGATTTCCGAATTCAAGCTTTGCATTGAGGATTGATGCTGTTGGCCCTTTCGCATTGCCGCGCTGCCGCTGCTGGTGGTGGTTCTACGTGCCACCTGTGGACTTGAATCCTGCTCATTGTCCGTATTATCGTACAGCTCGCTATCATCCTCAGCCTGCAAGTTGTTAACCTGTTGCTCGCCACTAAAGGCCACCTGTCGATGACGATGTCCGCCTGGCGTTGTGCGCGAGTGTTCACTTTGTCTCGGTCGCTCCGTGGATTTGGTTACAAATTTCTTGTCCGTTGGCTGTTGAGTTTTTGGAACAAGCACATGGTCAACTAAGATCTCCTCCTCAACAACATCCTTAACAAACACTCCCCTTTGAATGGGATCTATGTAAGTGTCGTCCTCGTTCTCAATATCATGCTGACGTCTCGTTTCAACAACCCTGCTATTGCTACTCGACGAGGTTGGCCGTGGCGACGCCGAGTTCCTGCTACTCGTCGATTGGTGTGGATGTAAATGGTGGTATGTGGTTGTGGTTTGAGTTGTTGTGGTGCTACTTGTTGATTGTTGCTGCTGTTGGTGTTGTAATTGCTGAAGCTGGTGATGATCTAATCGCTTGTGCAAGTTTCTCTCGTCATCATCAAATTGTGCCTTCTTTAGATCCTCCAATAGATTGTCCAACTCCTGGACGCTCTCGTGGAGTTCGCGCTTCTCGCTTAGCGGAGTATTGGATCTGCTTAGGGTCATCTTGGTGTTTGGTTGCTGCTCACTTCTCTCCTACGCTCGCCTCACTTGATGATCAGTCTCAAAGGGAAAGAGAGTGAAAAACTATGACTGGCCGCTGATCAGGTGCGACTAATTGAGCCTCGATTCTACGCGGCAAATAGAGATTCGCTCGATAAAAGATTGAGTATAAATTCAACACGTAAACAAACAAACAAACGGATGGATGGATGGATAGATAGATAGACAGTCAGGCACACCAACGCTAGGTTAACTTTTAGCAACAAGCGTCAAGCTAACTGAATGAGCTTCGTGGTCTTCATTGCCGTTAATGCATACCACTACTAATATTACTGCCATACTAACACTATTACTACTACTACCAACAGCGCGAAGCAAAGGCTACGGTGGGCGCTTTTTAGTGAGGCCGCCGTTTGTTGCTACTACCACAACATCAACGACAACCAAATCCACTGCCTCGATGGTCGAGATACAACAGCTGTGCCTGTTGTTTATTTCGACAGAGTTTGCTATGGAGTTTCTCTCTCTCTCTCTCTCTCTCTCTCTCTCTCTCTCTCTATCCATCGCAACCGAGTCGAGTGGTAGTGGATGGGAAGCGAGAGTCGTGCCTGAGCTGAGATTAGTCCCATTGAGAGAGCGAGACTCAAACTTTGGCAAACGAGAGAGGCAGCCCACGAGCATAGAAGTCCCATCTGACGAGCTAGCTAGCTGCTGGCATGCCGGCTTCACTCAGAGTTGGCTCACGCAAACTCCAACTTGGATTCAATGATAGGTAAAGCTTGCCTCTGAAAGGCGCAGAATCTGTGCAGGAGTATTCGCCTTTGCATACCCAAATATGGCCAGACTCTATGGGCCATGCTAGTCTTAGGCGTAGCACGGCGAGTCGACAAGCTGGCTGGCTGACGGACTTGCTTGCTTGCCGCTGGGCCCAGCGAGAGTCGAGTGCAAGTCAATGGTTGTGGTGGAAATGAGCAATCTTTGTGATGAGAGCGGCAGGCAAACTCGACGCCCACGCGCGAAGTAGATCGCGCACGTCGCTCATGCTCTTAGCTTGCTGAAATGATAGACTGCTCGCCTACCACTATTCTCTCTCCCTCAATGAGAGTTTCCTACATCCTTGTGTACCTCACGAGGTTGTAGTTAGCTTCGTGCCTGATTTTACCGCTGTCCAGGTGAACTCTTATTTACCTGCATTGTGTCACCATGTCAAGCAAAAAGTTTAAACTAACCTCTTTGAAGTCCACATGCGGCTCAACTTCCGATGGCCAGTGATAGGACAATAGTAATTCTGGTAAACTGAGGATTTATTTACATATCAATCTTATCTTACATCATCCCGGTGAACATCAAAAAGAAAAAATTCAACACTAAATACTCGGTGCCATCCCTCTCTCTAAAGAATATCGGCCAACGACTGTACCTCAAGCGCAACCTCGACTTGCGTCCGACTCAAACACTTGCTCAGGTAGAGATCAATTACCTTTGATTGCTCGAGCATGTTGAAGGCATTGTCACTAAATTGGTACCTCAACATACTGCTCCCCATTCCCTCCACTGGCCTAAAGGATTGCTGTTGATTTGGCCGACTCTGGTGCTGTTGTCTCACTTGTTGCGGCGAAGCCGCCTGGCCTCGCCTGCCGTCGGGTAACAACTGAGCCGGTGAGGCTCTCGGTGATTGAGGTTGGGGTATCGTTAAACCTTGTGGCATCGAACCACTTGCTTGTGTGTCAAACGTTTCGCCTTGTTGACCGTCTTGTTGAAGGTGCAGTCGGCGAGCTTGGCGAGCCATGGTGGCCTGAGCGGAAGTCAGATCGGCAGGAAGCCGCAGTCTATTTGGGTGATTTTCGTTCAGGTGAAGCCGAATGTGATCCGGTGGCTTACCACCGATTGCTGCGGAGATAGGTAGGCCAGCGTTAGGTGGCAGTGCGTCCAGGTGAGTATTCTCAGCTGGCGGAGGGCGTTGACTTTGCAAGTTTGGACTGCCAGCTAGCGGTGGCATTGGCCTCGTTTGCGACTGGGGAGTTGGAGGCGACTCCGAGGTGCTGGGTGCGTTAAGTAGATTCAGATCGAGCCAAACAAACATGGCAATGGAATCGGAGACTAGCGTTAGCCGATAGGCGCAAGCCCATTGAGAGGCCTCCGCATCGGACCGCACACTGGTCAGCTCAAATGGCCCCTGAATTAGCTCAACGCTAATCCTAGCAACTCGCATTGCCGTAATCTTGGTCGGGACCACAGGCAACAGGTAGTTTTCAATTTGACTCAATCCCAATCTTGGCTGCTGCTCTATGGTTACTTGAAAAACTCCACTCGAAATTGAAATAACTCCAGGTTGTCTAGTGATGCGAGAGATATCTTGTTCGTAAATTCGAGTTACATTTTGAGGTCTCGTATGCTTCACATAAACCGTATCCTGCCAAACGGGCGCAAACGAAGTCCACCTGTAGAATCGAATGGTGACATTGAACGAATCCAACAGGTGAAACATGTCGTCTCTAATCAAGTCCACGACCAGAATTGGCGATGGAGTTGGCGGTTGAGGCTGTTGGGCGGTGTCCTGTTGTTGAGACTGAGATTGTTGCTGGCTTCCAGTAGTGCCACCACCACCACTAACAGATTGACTAGACGGTATGCGATTGTAGATACTACTTAGTGCACTCGTTCCCGCTGAAAATATGTGCTGAACTAGACTGCCACTTCCGCCAAGTGGTTGGGGATGAATGAGGTATGGCATCACCTGGATGGGGAAGAAGAAGCGTCGAGCAAAGTAATGCAACATCTTCCATTTCCCTCCATACTCAATGGAGGACCAAGTTGGCGCCGACCAAACATCGTTTAGTTGCCAATACAAGGCGCCCATTGTTTTGCCAAGTTTCGTCTCGGGATCAATGAATCTATTGCGCCGATAAAACTCGGTTTCAGTCTTGATTGCTATTGCCTGAGTCAATTGCGACAAATACAAAAAGTTCTTGAATTGCGCAACTCCACCTGCTTGCGGTTCGCGGAAGTGCAATTTAATTTGATGCTTCATCTCAGTCTCTCCGGTAAGTCTATGTTGCCGATGCAAAACGTTTGAGGTCAAGGGATACTTCCAATCGGCCGGCGAGGTGACCGAGCTCATGGCATTAAACGAGGGATATGATTGAAAGCCATACTCGCTGGCAAATCGGGTATTTGGATAGCTGGTCCACTCAAACGAGTCGGCAAAGTAGTCGTAATGATGCACATCACCATACTTGTTATCATTTGGCACTCGCGCAATGGCATTTGGTTGCGACTCGGACACCAGCCCATTGCTAGGACTCGACTCGACATAGGGTCGCGTGGGATCGAGCACTTGAACAATGGGTCTAATGGTATCCACATACAACTTGGCATAGCTCTCTCTCAACTTCTTGTTCCACATCATCACCTCAGCCCACCAGGGACCCGCAATGGCCATTTCGTTTTCATTATTACCCGCCCACAGAACAATGGAGGGGTGGTATTGGAGTCGCTGCACCTGTTGCTCAATTTCAACTCGTATAGTGCTTAGGAAATCCTCGTCCACCGGATAAAGGGCGCAAGCGAACATAAAGTCGTGCCAAATCATTATTCCCATCTCGTCGGCCATCTGATAAAACTCATCCGACTCGTAGAGACCACCGCCCCAAACTCTAAGCATGTTCATATTTGCATCCTTTGCCGATTGCAATAGGTAGCGGATGTACTCGAGATCATTGCTATACTCCGGCAAGACGCTCGCTGGAATCCAATTGGAGCCCATGGCAAACATGTCGGCGCCATTGATGCGAAAGTTGAAGGTCAATCCATCATCCAAGTTGCCGCGTGTTACTGGCTCTTGTATTAGCTCTACGGTTCGGAAGCCAAAGAAGATTTCTTTGGAACTAACGTATTGTAGCTGATAAGTGCTGGCGTCAAATTGAGTCGACAACACAGCAGCAGGTGGCATTGCTTGACTTTGTGGCGGGCGAGCTCGCGATTGCAAAGCTAGCTGCGAGTCTTGGTCAAAAGTTGGCGGTAGGCTTCTCTTTCTTCGAAGTCTCGAGGTGGAACTTGCATCCATCGAAGACGGTGGTGGTGCTCCATGCAACCTAATATGTTCAGGTGGACCGGTGGGATTTGGGATGGGCATCATGCGAGCCGAAAGTTTGTATAGAGTCTGGGTTCCGGCATTATTCGGCCACCACGGTTTTATTCGCATTCTTGTGGTGTCGATTCTCAAATTGAAACCCAACCTAATGTATCCCTCAGAGTTTGCCACTACATTTATATGTTCCGATTCATAATGTAAAACTCCATTGAGATTGAACTCAACTCTCAAGTTATACCCAAAGGATGGCTGAACCATTTCGGCAACCAGAGTTGTTTTAAGTAGCCAATTTTCCTCAAGCAACTGGTGGCTTTCCTCATTTGACCTTGTTATGTCAACCACCTGTTCTGGTTGCTCCAGCATCAAGTGTTGGTTGTCCGAATTCATCGCCATATAGTAAGGAGGTGCTCTCATGTAGGGTACAGTTCTGTTTAGAGTGGGAATTTTCAGCTGATGCCTGATACTTGAAGATATAATCACAGATGGCGCCGGTTGCGGGGGTCGACTTGTTTGTATTAGAGGCGAAAGTCGCTTTGTTTCAACTAGAATGTCGCGAATGATTCCAAAACTTCCAAACTCAATCTTTATGTTTTTGTAGATTCCCATTGATGGGAAAGCTGGACCCCAATCCCAACTAAATGAAGCTTGCATTTTCCTTATAAAATTAACATGACACTCACCTCGTTGAGCTGGTGATGGACAGTAAGGGGGAATGATTTTGCCACGATTCTGACGGATGCTCTGGTGACTACGACGAGCACTATACTTGAGAGGTGACTCAAATTTTATAACCAAGATGTTATCCAATCCGGCTAACTTGAGGTGAGGTTTAATGTCAAATTTGTACCTGACAAACATGTTTTCCGTTGTACCAATCTCATGGTCGTTCAAAAATATTGTACTTATGGTATCAATCCCATCTAATACCAACTTGACCGATTGGCTTCGCGCAATCTGATGGTCGATGGCGAAAGCGGTTGTGTAAGTCCAGTTGTCATGGCTGACCCACCTGTAGGCAAGATCATTCTTACCCTGGAGTATATCTTGCTTGAGTACATTGTTTCTCCTTAAATCTGAATACACTCCACCAGGTACCTGAGCCGGTACCTGGATTGAGTTATTCGAGTTACTCAAAAACCATTGTGCGTTGTTTAATGAGATCGTTGATTGCTGTTGACTTGGTAATATGGTAAATTGGCAGACTATGATCACTGAAAGTATTGCTGATATTATGTTAGTTATGTTATGAAAATTGTAATTATTAGACAACCGTGTGGGGTGCCTGTGATTCTTTCTTGGCTTCATATTTGTTTATGTGACTCGAAGGAGCTCGTTACTTCTTGGTAAATCCAATGAAGGATGATGTCAACAATACTTTTTGGTTTTAGAGTCGGCTAACGATGGTAGTGTTAATTCCGATTGGTTTTTTGAACAATCATCATGTTTGTAGATGGTAGGATGTGATAACAAAGTAGAGGCTTTAGGTTACTGATAATAATATAATCACAGATTCACTTTTGTGGCATCGATGATACCGCTACTTTTTTTGGTGCAACTCCGGTGACACCTGTTGTTGTAGTAGTTGTCGTCGTCGTTTTTAGCATCCAAGTGTGTGTCGCCTATAATCTCATCCTATGTTTTCCTACTTCCTCATATTTGCTGATTCATAAACATAGAATTGTCTGTCTACAGGTAGATTGGACATTTAGATTGTTGGACATTTTTGTAAACAAAACAAGCCGAGCTTCTCGGCTAACGTCACAATTTCTACCTTTGGCGCTCCGGAATTGCATGCAGCAAAACTCGACACACAGTTTCTCTTGAAGCCACAACAGTCTACTTCCAACCACAACAGGTATGCAACATGAGCCACTTTGACCTGGTTATGCGTGACCGCAAGTACTAATCTACTGTTGCAGTCACATCTACAGGTTGTTGCCGGCAACGATCAACCCATTGCTATACGTCTATTCACTTGGCTTGATGGTCTCATGTAGGTCTCTCTTGTAACTCCAATCGATGAGCTTGTAGTGGATGACTAGATTGTCGGAGGACATCGGAGTGAATTTTGTAAGTGTAACTCTCACAGACGGAGAAAAGTTTAGAGTTACAGCAGATGGGTTGTTTTATATTGCAAGCTTGATCAAAAGTCACATGAATGCAACAAAACATCATGCTACCAACGCAATAACGAGACTTTCATTTTGAGCTTTGCATCTACCTGATCATGAGTCTAGTTGCCAAGACCGCTAGTCTAGACGTTTCTCAATCGAGATTGAGACAGGATGATAACTGGCTTTGGAAAGATTAAGACAAAAACGGAAGTTGTAGAGTCACGCAATCACAGTTTCATGATCATTGATCGGACTTTACTTAATAATAATGATTCTCTCGGCATATCACATGAGCATAGATATTAATCCTTCTCGCTACTCTATCTTCAAGTCTTCTCCTTTCTCTTCGCTATTTCCACGATGATCATAATTTTGGTGTTTTACTTGATAACAAATTGACTTATAATAATGATGAACAATGGCGATATAATGATAAAGATGATGATGTGGTTGTTATAACTTTCTACTACACACAGTGTATGGATTAGGCACTTTTTCCGGTGGCAGCTGGAGCTGGCGCAGAGTTTATATCGCTTCCGAATAAAGCGATCGTTAAGCAGCACTCGTAGGTTGTCAAGCTTCTTTGTGATGATCTCCGACAATCGGCGGTAATCTTAACGGAGATTGAAGACTCCGAAGACTTTTCATTCTTATCTTCGTCCTCTCTCCATAACAAACTTGGTTCCATTAATATAGATGTCGTTGATTTGTCGTTAACCCTTTTGGCAATCTCACACAGGAAACTTCTGAGTTCGTGCATACACTTCATCATCTCTGTTCCAATGAAAGGTAATTGTTGCCAACATTTCATGAACAATGCAAGCGATATATTCATCGGAAGATAATAGGGTGCAGCCAGGTATGACAAATACTTGATTGGCCTATGAGAATAGAACCAATTGTACAGACTTTTGTTGACATTATCACAAGCTTCTCGGATTCTATCTGTAAACAACTTGGGTAGTGCATCTCTCAAGGCATTCCTACGCCTCAGATCGCATCCATCGCAAAATTCATCTTCGTACTCATCCTCAAATATGGTGTTGGCATCAAATATTGCTTGACTTTCATAGTTGATTGTCTTCGAAGTCGATTCGTGACGATCATAATGATCCGAGTTGTTTGTTGCTGCTGCTGTTGTGGTTGTTTGCTGTCCATGGTAAGCGAATGATGATGTTGCTCGATTAATAAGATCTGAATCAGAACTTGTTGTAGTTAATAATAGACTTGATTGTATCTCGAGACACTTGTCACAGGATATTAATTTCATTCTTTGCAAGAATCGGATCCCATCTGCAAACCCTTGCTCGCAAAGGTCGCTCAAAACTTCAGGGGGAGGTGGCAGGAGGGCATGTGAGAGACGATATAAGTTGTGTGGCGTGATTGAGATTGAGGTGTTCGAAAGGCTTATGGATAGTAAATTATAAACATCGTCTTGGGGGCAAATGTCAGCTTCACCGGCGAAGGGGGACACAGTCACGGTTTTATCATCGAGTATCAGTAAGTTATTACTAAATCCTCCATCAATATATGTGACTCCCTTGTACTTGGGTGCCACTAAACCTGACCAAAAAGGTATGAAGCAGCTGCAAATTAGAGCCTGAATCACATCTTCTTTTGAATCAAATTTACTAACAATAACATTCTCACCGTCGTAAACTCTGGTCAATGAAATGTGCAACTTTCCACTCGCTCTATGATGAACGTCTTCAGGTAATCCCTTCTCTAGTGCATCCCTAACTATTGCGTTAATGTCGAATGATGGATGGAATGGTCCCAAAGTTCGAGCTCGAGCATCAATAGCCACACTCAATATATCTGTGGTTGCATAGGCCAACTGGAGGTTTCCACATATATGGGCAGCTGCCACCAGGGCACCTGCTGAGGATCCAGCGATCTTATGCATGGACAATTGTGGTGCATACTCATGAAAACACGAGGCAACTCCCACGTGATATATACCCAGAAATCCACAACCACAGAATGATAAGTTTTCACTTAACTTCGGCTTTGAGATTCTGTTACTCCCTAATTGATGATGGTTTCTTCCTTTCCCGCTTCGAGATCTCTGCTTCGAATGATGCAATCGAGCCCTCCCAGGGTCGGATTTGGATTTGTGTAGGTGTTTTCCGCCCATGATTACATCTATGATCGGGTAATTTTCAAGATTAATTAACTAAATAGGCTACTCTATCCAATTCCGACACTAATGGATTTTTATTTCAAATAATAAGTTGCTATGGTTATCTGTATATCAGTATGAACTTCTCAACGTGGTTATCACAAGCTTTTCAGTTTCTAGTAACTAAGTCTATTCGTTCCAATACGAGCCAGTCACTCGAGTGGCCTTAAACTTCAAGACGCTGGCTAGATGCAAGTACTTTCCCGACTCTTCAACAATTGTACGAATATCTGTATTGATGAGCCACTATTATTGGCAAGCGGGTAATAGCCAATCACACTGTTAATGACTGACCAGAATTGACTTGCAACTAGCTTAACAAATCAATGGACTAACAACTGAACGCGAGACTAGCTTGCTGCTGTTGCTGGTGGTTTTGTTGGTTTAATCTCTATTGTTAGCGACTGATGATTGAGTTTTAGTGAGCCAATCTTGTAAGAGCTCCGAATGGTGAACCTTCTTGCTTGGAGTTTGTTGGTTTGATGTGTGTATTTATGAGATGGGTCTTATATGTATCGACTGAAGTTGCAATCAATAGTAACGATGCAAGATGACAATAGTGGTGATGAGGATGATGATATATGATTATCAGTACTGTTCTCTTTAACTGCTGCTGGCCGGTTTTGTAGTTATCGTTGTAGTTATCAGCGTTTGTTATATATGAATGTTGATTAGCTTTTCAACTGATTGATATTTGAACTTAGATTGATTCAATCAGAAGTCTGACGACAGAATGTGTCATAGAAATATATTAGATATATATAATTTAACAGTAGTTATGATCTGATTAATAAATGATCTGGATAAGTTAAAGTGCATGTGTGAGAAAGAGAGTATAATCTTAGCATGTGAGAAGAGAGATCTCTACTTTGATAAGGATTTTTCTTTTTTGTCCAGTTTCTTCTTCCTATCCTGAACTATTTACTTTTGTTCCTTCCTCTATTTCTTCGTTGTCTTCAAGTTTGTTGTTTTGGCTTTTGACTGCTTTTAGTGCATCTGCCATTCTCTGTTTGGCTCGTTGATTTTCTCGATTTATCCTCAAGGCTTCTACGCAATCATTTATGGCTTGGTTGTAATTTTTCATCATAAAGTGGCATGCAGCCAGATTAGAGTATAGCACAGATTTTAGTTCGATCTCACTCTTCGTTAGCTTCTCCTTGCCGATCTCCTCAATTTCTTTCTCCTCGCGCTCCTTCTTGAACAAGTAGTCTAGACCTTTCTTATAATTTGCAATTGCATCTATAAATCTCTTCTGCTTGTAATTCTCATTGCCGTCAATCTTGTACTGCTTCGCTAGCTCCTCGGGTGTATTTTCTTCTTCGCCATACTTCAATTGTCTGATAGCTTCAACAAGCGGAGGTATATCTTCTGGATTACTGGGCGGTTTGGACATTAGCAATGGATGCTGCTCAAGCTCTTCACGCCAGTTCTTTTCGTCGAATCTGTTGTAATATCTATGCTTTCTGAAATGCTCAATAATATCATCTTCGTCAAGATTCATGGTGGATTATGGTCAATTGGTTGGGCCGCTTCTAGATGAAGAACGATAATTGGGTGCAATGACTGTGCAAATATTATTAAATTGATTGGAATATGTTATGAAATGCTATGAATAAGAATAATACGATAGGTAGATTAACAAGTGGTTACTATTATGGTTATCGAGATGATTAAGTCCGCTTGGATTGCAGAAAAAAGAGCGAACAACCAAGACCACGCATGAAAACTTTGCAAACTTTTCACGAGCGCGGCCATGTTGCGCGAGCTACGGCACAAAAGGGAAAGGCAATCGCTGCGACCCCTTGTGACAAATGTTTGCACACTGCCTTTGCTCACTCTCTGTCTCCCTTCTTTCACTCTGTTTCTCTGCCGGCTTAGTCGCAGCTTCGCCCAATGATGGCAGCCGCTTGTTAGCTCGCACGGTTCCACTGCAAACACGCACCTCAATTTATAGAATTTATATATTCATATATTCACTACCAAAGATTCTTCATCTCTATTTCATTATATCAATCCACTGAGATTGATTAATTTCATAATACTAACTGCATTGTATTACATCACACATTATAAGATGGGCTTGAACGAGCTCTACGATTCGATTGTTGACGAGGTGGTGGAAAGTGTTCGCGAGGCTTTTCTAGAGGAAGGATTCGATGAACAAACCTTGAGGACTTTGCGGGAGTCTTGGCTAAGTAAAATTAGGGAGGCCCAACAACCTAGACAACAACCACAAGCACAGACTAACCCACCACCACAACAACAAGCTCCGCCACCACAACTACCACCTGCTGTTGCACAACTATCCGCATCAAGACTCCAACAGCAACCACAGCAAGCAAACTCACAGCCTCCATCACAACAACAAGTACAGCCACAAACAAGTGTTATTGTTTATCACCAACAACAACAACAACAACAGCAACAGCAGCAACTACAACAACAATCACAATCAAATTCACACACAATCAATAATATTATCAGTAATAGCAACAATGTTAACAGAATTACCAATCATAACAACTCCGTTAATAGAAACAATAACAACATCAACAATGTCAACAATATTAACCAACTTGATGGTTCAAATGGAACTAGTGATGAGGATGATAATGATGATGAATCTGAGGACTTTCCAGATGAGGACGAGGATCTAAGCGACGAGGAGGATAAGGAGACGACGCGAGAGGACGAGGATCCACTGAATTCGGGCGATGATGTTAGCAATGACGAATCGTCTGAAATGTTTGAGACAGAAAATGTAGTTATTTGTCAATATGATAAGATAACACGCAATAGGAACAAGTGGAAGTTTCACCTCAAGGACGGGATTATGAATATTAATGGAAAAGATTTTGTATTCCAGAAGGCAGTCGGCGATGCCGAGTGGTAACTGCTAATCAATCAAGAGCAGAGTTGGTGAAGTGGTCGACTAAATGGACACTAAATTTGCAGACAAGAGGTATCAATGAATTCTAATTGAAATAACTGGAGACAACATTAAATCGAGTTGTATTACCAAAGTGGTTGTTGTTGTTGTTGTCCTGGCAGACTTGGCGTGTTATTGAGTCAAACACACGAACACTCTCTGTCTTAATTAAGTGTATATTTACATAAAAATTTGAAAATTGTACATATTCAAAATATATGCTGATGCTATTGGGTGAGACAATTGATTTGAGTTGTCATGTCCATAAGATGAATAGAGATTGATTTAGCCATTGATGATAATAATGCTTGTCTTTCAGTGAGAATTGTGTAACTGGTTTGCTTGTTGGTTGGCGTAAAAGTTTTCAGTTCTTTCTTTTTCCTCTTCATCTTCGAGGGGGGTGAGTTAATTTTAGGGGGGAGGGTTTAGTTTTTGTAAGTAGGATTTTTGAAAGTTGAAGTCGCTTGCTTGAAGATAGGATTCTCTCCAGTGTCCCATTTGGCAGTTAGCTTTTCCTTCTCAAATTTGGCAATCTCCCTACGATCCTTCCACATTGTTAGACACTTCCAGAGTAGTAGACCAAGAAGGCCGAGCAATAGAATTAGTAGCGCTAGAGCGAGGAGGATTAGGAAGATGGGTATTGGAGTTGGACAGTCTTTGTGGTCGAGTGCATGGATTATGGTTACCTCGCCATTGTCTGTTGGTATGAGCTTATACTTGAATTGATACCTGCAATCGTCGTCGTCAATAAATACACATAGAGTCTCGTCCTCCTCCACCTCAAGCTTAGTGACATTTTCAATTTTGAACGTTGAATTTTGGCACAATCTTCCCTCCTCCAGGGTGAGTGGTCCCGTTCCAAAGGTTGTAAATCTGACGCAATCCTTGTATTGCTCGCACATAGTGGGACAATTTGGACACTCCTCGCAGTATTTACCTGTATACTGTCTGTCTTCTGTTTGGGTGCATTTGCATTCGCCGCAAATGCACTCGCCGTGGCCGGCGCAAATTCTGCCCGACTTTGGATCGATACAGGTGTCGACGGATTTGCGACACTCGCAAGCGGGGCCGGTCCAATCCTTATTACACTGACAGACGCCACAATCGCAAACTCCGTGATCCAAACCGGAGCAAATCTTACCGTCGTGTCGGAAGCAGGAGGAATCGTCACATTCGCAATACTTTCCGTAAATCCGGGTATCCGGTCGCACCTGACACTCGCAAGCGCCACAAACACACTGTCCCCTACCTGAGCAAACTCGTGTATCATTGCCCTTGAAGCAACCGAGCAAGTCCTTAGATTGATCGCTCTCCTTTCCGTCGCACTCACAATGCCTACCATATCTAAATGGATCGCATTGACATATACCACAAACATAGGTGCCATGACCCTTGCACTTGGGCGAGTGTTCCTCAATATTCCATGGCTTCTCACAGTCGCACTCGCAAATGATCTCCAGATCAATTAGTAAAGCTTCGCTCAAGCCCACAGGATAGACTTGAATGGTTTGATTGTATTCACTTGCTCGCTTTGGACAGGATTTAACCTCAACATCAATGTCAAACGTAATGGTCGAGCCAACTTTTAAGCCCTTGCAAACGTTTGTCTCCTTGCGTTTATCATTCACGCAACTTGAATGATATGTTAACTGCACATGGCTTGTGGAATTGTCTTTGAGCTCAATCTCTGAGCTAATCTCTTGGTATTGTTGCTCAATCAATTGAACAATATTAGATGAATCATTGTCGAGCTTTCCAACGGAGGAGCCCTCAATTAATGGCACTAATTTGGCATAAATTGGCACTTGATTCGCCGTTACGGCAAAGATAATATTCGCATGATGCTCCTGAGCCTTCTGATTGATTTGACTAACAGATGGATAGTCTTGCTCAACACTCTCGGTGTACATTCCATTTCCATCTAAATGACACTTTCCATCGTTTGGAGTCACAATTCCCGCTAGCTTACCGTCGCCAGCATAATGGAAACTAGCGTCCGTTGTAAAGACCAACATCTTTCTAGACTTGGAGCGCCAATTAATCTCCTGTTGGCAAACAATTGATTGCATGATGGCATCCAGGCCGCCCTCAGGTGCGTCCAAGTTTCCAGAAATTTGACTAGCGGCCACCTCGCGCGTGAAGCCCGACGTGTCCGTGGTTAGTGGCATGTGATTACGGAAACCATAGGGCGCCGCGCACTCGGGACAAGGGTGCAACAATTTCTCCGGCACCGTACTAACATATGGCATTGCAACCTTGTCAACGAAGCTCCCAAATCCCAACCGGAAGTTGCTAGTGATCCTCTGCATATTGCTCGCCAATAGATTACCCAACTCGGCGAGCTTGGCCTTGTCGTCGGTCATGGATTTGGACAAGTCCATTAGGTAGTAGAGATCAACGGGATAATCGACAACTTGCTTGTACTGAAGTGTGATAGTCTTTGGCACATGAGGCGGCAAGCGCAACTTGATCCTCTGCGGGCCAAGCTGGACCACATCCTCGTCATTCGATGTCCTATTGCTCAATGGCCGATCGTCGATGACGTAATACTCTGCTTCGGGCCTAAAAATTTCGTTCTCCAAACAGCCGGCCTTTTGTAGATTGTACTTTGTATCACAACGCGGCCTCGATCCATCTGGCGAAAAGTTTTCCATTTGGCACCAAGCATGATCCGGTCCAGAGGTGAAACACTTGCTACAGGTATTGCGATCCTCATGTTGAGTGGCCAAGTGGAGTAGACTACATAATGTAAGTGTAAGAATACTGAGGCTAACAATGGATGTGAGTCTAGCGCCTCGAAACCTTTGGGTGGCTCTGTTGATGTTGGTTCTGATTGTGGTTGTTGCTGTTGTTGCGTTTGCAGTTGCACTTGTTGCCGGATGAGCTGCAACTTTGTTATGGTTCCGTTGCATCTTGAGTGGTTTTGTTTGTGAGTTTTGGTTGTTGCTATTAGATTAGGCTTGATTGTTGCGCTTTTTGTTTCTTCTTCTTCTTCTGCCTTCGCTCCTCGTTCCTAATTAATAAACGATGGGCAATGGGCGCCTATTGTGGCGATGCAGGTGGACCGAGTGGCACGTTGCTACAGCCGAACCCAGAAATTTGGCACCATCAAGAGGGGATTGTCTGTGACAAATCAACAAGGAGAAAGAATACTAGCTTCGCTACCGATCCCTGTGACTGCAGGTTAGATCAAAGATCTCGTTATCTTTTATTATTTAATGGTACAAAATTTTTGGGATTGGCTGTGTATCGCTCGCTCGCTTGCTTCCTCACTCACTCTCTCGATCTGTGCAAACGAAAGAACGGCCCAGCCGCCGCCGCCGGCTGCTGCTGCCATTGCTGCTACTGCGAGGATTGGGGTCATGCGCGAACCATATATGGATTTAAAGGTTCAAGCTTGCGTTTGCTTGGGCGGCAGCATCTGCGCTTTGCTATGGGCGGGTGGCAGCATCTGCGCTCGCTTATGGACTGGCTGGCTGGTGGACGGGCGCTCGCTTGCTTGCTTGTTGCTCACTACTCCTCCCCCGCTTCAATGGGAAAATTTGCTTTTTCCCTTCTCTCTCTTTCTACCTTTTTCTTTTTCTTTCCCTTTCTCCCTCTCTCGCTCCTTCTCTCTCTTCATCTCCTCCTTTCTCTCTCGCTCTCTATCTCTTTCTCGCGCGCGCTTGGATTTGGTCACATTCTGCTCGAGCTGCTTGCTCAAATCCTTCTTCTTATGGTCCTTGCTCTTCTTCTTAACCTGCGTCAGGTGCACTATCTTATTTCGCTTTGATTTGGGCATATTATGATTTTGCTTGCTATTGGTCACCTCCTGTTTGGACAAAATGAATGGAATATCTATTCTATTGGATTGAAGTTCATGATTGTGAACAAGTTGACAACACTCACATTGTTTTCCATCAATTCTCGTGCTTGCAAAGAGCACGTGTGTTTTGTTTTCTCGCACACTTGTCGCTTGCTTGCATCTCGCGCACTGAAAAAGTTGCAAACACAACGCAAGCGACATCTACAAGTGCGAGCGTTTATCACATTCCCGCACTCACACCCCCATGTCTCTTCCCCCCTCATTTGGTGGAGTAGTTAAAAGCTCTCATATTTTGCAAGCGACTGTAGACCTTTTCGTTAGTCAAGCTTGCTGTCGATCATGATCCTAATCGCGTGTCAATCGCCAATTGATCTAATTAACAAACTCAAAGATGTAGTCTCGACAGAACGACTGATTTGGAGATTGACTGCAACTTGTTCGCAGTTGCTATTCGAGCATTTAGTTAAACATGTGCCGGATTACACAGCGAAACCTCAAGATTCAAGATGGTTTGCGGACACAGGAAGCAGCTATTGGTATCATTATTTATCACTCTACTAGGACTATCTATCCAAACTAGCACTTTTAATCCTGATACATCGTCAAGATATCAGGAAAAAAACATTAAAGTTAATGAAACCCATGAGCACGACCTCGACAGAGTTGAGTCATCGTCTGCATCATCGGTAGCAATCGGCCAAAATTCAAGCTACTTCCATATACAAGTGGCCGCAATCCACGTGGACAAGTCAGAGTTTCCATTGTCTAAGTTGCTGTTCAAGTTAACACTTCGTCTTGCTTTAGAGTCTGTGGAAAAGAGGCTTGCGCAACAGAGGGTCAAATTATCCGTGAGCGTCCGGAGCGCAACCACCTGCTCGCGCCAATATGCCGGAGCCGTGGCCGCCGACGAGTACTACACAAAGCGAGCCCGTTTGTTTATCGTATCAGGTTGTGATGACGCTATTCGAGCGGTTTCAAGGTTGGCCAGTCGCTGGCAGGTGCCCGTAATGACGGCGGCTGGGTTTGGTTTGGATTTAAGCGACAAATCCATCCATAGAACTTTGATCAGAGTTGCCTTTTCCTTGAAGGCAGCGGTGGAATTTTTATTCAAGATTATGAAATCTTTTCAGTGGCGCAGATTCAATTTGATTGTCGACGAATCGGATTCCAACTGCCAAGCCCTAAGAGGAAGTATCGAGAAGCAATTGAGTTTTATCAAGACGCTGGATTCGAGAAACGATACCTCAGAACAGTTGAGTGTCAACACGATCTCGCTAGATATTCAAACTTTGATTACGATGGACCTGGGCACAGATTCAAACTCTACTGATGGCGGAGGTGGCAGTAGTGTTTTCGGGCTTGCAGGTAAGAGAGGTAGTAACGGAGCAGCAATCGACAGGTGGCCCAATGAGATCACGGAGCAAGCAATCAGAGATGCTCTTGAACAGAGTTCATTGTATTCACGAGTCAACGTTCTTTTGCTGCCACAAATTCACCTGAGAAAGTTCATGTTGTCAGTTTATGATTCAAATATGGCCAATGGAATGTATACATTCATAAATATGCCCTTGTTATCGATAACAAGCGAGGACCAAGTCGACAATACGGCAGCGAGTAGCGCTGCCAAGTTCTCGAAACAAAGTTACACAACCTCTTTTGGCGAGAATGTATTCGTTTGGAGATCTCTGAGCTCCTCGAGGAATGCTCATGCAAAGCAGGCTTTTGAATCATTGATGTCCATCTACTTGAAATCGCCAACAACAAAAGCTTACGTGTATTTTGCAAGCAAGTTGAGCAATCTAGCAAACACAGAGTATGCCACTACAACCACAACACAATCAAGCTTGGCGCTGGCCGGCAAAGTTCCGTTAGTGCCCCCGGCAACCAAAACACAGTTGAGTATCAATCCATACTCTGCATCCTTCTACGATTGCCTGCAAATCTATGCGATTGCTTTGGAGGAGTCACTAAAGTCAATTAGAAAAGAGACAAATGCAATGGCAAAAAGGAGCTTGAAAAGCAGGCTCCATGCTTCAATCATTGACTTGGTAAGGAATCGAAGATTCGAGAATCTACTTACTGGATCTATAGTTATTAATCATAATGGTGACCGAGAGACTGATTATACCCTCGACGACATGAACCAGATAACTGGAAAATTCAATCCAGTTATCTGGTACCGAGGAGATACAAAGGAAATGGAACGTCTGTCTCGTATTCAGTGGTCATCAGACCTATCGGTCGGTCCAACAGTTGACAACGTTGATTGCAATCTAACAGGCACCTGTCCTAGCAAACCCTTTTCTAGGTTTATGGTGACATTAGTCCTGTTGGCTGCACCTCTCATTATGATAACCGGGTTTGTATTATACTTTGTACACAATCGCATTCATCTAGAGTCTCAACTTGTGGATTATTGGTGGAGAATCGACATTCGCGATATAGAAATCATTGCAAGTCGAAGGAAAAATCTGGGTGGCGGAGCAAGTATCGGGACGGTCGAAATTTGTGGCTCGCAAACGGAGTCTGTCCAAAGAGCAATCACAGATGCGTCCAATCAGTCGGACAAGGGAACGGAAGTTGGCCTGTACAAAGCGAAAAATGACACGACAATCCAAGATTCGGCAGTTGGCCAACGAACCACAATCACTAAGGTAACCGACACCTCGGCTTTCAACTCATCGGCGCCGGATGTCTGCTACGGTAGCATTGTTTTGGGAATTTACAAGCTCAACAAGGTGGCACTAAAGCCAATCAGCAAGTTTCGTCAGACGCGAAAGATGATGATGGAAATCAGAGGCGTAAGTAGCAAGAGCCCCTCACTTACTTCACCTGTGTGATGATAAGATCAAATTACTAATCTAACATTCCCATTGATATAAATCTCTATCATTTCAGTTGAAAGACATTAACCACACGAATTTGTGTCGTTTCGTTGGGATTGTCGTTGATGAGCTGAACAAATCCATTGTTAGCGAGTATTGTCCCAAGGGTTCGTTGCGTGAGTTTTTCCAAAGCGAGTCGCTAATTATCGACTGGACATTTAGATACTCAATCATAAACGATATCGTCGCCGGCCTCACCTACCTCCACTCTAGTTCTTTAGGTTTTCACGGGAGACTCAAGTCAAGTAACTGTTTGGTTAGCTCACGGTTCGTTGTTAAGCTCTCCGACTATGGGCCACATAGTCTCTACGAGCAACTCGATGATGCCGAGAGGGATGAGTATAGCTTGATGGCAAAACAACTCTGGATGTCACCTGAATTATTGAAGTCAGGTGCGACGGCTGGATCCAAAAAGGGCGATGTTTATGCCTTGGGATTGCTTATTTATGAGATTATTACCAATGCCATTCCATTCTATGATCATAGTAAGGGTGACTATATGATGGATCTAAAGAGTTTACTACAGGAACTCAAAGCTACAGGGCCCTTGGAGTTGATCGGTCGAGATGTCACAAGTAACATTGATACAGGGGACAAGAATATTGATCCCCTAATTGAGCTCATGAACTCTTGTTGGGAAGTCGAGGCCAACAAGCGGCCAAGTCTTGTGGTGGTCAGTACTGCAATCAAGAAAATTACCAAGGGAGTAACCTCGAAGAAGTTGCTTGAGAATCTCACTACGCGCATGGAACAATATACAAACAATTTGGAGTCTCTGGTTGATGCTAAACTCAACACTTTAGTTGAGGAGAAACATAAAGCCGAGGAATTGTTGTATCAGTTTGTACCAAAAAGCATTGCAGTCCTTCTAAAAGAGGGTCAAACTATAGATCCGGAAGCGTTCGAGTGCGTGACAGTTTTCTACTCGGACATCGTGGGCTTCACTTCGTTATCATCAGAATCCAGTCCAATGGAAGTGATTGACTTCCTCAGCGACCTGTACTTGTGCTTCGATGAAACATTAGAGCAACACGATATATTCAAGGTTGACACAATTGGTGATGCTTATATTGTTGCAAGTGGTTTGCCCCAACGTAATGATGGTAAGCACGTGGTTGAGATCGCTTGTGCTGCTTTAGAGCTTAGGGAGAGATTGGCAAAGTTCAAAATACCCCATAAGCCAGACAAGAGCTTGGAGATGCGTGTTGGCATTCATTCGGGTCCTTGTATTGCGGGCATTGTTGGTGGGTCCAACATGCCCAAGTATTGTGTTTTTGGCGATACTCTATCCACAGGTAAGTTTATGGAATCAAGCGGACTACCAATGAAGATTCATATCACCGAGGAGTCAAAAAATCTACTCAAAAATTTGGCTAGCTTTAAAATCGAGCCTAGAATTCCAAAGATTAATCGCGATGGTTTACCATATCAAACATATTGGTTGGAAAAAGGATAGCATGATGATTGTACAAATTTCATGATGAGTACTTAACAATATGAGTTTTTATTCTATAGAATAGTTCTTTAGAGAGGCACCAGGTAGTTAATACAAGTGGAATAGATAATTTAGATTAACTTTGACCAGTTATCTCTTGTTCGTTTTGGTTTGGTGTCTCCACTTTCATAGGATGTTGGCTGATTTGTTGCTGCTGCTGTTGTTGTTGTGATTGATTTGAGCTGCCGTTATTGTCATTGTTGTTGTTACTGTTACTGCCATTAGCTGGTATGTCATGGTGTTGTAATGGTGGTGGTGGTGGTTGTTGTTGTTGTTGTTGTTGTTGTTGCTGCTGCTGTTGTTGCTGATATTCGTCTGGTTGCGACGACGGGGCGTCATTGATATTATTCTGATTGTGATCATTAATTTCGTTTCCGACACATTGATTGACTTGCTGATGTTGCTGATGTTGCTGATGTTGCTGATGTTGTTGTTGATGATGCTGCTGATGTTGGGGCGTCGGAGGTTGTTGTTGTAGTTGTTGCTGATGTGGCGTAAGTGGTTGTTGCTGTTGGTGCGGTGTAGGAGGCTGGGATTGTTGTTGGGGCACTGAATTGGGGTAAGAGTTTTCGAATTGATTATTCTCTAAACGGATTATCCGTCTCTCGTTTTCATCACCAAAATCTGCACCCAACATTGAGGGTTCGCCAACAACCATAACATCCTGAGGAGCAAGTGACAAGTTTGGTATACCCCCAACAGTCGAGGGTGACATGAGATTTCCATCCATATTATTAAAGCCAATATTGTTGCCCATATTGTTATTGTTCATGGCGTTAGCATTGTTCAAGTTGTTATTATTGTTGTTGTTGATATTATTGTTTGCATTAGCCTTGCCCCTCTTGTTTCCACCTGCAGCCCCACCTGCAGGTCCAGTGCCTGCAGCCCTCCGTTTACGCTTCTTAGCCGGTTGAGCAGGTTCAATATTTTTCACCTTATAGGTGTGAGTTAGAATATGCTTTAACGAGGCTCTAGGTTCCATGTTCGTTTGTCGAGAGTGTAACATCAACTCTCTCATTGGTTCCATTATCATGCACATCTTTAAATATGCAACAGTTGACTTAGTTAATCCATTTCGAGTTACCGGCTCATTAAAATAGTTATTCGTTGACATTGAGCGATCGATGTATTCATGGCATTGGTGTGTTGAAAATATCCAAGATTTGATTAACAAGCCATCGGGATTAAAGTCTGGATTGCCGATAAAATCAACAGTTAGCCGGCCTGAAGTTTGGACAACCACTGTGGTATTTGGTGAATGTTTTGTGTAATTTTTGGTCACAATAGTTGCTTGATTACAATCTAAAGTTGTCAGATTACTATTACTATGTTGTATCTCTTTGGTATTTGGAATTTTTATCTGTAAATCCATAACACCACCCTCAAAGTAAGAGCGGAAGAATCTAGGTATTAGACTTCGGCCAATGGTATACTCAATTCCAGGTTTACCTTCGTCGGGAAAGCGCAAGGATAAACTCGATTGATCGTCGAAGAACTCGCTAATAGTTGATTCCCACCAACTGCTCTCGAATGCATAGTCGCGCGTTGGCAAGGGATTTGGTGGTTCATTTGATCTAGGTCTTGCTTGGAGTCTTCTGTTGAATTCAATGATTCTATATTCGGTTGGTGCAATTTGGGGTTGGTAGGGACTGATAGGGAAGCCTCGGCTATCCATGGGTGGTGGGCCCAAAGGGGGGCCCTGTGGTCTCATCTGCATTGGTGGCGGTGGTGGAGGTCCGCCGCGCATGTGAGGATCATGATAGCCGGGTTGTATCTGGGGTGGAGGCGGCGGTCTACTTAGCCCCATCGGTTGGTGGTGCATTGGTGGTCCTGGAATGACATTGGCTTCTGCATGCGTTTGGTGCAGTGGTGGTGGCGGTCCATACTGATGAGGGGGAGGAGGGTGCGAATAGGGACCACCATCTTGGGGTGGTGGCGGCGGCGGGCCACCTTGTGGGTGGGGGTGTTGGTGCGGATGTGGCGCATGAGGATGGTGCATGGGCGGCGTGGAGCCTGGAGGTAAGCTCATGTGTGGATCCTGATTGTGATGTTGATGATGATTTGGGTGGTGTGGGTACTGAAGATGTGGCGGTGGTGGGCCTGGTTGTTGGTGCATTTGTTGGTGCATTACTTGTGGCGGTGGCGGAGGTGGAGGGCCGCCAGCAGGGCCTCCACTACCCGGCGGGCCCAGGTGGTGCATAGGCGGGGTGGAGCCTGGAGGTAAGCTCATGTGAGGGTCCTGATTGTGATGCTGATGATGATTTGGGTGGTGTGGGTACTGAAGATGTGGAGGTTGTGGGCCTGGTTGCTGGTGCATTTGCTGATGCATCACCTGCGGCGGTGGTCTACCGGG
This sequence comes from Aculops lycopersici, assembly GCA_015350385.1. NCBI lineage: Eukaryota > Metazoa > Arthropoda > Arachnida > Trombidiformes > Eriophyidae > Aculops > Aculops lycopersici. Next base: position 3,367,100 of record WNKI01000002.1, read on the forward strand.
CGGCCCGCCACCACCTGGTGGACCCAAGTGGTGCATGGGCGGCGTTGGGCCTGGTGGAGCGAGATTCGGGTCTTGGGGATGGTGGTGGTGGTGTGGATGCTGTTGGTGAGGGTGATAGTGCTGCTGAGGTGGCGGAATCGGCTGGGGAGTTCCGTGATACATTTGCGACCTCGCGTAGTTTTCCTGAATATGCAAGGAGTTCTACCTTCTTCTTCTTCTCTGTTTGCTTGTCTGTCTGCCTGTCTCTCTTGCGGCTTCTAAAAAGTAATATATATTAGCCGACACACAAGAGCAATATTATGAAAGTATAATTACAATTGATTACAAATAGCCAAGCTATGTGGCTTATCGGTCGTCCTGGTTAATAGAGGATGTTGTGGTGCAAATACGGTTGCTGCTTTTAGTAGTTGTGTTTTAGTGGTGATGATATTTTTCCTTGACTGGCTTGTAGGGCAAAGACATGGCGCCCAGAGTAAAGTGTGCGAGTTTATGTTGCAGCCGCCAGGCTGTGAACTGCTGCCTCTCTGTGCTGCCGCTGCTGCATTTCGGGCTTTCTGTTCTCGCTGTAGGCCGACTAGCTGGCTGGCCCATTGGCCGCTCTTGGCTTTGCTACCTCTGCCAACTCGCTGATCCCGTCCCGTGGCATCGCAGAAGTGGCCGCCGCTCACACTAACACACAGACTAGTGTCCATTGGTGGTGGTGGTGGTAGTACAGTGGTTCTGTCCAGGAGCCGTGCCACTCACAACCAACAGCAACAACAGGCACAACAACTGATCGGGCAACTCGCGCCTTTCCCGCACGGCGGCGGCATTAGCGTTCGTCCGTCATTCGGCCCGCTCGGCGGCTGCAGGGAAGAACGCACACACAAGGGGACGGAGGCGAAGACAAATGCTCACAACAATAGCAAGAGCAGCAATAACCCGAATTGCGGTGCAAGCTTGTAATGTCGCCTGTTTCGCTGTTTCGGCGGCTGGCCGTTGTGATGTCCGCTGGTCGCGCGCTGGCCCTTAACGAAAAGTTCGATCACTACGCGCACTGCCGCCCCCAATTTTATCGGTTGCGAGACTAACTATCGTGAGGGGAAAAAGCGGGTATTCTTTAGAGGCTATAGTAGAGTTGCAAAAACACAGTATTGCCCAATGAGAATTGTGGCCGAGAACTTAATGTTTGCACCAAGATAATATTTCTGATATAAAAACGCCGTTTTGGCGTTAGTGTAAAATATTTCAACTACCTTTCTTACAAGTGGTCTTCCCTTCATCCCCCGCCTTGAAGCAACATGTTCACTCCATAGTTCATTCATCATAATGATAAATATGGCAGTTCTAATTATTTTTTGCGACTATTTTTCTTGGTGGTCAGTGATGCTTCTTCTTGAACTCGACAATCAGCACGGTAATTCCACATCCTAGTCGACTACCCCCGAGTTGCTGGGCATCCTCGTTATAATGGTTATGATAGTTGGCATCAAGCATAGACATTTATGTCAGTTTATATGGACTCCCAGCAAAAATTGTCGGGCCTAGTACATAGAGATCGAGGTCCTGATGGGCAAATGACTGGCCAAGTTGGTGGTTGATCTCGTCTCCTGTTATATTTATTTCCTGCCAACTTTATAGATTGCTATCTTATCTAATTTTATTCCTATTCATATACGACTTCTCATGGCATCAAATCGATCGCCAGTAAGGGTTGCATCTGTTATAACTTAATCTAATTAGAGGAACCTCGTTACCTGTTCACCATGATAGGCAAGATGGCTAAGCAGTGTAACAAATCAACCGAGCCTCTACCCTAAGCTCGCTCTTGTGTAAGATATAAGCATCAACGATCTGATCGAGGCAGTGTCATAATCATGGTCGCAGGTGTTGAGATTCGGAAACTGTCGACTCGAGGACCGTAATCCAACAGCAACTCGCAGGAGCATGAACTGAAGACTCAGATTCAAGTCACCTGTTTTCGGTAGATATAGAGACCTAAACGTTTCCCACTCTTTTCCTTCCTGGTATTTCGTTAACCAGGGCCGAAAGTCACGCGTGTCGCTAGGCACCCGGGGAGCTGATATTTGAAGACCTTGATTTGCACAACCAACAATACCTACCACTCAAGGTCTAGGTTAGAGTTTCTGACGGAATATTACACCTCTCTCTTCATCAGTCGTCCTCCGTCTGTATCCATATCAACATTAATACTAATCATAGACTGGACTTCCTCGTTTTATCTGTTTTTGAGAATCTAACTAGATAGGTGGTTTTGTTGCATAGAATGCAGTGAGTCAATATAGAAGAAAATTTAGCTAGTCAAAAATCTTTAAATTGTATTGCACTTATTTATTTATTCATTAGTTGTCTAATTGATTGATATCTCCTTTATCTTCGTCTTCTCAATATCCAATTCGTAAACAAATTATATATGGTATCCATGAGAAAATCCACGGGAACATCCGGCAAGTTTCTCAGGTGAATCACTTAGTGAATCCTCTCGCTTTAACTTTTTTACTTTATTTACATAATAATAATGATAAAAATGATGAATCAAACATCAAAATATTATACAAATTGTATCTGCTAACAACAAGCTATCGTTGAAAAAATAAAATCGCTTAGTTAAGACGCATTAAAAGCCTCTCTTTATGAATTGTCTAGAAACTCGCTGTTTAGTCTTCTATCTATAGTTTAGTTTAGTCTAGGTATTGCATTGTGATGATATTATAGTAATAGTAATAGTCTCCATTATGGTAAGTGGTATTTTGTTCAATCAATCTTTGTATTGGTAATAATAATAATAGTAATATAGTCCCATAATCTAGTCTATTGCCTTCAAGTCTCCACTTTTAATCCAATTTTCTTATCACATCCAATTGTTTGTGTATTTCCTGAATCCTACTCAACACTTTAGTCTCTCTTTTGTCAAACGATTAAATCGAATCCATCTATCTACTTCATCACTCTGGACCACCGCTAACACCACTACTTCCGCCGGGCGAGTTGTGCTCAGACGGATTCTTCGATTGGCAAGTTCCATTAACCGGATGTTGCGACGGCGACGACAAAGAAGATTGAGTGGTGGTCTCGTTTCCGCTTGAGTCTCGAAGTTGCTGCTGAATGTTCATGTCAGTCATCGAATTGGCTACCGACGTGCTGACTATCATACGATACTTGTAAGGTGGTTGCACACTTTTTAGCACACTTGACTGGTCGCCAAATCGAGCAATCAACTCGCTAACCGCACTACCCGAGTTGGAGCGGCTCGCGGCACCGAGGTCCTCGTGTTGTTGTTGTTGCTGCTGCTGTCTTTGCGCATCTGCAGTTGACGAGATGGCGCCACATGTTTGGTAACGCTGCTGCAAGTGATTGTTATTGTTGCCGTGGCCATTCATAAGCCTACCTGGAGAGTCTAGTGGCGACATCTCTGGCGTTGGAAACGCCGAAGACTTGACGGCGGAATTGTTATCCGATTGCAAATGCCCATTAGACATCTCATGCGGCCCGTTGGAATTGAATCCTTTTGAATGATGATTGTTTTGGTCCTGAATAAGCATCACGTTGTTTGTAGTGACCACTTGGTTGTGCTGACCAACAAATTGATGATGTTGGTGGTCTTGGTAAGCTGCTGCTCCCATTGCTGCGCCGATTTGCGGCTTCACTTCTGGAGCATCCTGTGTCACGCCGCCGCCGCCACCACCACCACCACTTGTTGAGTGCAAAGCAGTCAAATTATATTGCTGTTGCTGATGGTCGTCTCCACTTCCTTGGCCTTGGTGGTGGTTGTGGTGAGTGTAGTTGGCGTTAAGCGGAGAGTTTGTTGTCAGGTTATATGGAGTAGTAGTGGTTGTCGAAGCTTTGCACGACGAGTTGTTCGGCGATGATGCCGAGGCCACCGCGTGATTTTCACCGCCACCGTCTGATTGCTGTTGTAAATATTGATGGTGATGCTGCTGCTGCATTTGGTGGTTATTCGAGTTGTAGTGAAACACTTGTTGTTGTTGTTGATGCTGCTGCTGCAGAACATTTGAAGTCGACGAGGAAGACGACGATGATGACGATGAAGAAGATGAGCCGGAAGAAGTCGCAACATTCGTCGATGAGTGGCTATTCGATATGTTAGTCAAGTTTCCTGAGTCAGAGGTAACAGTTCTTGATGCTGCTGTGGGCACGTCTGTGGCATTTGACGTTGCGTAACTCTGACCAGACATTGGAGATCCATGTCCATGTTGATTGTTTGTCGGCGTTGTTAGAAAATAGTGCTCATCTTGCGCTTGCCCAGCTGACTGCTGTCCTCCCCTGCTACCCCCAGACGACGTCGCAATGTCGTGATTTTTCGATACATCAAGTGGAGTTAAGTTTTCGTGTTCGTGCGCCGGTTGAAGTTCATACAAGTGCCGCTGCTGCTGCTCTTGACTACCATTACCATTTGATTGGCCCTGTGTACCATCAGCTGGTTGCTGATGTGCCAACATTTGCTGCTGTCTTCCGTACATTGGACCTGAGTAGCCACTTCCTGTGCCTCCGTATGGCGATTGATGTTGCTGCTGATGATCCACCTGTTGGCCAGTTGCGTAATGGTGGTGAATTGTAGAGCCGGTGGTTGTTGCGCTTGCTTCTGGATAAGAGCCATGCTTTGTCGCCCCGTAAACTCCCTGAGGATTGCTCAAGTTAACGGCGTGCTGTTGTTGGTAGGTGAGCGTGGATGTTTGCTGCTTTTGATGGTGATAATATTGAGGCATTTGACTAGGCTGGTGGTGTTGCTCCATTGGGAACTGGTGATGTTGTTGTTGCTGTAGTTGTTGTTGCGATAACAGGTGGTGCTGTGGTTGCGGTTGTGCTTGATCGGCGGGGTGATGGTGCTGCGTGTAGGTCACAGGACTATGATTCTGTTGACTATCAACTACATGTTGCTGGTGTTGGTGGTGATTGTTTTGATGCCCATAACCTACCTGCTGCTGCTGCTGCTGGTAGTACATATTATCTGTGGGATGCTGAGCTTGCCGCTGGTGCTGCATATGATGCCTGGTGTAACCAGACTGATCGTATGGATCACCTGGGTACCTGGCAGTTGCTGTTGCGTAAGCGGCCATGGGGTCGTGAGTCGAATAATTGGCTAACCCATTGGTCGTGGAATTATGCTGCTGTTGAGCTAGACCGGGAATGTGGTAATTCTTCACACTACTCACACTACTATACGGGCTACTATTGGGCGACGATTCGGGTGTGGCGCCCAGGTGAGCTATTGGGGTACCGATGGATGCGTTAGAGCCAACAGGCGCTTGTTGAGCGCCAAACGAGTGCATGTGTTGAATCTGATGCTGCTGCTGAGCCGATGGGTAGTGTTGATGTTGTGCAACTTGATGATGCTGATGTTGGTTGTGGAGTTGATGGTGATGCAAAAGAGGTGCTCTATTGATGCTGTTATTATTAATTGGATAGTTTAACCCATCATCGTAGTCATAACAGCTAGAGCCCGTCGCTTGGCTAGACCCATTTGAAACTGCTGCTCCCGCCATCATGCCCATTTGCAGGCCATTATTTGCCCGGGCCAGCAAGCCAGCGCCGCCACTTGTTAACTTGACGCTGCCATTGCGCTTAGCGATCGTTGTGGCAGTGGTTGTTGTCGCCGTGGAGTTATTATCTTCATCATTTGCAGTTGCCTCAGCATCACTTCCTTCAATCTCTTCAATTTCCTCACCCTCCTCATCGTCCTCCATCTCGACATCAGCAGTTCCCTTGGCCGCTTGATTACCAGCAAACGAAGTCCAGCGTCTAATTGCATTGGGTCCCTTGTCTTGGCTACCGTCAGCATTGACTGTCGTATGATTGCCAGCACTAGTTGCATTATTGCCCATTAGATTGCGGTTATTTGCACAGTTTGCCGCCTGGCCCGACTGCCTGGCGCCACTTGTTGCCGATGATGGTGGCGGTGGCACTTGCGTTTGTCCCGGTCCAACGCCCTTGCGTCCATTCTTACGTCGTCTAGGCCGATACTTGTAGTTGGGATCTACAGTTTGTTTTGGATTATTATTAAGTGAGAGGGTTCACAAGAATCAAGGTTAATATCAATTTGTTTGCATTAGACACTAGCCACAGGTGGTGGTGGCGCCGATGAAACCCAGGTTCTGGTAACAGATTTCTAAGCAAAATTTGGAAGCGACTTTCGAGTCACACAGGTGAAGATGACGAAAAGTCGGCTACCGATCGATGGCAGCAAATTTCGTCATGTTGCCTTTAATGGCGTCGACTTTTTGATAAACCATTGGGTAATCTAAGAAGCCAAGTTTGTTTTCTTGCAACAGAAAGTGCGTAGAGCAAACTAACTAACGAATCTTTCTTTACATCTGGCCAAAAATGATTGACTCACTTGCAGTTATCTAGTGAGAATCAAGGCGTCAAGCGGCGGGATTACCTCACAGCGCCCAGCAGGTGATTTCGCGAGGTGCCCTTGCATTGGTTGGTTGGTAGGTCAGTTAGCTCAACGCATTTACCTGCACTACTGCTACTATCTTACACGACTGATCAAAGTGAAGCACTCTCACGTATCATCATCCAGCCCGACTGGCTGAACCATTGGACAGCCGATATGTTTTAGTCAATCAAACTTGCGCCTCGCTAGACTTCAATCGAATCGAAACGATTCCTTAAGGAAAATCAAAGTTAGTTCCTCCTCATGCAGATCTCATTCGCTTCGCTCTCTCTACTTCTCTCAATTATTTGCGCTTTCTCTCTTTAGTTCGATAGACGCAGATCCACCATCGCCAATATACAAGTAGCGGTGGTGGTAGCAGCAGGTGCATCATCAGATCAAACAACTGCCACTTGTTGCGTGCTCTAGTTTGAAATGATTACCTGCCAAGTAAGAGACTCAATCTTCTCTCCATTAACGTCACCTGAGCAACTTTCTGCTAGTAGCGGTGGCGGCAGTGGCGATGGTGGCTTACCGGCTGGCGAGATTATGCGTCGTAAATGTTAATCGTTCACTAGATCATAATATTTGATCGTTAACGCTTGTTGGGCGGATAACAATTTTGCTATGCCGATGCTCGTGAACTAGCGAGCGAGCGAGCAAGCAAACTGACAAACAAGCAAGCAGCTTAGCAACCGGCTCGATGGCAATTAACTACCGATAACTCTTATGGGCAAAACTATATGGCGGCGCAGCCAACTTGCTTGGCTGCTCTTATCGCTTCGGTCATCTTGTTACGACTCACACTCTAACTGGCAGCCAGCGCTACTATAACGACCTAACAGGTGGTGGCCGTCGATTAACTGCCAAGATTAATGATCAAGTAGAGTAGCCAGCAAATCGCTGCTACTTCTCGATTTGATTTACCCACAAACTTGGCTGACGACGAAAGATGATGACCAAAACTACCGTGTGCCACTGTTTTGCTACCTGGAAAACTTTTTTCCCTGTCAATATAATTGCAATTCTGACGCCGCCGCCGCCGCCGTAGTCGTTGTCTTCGTTGTCCTCGTCGTCCTATCTGCCACCAGCAAAAGTCGTTTGGGATAGGGAAGCCAAAAGGGTTCTCGTCGTCGCGCGACTTATCTCTTGTTGCTTGTTGATGTTACTACTGCAAACTCCATCTCTCTTCATGTTCACCAGGAGGAATAAAATTCAACCAGACGAGCGACGAGTCTCTCAAGTTGGCAAATCTTGGCCATAAAGAGAGCGTGTGCCACTTGTCTTGCTGTTGTTTGGATCCAAGTTTTATGCTGCTGACCAAACCAATGGCTTGCAACCAGAACTTGGAGCCGAAAATTTCTACCTGTTGCCTTTGCTCTTGCAGTGAAACTTCTAATAATTCTCTCTCGTCATCATCGTCTACATCAAGGTTGCTGCTTGTACTGCTGCCATCTTCTTCGTCTTCGTCGTCGTCGTCGCCGTCATTATGGGCAATCAGTGACTTGCTCGCCGCCCGAAGCGACCGTCAAGTTGCACTGACGGACTGACTGGTTGACCATAGCCGCTTACCGTTGAAGAACAACAGATTTGTCAGCTGCCCGCCTCCATCCTAAGTTATATTCAGGTGATGGTTAAGAGAGCTCGGCAAAGTTGCGCATTGGATGGTCGGCGTGCGCCTGCCGCTAGTCACCCGAGAGATGACGAGACCAACGCGCAACAGGCAAGTGGCGCCACCGAGAAATAGAATGAGCACAAAATTTCTTCCTCAACGGGCATGGTCTTCGGAGAGTGGATGAGGGAATAAAGAGGAACTTGAGTGGCTAGCAACATCAACATCCTCGACGTCCAAACATGAGGAAGAGTAATTACTCTAGACGATTGAGTGGACAGGATGCACAGCAACAGGTCGTCGATTTGTTGGCCTGATGCCGCATCAAACGGCTTGCGATTTGCGAGTTTGGCTCTAGCTTGATGCTTTGTTATGATGTGGAAGTCAAGTTCAATTTTCTTTCATTGGTGGTGGCGGCGGCGGTGGCTCTCAATTGCCGCCAACGTGCTGGCCTTAAGTCTTCAAAATGATGGCCCAACTCTTGTTGCTCCCTCATTTACCTGATAATTTCTAAGCTAGTTTGCTTGCTATCTTGAACATGCATTGAGGAGTGATTGCAATGACGTATCCCAAGTGGTAGATGGCTAATTCATGGAGAGCTAATCTATTTGGCACTTGTAACATAAATGATAGACTCTATGGCGAGTAGGCAATTGGAGCCACAAGGTGGCGGAGCTAACCTGCTTTCCAATACGGATGGTGTTTCCTGGCACCAAGATTTCGAGCAAATAGCAGACCTGAAGGTATTTATTGCAACAGTCTGCCTTTGAAGATCGCCAATCTAAATCAGTGTCAGTAGCAATCTATTGCCCAGCGTTAGATCTTGTTTACTCGCATCAATTGCATAACCTCGATTTGTTGCATGTGTCGGCCGATTTATTACACAGCCACACTGAATACCGAACCGACTACACTCTACCCACCACCACAGGGTCATTAGTGGTGGAGGTGAAGGTATAAGTTAATCTGGAGTCAATGTTGATTTATAAGACGTTTGCCATTCTCCTCGCCCGATAAGCAGAGGCGCGGGATCTTTGTATGCCTCTGCTTGCTTGTTTGCCAGCCATAGGTATGAAATCTATCTCAAGATAAAGATAGATGAGTTGTCCGCCAATGACTGCGATCTGTTTGCACTCCTCCATGGCACTTGTTGCATCGTTCAAATTTAAATTGGCTTACACCTCCATTTGAAAGATAAGCAGATGCTTTCGGCGCCGTCGCCGCCCTATTCCAGCTCAATAAGTAGCTCATTTCTATTGCGCAATTCAATGCTCGATCTCGCTCTCTTCCTTCTCGATCATCTCACCTCACCTCAACGCTTAAACCGATCTCCAAACCATCTGCTCTTATTCTGTCGGCGGCTTATTAATTTAACACTCACATCATTCCACAACAATTCAAGAGCAAATATCGCTGATATGGCCAAGATGACGAATAATATCTCTCTGCACAGATACAAGCTTTGAAGCTTGATTATTTGCTCGATAATGAACGAGACCCAGATAATGGAAATCGATGCTGCAGCTATCTTGATACATTCGCCACAACGTTTCGCAAAGGCTAGCTTGGATCTCGTTTAGTTGGTTAGCTAGTTAGAAAGCAAATTGTTAAAGTCAAATGTTTACTTACAGTCTTGCATGTGCTGAACTCGTAGGCGTTCAGCTTCCTCAACGAATGGTCTTCTTTCCTGGAGTGTTAGGCCTCGCCATCTTTTACCTATTGGTTTTTTTAACAGGGTAAGAGTTTGTTGTTTGGTGTGGACGGCGATAATGATTACCGCGGCAACGGTGGCGATGGTTGTTTTTGGGCATGAGCGATAAAACAACGACGATGGGCATAAGTTTGACGACGTTGAGGTGGGCAAATTTTTTGCGAGCCAAGTTTTTTGCAGCACAATTTTTGCATTTCGTCCAGGTAGACGACGTAGATGTTTGCCGTTCGAGTTTCAGATTTTTCATAGACCATGTTTTTGAGTCGGTTTTACATAATCAATAACAAAGGTTTGTTTGTTCGGTAGGGAGAGAGTGGGAGATACGAGTGTTGGGATGAAGATGAGTTGCATGTCGGCGGCGTCGGTTGTTGCAATTTTCGGGGATGACAATTAATCAACGGAGAGTCGGATGGCAGTTCAGGAAGAGGGCCAAAGGAAAAGTTGGAGAGGTTTTTTGCGTTTCATTAGGCCAGGCAAGTTGATTTGTTAAGCGATACGAGCCCATCCAGTGGTTGTGGCGTCGTAGTTTGAGAGGATACGGCAAGCGGGCAGAATTTAGACGTGTATTTCGATGGTTAAGTGAGGAGGTTTTTGCTCGCCCAAAAGTTGAATGTTTTTTGTCGGTCCAAGATGGTTTAGCATGAAGTTTAAATGAATTTTCCCAAATTTAGTTGCCGAGCGCAGGTGCAGGTGGACGGATGTGATGTGGTGAGTAGTATTTATGATGTAAATAATTTTTCCAGAAGTAGTGATATCGCGTTGTTCATTTGCATATTGGGGATTGTTGCGTATTCGTTGTAACAGGTGCAGAGGTGAGAGTTAATGTTATGGTGGTTGATATTGCATAAATTTTTTATCGATGACATGTAACCCGTTATGTCCGAGTTGGTTGAGATCCAGTAGAGGTATATTTCGATTGATAGGATGGAAATAGATGGCAATGATTAGTTATATTGATAGGGTTAATGGGTAGATAACACGAGGGGTAAAAATCAAGTCTTTTGTAGGAGCAAAGTTCGCTAGCGAATTTGGCAACAAATCATACAAAATCGTGCAGCACGAATTCTGTGCGATCTTGCATAAAACTGGTCAAACGAGTTGATCGCAATACGAGCTCTAGTTAAAATCATCCTGTATTTCTGTCTATACTTCGGCAATCTCTTTCAATTTATTGGTAAGGCAAGATTATTATCGGCTACAAATTATTTCTTGTTACCCTTCGACTCTATATTGAATATGTCTCATTCTGCTCTATCGAGTGTTCAAAGGTTTCTGCGACTGTTTTTTATACAGTCGCATGGAGCTCAAGGTTGCAGAGATTCAGATCATGTTGAGGTTACAGGCAGGAGGACCAACAACAAATATATCTGCATCATTTCACAGTCAGGATCCCAAGTCTAGATCCAATAGTAGTCGGATGATCGAGCGGATTTCACCAGTTGCTAAACTACTGTCGCCGTCTAGACGACTCTCAGCCTACCAGGTTCGCCACATCCAGTCACTGGAGACCAGTTATCTCTAAGGAATTGTAGAGTATTCGGAACAATGTTCTTCATAGTAATCATGATCTTGCGCACTCACTGGAGCAGAGACTCATGGCCAACGGAGAGTTTGCCCTTTGTTTTAGCGGAATCTTGAAGCAACCTAAGATGGCCAAGTATATGGTCAACAGTGGCGGCAATGACTAGAGCCAATAGAAAAAGATCAAGCATTAGCGAAGAATCCGGGTAGACTCGCAAAAGAAACTACTAGCTGCTTGGCTGGTTGCTGCTGAAATTATTTCACCATCAAACGTCAGCAAATCCTCAACGCGATGCACCAGTTGTTTCCTCACGTGATAGCTGTCTCATCGTTGTTTTCCTTCCCTTCGTCATCGTCGCCACCGTCGCCGCCGCCACTGCCACTGCCACTGCCATCCACAAACACAACACTCTATGCTTACCAACTCTTAGGAACTCACGACGAGGCAGAAGAAGAAGCTGATTGGAGGCTTGAACTTGAATCCTTGAGCTAAAGCTACTTGGCCACTAAAGCATTCGCCTACCAGAAGCTTGGCGACAGACGCCAGCCAGGGTAACAACAGACTGATGCGGCCGCCGCTGTCTACAGTCTCGGCTGCCATCGTCGGCCAATCAAATGAGTTTGCAGAAGTTGTATTGAGATCCCAGCTCTACGGAGAGAAGCGAAGACTCTCGCTGGAGAAGAGATTTAAGCCATTTCATGAGATAAGGCCAGACTAGCTCTAAAAAAGAAGACGGCTGCTAATCTCTTGCAACTAAGACTAGCGACCGGACTAACCATGGAAGGTGGTAACAACAACAGCAAAAATATCCAAGGTTTCCACGGTAGCTGCGAAGCAAAATCTTATTTGCTAGCTCGAACATTTTGCAGGCATATGTCGAGTAGGTTTTGATTCGAAATCTTGGGCTACTTATTATCATTATTCTAAATAATTTTGGAATAGCCGGCGCTGAAAATGGTTGATGACTCGCATTACCAGATAGAGAGAGACCTGCAACCCGCAACAGGCGTCAAAGGCGAACAAAATTTCCATATCTAGATGAATACACTGACTCATGATTATGATTATCATCATTATTATTGCCGTTGCATAAGACCGTCACCATCGTCGTCGTCGTCGTCGTCGTAGCAGCAGCAGCAGCAGCAGCAGCGGCAAGAGCAAGAAATTTAATGGCACACATAGACTATTTTAGGATTTCTACAATGAAATTTGAAGATGATAATGATTTCCCGTGCCACAAGCAACATAAACCCAACAGGTGACATAGACAATGACGACCACGACGACGTCGACCTTAGACCGAGCTCTGTTCAACTGATCGTCTTTATTCAACCACTACAACGAAAACTCGAAACGATAGATGTTGGCGGCCAGTTGTCGTAGTTTGGACCTTTACTGCCCGCTGGTCAGCTTGTCGTGGAACTACGAATTAGTGGAGTGCATCAACATCGATCATCCGAGTCAAGTGGCAAAATTTCCCTTTCGTTGGCTTGTGCCTGGCACACGACCGCCATGCTACCAGCGCCAGGTAAACATCCGGCGATGGCCAGTATAAAGCTGGCCAAACTGGAGTTTTTCCTCTCTCGGTTGTGAATGGAAGAAGAGGTTCCAGTGTGGAAGCAGTCATTATTTTTATCTCTCGTGTCGCTTGGTAGTTGGCGACAAAGACGAGCAAAAATACACATCAGGGAGACGCCGCCACTGCTCACATCAGCCGTGGGGACTCCATCGAGGTTGCGTAAGTCTGGAAGGTTTAATCTAGGAGTAGCGAAGTTAGTGAGCAAAGCTAACAACGAGAAGAGGGACGAAATTTTCGGCGCCATGAGCTTCGGGATCAGAGAAGGAGAAAGAGGAGAAGGCAGCAAAGTTGGATGGTTAAAGTTGTCGCCGCGGTTGCGATCTCAGTGCTTCGGTTGCCATTTCCTCTATGCGCGCAATCCCTAATTTCATCTAGGCTAGGATTTTGAACTAACCGACCGACAGTCGGGCGGACGACAAAAAGTGCAGGAGGGCAAGTAGGAGGCTGGTAAAAGACTGCAGTGGTGTTAGCGGCGATGGCAGCGGCAGTAGTAGTAGCAGCAGCAGTAGTAGCACAGGTGACGAGCAAGCCAACAATTTCCTAACTAGCCACTTGATGGTGAGACGACTTTGATTTAGTTTAGCGCCTACTATTAGCGGCCACTAGCGCCAGCCATTCAACTCAACGAGTAGTAGCCGGCTAGCCAATCTGCGCTAATGGTTATCCGGATTGGCCACCTTAAATACTCTCCTCGACTTCATGATGGCCGGAGTGGCGGCGGTGGTAGTGGAAAGATGCTAAAGTGCAAAGAGTAGAAATGGCGCTGACCACTGCCACTCACAAGTAGACGATGGCTGAAATTTTTCTCGGCAGCCACGGATGGAGCTGAGTAGTGCTCATATTAGCACACTTGTTGGATCTATCGAAGCGGCCACAGCCGAGCAAAGGGAGAAAATGGCAACGATAAAGTCAAGTAGAAGCCCTTGTTGTTAGGAGGCAAACTCCCTGGTCGGAAGTGAACGCCAACCAAATGGAGGAAAGGAAATGCAGAGTGAAAGAGACCGAGAGGGAGACAGAGAGGGAGCGGGAGAGAGAAAGAGCCGAGGATGTAAGACATAATTGATGGTGGCAAAATCATTATTATAACGTTCGCTCGTCTGCATTTGTGTCTTGCGTTGCGCAATAATCGACTTGATATCCTAAAACTTCTTTGACGTAGTGGTCGTATAACGACAACAACTGCAACAACAACGCTGACTGAAACACCAGAGTACAAGTCTCTCTCTCTCTCTCTCTCTCTCTCTCTCTCACTATGAGGGCAACGAAGAATAGGAGGCTAGAGCATCACTCAATAGAGTTTTCGCCAAGCGACCTCGTCCACCTGCTTAGTTTTTCCTTTTTGAAATATTTCGATGGAAAGACTTTTCGCGCCATCTTAGTTGACATTGAAATCTAGCATCATGAAATATATTGAGTCACTCACGACGAGCACCACCCAACTGGATGATCCTAAAATGGACGAGAGTTTGCGTACAAACCGCAATCGAAGTGGGCGAGTTTAGGAGAATCTGCAGCAGCAGCTACAGGTGGACGTCGCAGGATCCTGTGGCCAGGGAGTGCAAGTTTGAACTTGAATTCAATGTTGGAATTTGTTTGCAAGCGTGCGTGTGCTCTGCATTTCGTCCACCAATCAGACGACTATTCTGCAATTACGCAACAAAACTCAGCCAGTAGCTGTCTTTCAGACGACGACGACGACGACGACGGCCACCATGAGGACGGTGAGGGCCACCACCACTACCACGATTGGCTGGCGCCAACAATCTACCTCAGCAACCAATTGGACCCAAAATTGGATCAGCGGCAATCGGCAGTCCGGACAATTGATTTGAGCTAGAGTCTTCTTGTGTGTCTCTGCAAGCAAAACTCGACAACAACCACGACAACCACGACGTCGACCAGACACCAAGTCCACCTGTCCACACAAACGCATGGAGAAATCGAAGACTGGTTCAACCAATCGAACAACTAGTCGTTTGAGGGGGACACACACATCGCATCGGAGCATGTAAGCGCGCCGGTGTAGAGTTGCCGTGACAGCCCGAGCCAACGCCAACGGCATAGCTCTGGACCAACGAAGTGTTTCGATGCCATTGAAACGATGCTGTTGCCGTGTTATTATATAAATGCTCACTGACTGGCCGGTGAGTGATGCAAGTCGTCGTCTTGATTGCCGGCATGTTGATGCTGTCGCCGGCTAAGGTGGCCAAAGAGGAGGAGGAGAAGCCAAGAATCTTGCCACTTTTATCCACTGGCATTCGATGACTTGAAAGAGATTGTTGGTGCCACTTCGACTTCGCTATCTTCCAGCAACTCAACTCGGAAAACAACAGGCAGACTCTCCGGCGGACGCCCGACGCTCCCCCGCCTCTTGGCATTGGACTTGCGCGCATTCAACTAGCGAGGGGTAAATATTTGCATGGATTCGGTAGTTGGAATGGTTACAAATGTAGACCAAGCTGCGGAGTCCACCATTGCTACTAATACCATAGCAATTTGATTTCGCCTTCCTCCCCATCGTCGTCGTCGTCGTCGTCGTCGACTAGAACTACCTTGAATCAGAAGGTAAACTCAAGCGGCACTTCCATTCTCGGTATTAGTGAAAATCCCCCCGAGACCAACCGGCCGAGTTCTTTATGGAACAACCGCATCCAAGGTGGCCGCTGAGTTGCAAGTTGCAAGGCTCACACACTTACATAAGCAGGAAGGGAGCCAAGTTCTAGTGGTACAGTAATCTTCAATGTTGTTATGGCTCTTGCTACCTGTCCAACTTCTCCAGGAGCTCGCCTGCAAACAACTCGAAGTTGAAAATATGCACGTAAGAGTATCAAGGAGGCGGAAAATTGTTTTATCCACCGGCAACATCCACCAAGTGGAAGCTGCCTTCAAAAGCTGCTATTGCTATCACTGTTACCGTAGCTGCCACTCTGGCTCTCTCGATCTCTCCCTAAATCAAAGCAACAGGTGAACTATTGTTGCGCACTACGCCACGCTATGTTATCAAGCGCCCGGAACGAAGCGTAAAGACCGAAACTCCAATCCACTCAAGCAACCGGACGCAACTGAGGACTCGACCACTCACATCTTCGGATAGTTTCGTAGTCGGCGACTGCGGCACTGCATGCCCTTACACACAGGTGAAGTGGAAGAATTTCGCCTCAATCTTCTGGGCACTCTAGTGCCCAGTTGTTACGCTGCCACTCAGCCCCACGATGAGTGGATTCTACAACCAGTGGTCACTTGCGCCGCGTATATTCGTGGCCGCCACTTGTTTCAAAGTTGGCTGCACAGAAGTAACAGTTGGCCACTTGTTGAGCACGACTGAACGTTTTGCAAAAATTCTCCGCCAAAAACTCCTCTCCGGCTAGCTCCCGAAGAACACCTCTCGTTGCGCAACACACAGACACACACACACACTTACATCCACTCGTCTACTCAACTCTGCTGCTCCATGTGAGTTCCTCGAACTTATCCTCGGCTTTGAACTTCACTACTCTCAGATGGATTGCGTGTTGTGTCATTTCGACGGCGGCAGCGTGCGGCGCACCTGTCATATCCAGTGAGTGGGTAACTTATCTAGCTGGATTGCAAGTATGTTAGAGCAAGACCATCTCTGCCACTAACCGCAGTCTTTCCCACACGGAAACAGCGCAAAAACAGGGGCGCGAAGTGAATGACGACGTTGCCGCCGCTGTTTGATATTAATTAATTCATTGCCCAGCGCTAGTTGCTAGTGATGCTGCCCACTAATTGGTGGTAGCCAAAAAGATGAAAATTTACAAGTGAAGTCATCATCATCATCTTATCTCAATGGCAAAGATTACTCAACTCTAAGGTGGCGAGAGTCAGAGTTGGACCAAGCGACACAGTCAACTTGCAACACGACACCTGACAAGTCTTGGCCTCTGTGTGAATCTAATCACCTTACCGTCTAGCGCAAACCACATGACACAACTGAGTCTCTCGTGTCCCAATTGAACAAACTACCAATAGTTGCTGTTGCTGCCGACAGCAAGCAAGAGAGTTAGTCAGCAGTCAAGCGAGACAAACTGACGCCATACTGGCCATGGCGACCGGTAGTAATTAGTGGCTACTACTTTCGACGGAAAACTAATGAGAAAAGTCGCACACATTTGAGCTAGAGAGTGTAAAACTTTGACGGTGGTCGCGAGTGGACAGCGGCGGCGACGGCGGCGGCAGCAAAAACGAATGGGCTCTTCCACTTCGGCTCACTGACCGCCAGAGTGACTTACGCAATCAGCGTTGATCACAATCAATTTGTCATAGGCCAGCTTGCTGCTGGCCAGAGATTTGAGGTGAGACAAGACTAGCTAGAAAAACTCACAGCTGCGAGAGACAATCACGTGAGAATCGTGAAGGGAGAAGACAAAGCATTCGAGCGACTCGATGCTCCGACTCGAGGTGTGAGAGAGGGAGAGACTTTTCTTCTCCTCGCCTCTTGTAAGCCTGACCACAATTACAACAAACCAACTCGACTAGTCCTTGTCGTCGTCTGCTTTTTGTGGTTGATGACGCAACAAATTGGTGGCGGAAGCGCCGAAACTCCACACAAACGAATCGAGCACTGGACGCTAGCGGAGAAAGAGGCAACAAGTTAATTATTATATCGCTGCACTTGCCTCCAAGTTATGACTTTCCAGTGGCCAGGTTAGTGGAAAGTTAATCGAGCATGCGGCTAAATGCTAGCCATTAGCTGCTCGTTACTGGCACTCGCTTGAATCTAAAGAGCAGGAGAGGAGTCGAGACTCAAATGGCACGATAAACCAATCAGCGCTTTTGTTGGTCGGAAAACTTTTGTTGCAATAGCGCAACAAGTGTTTGCGCAACACTGGAGCCTTGGCTAGGTTTTAGCAGGTAGAAAGAATGGCAAATTGATTTGTGTTCAGCTAACAAGCGCCCTGTTTTAAGATTCGCAGCTTCCGCTTCCCGAGGGAACAGTTCATACAGAAGTCAGCGACACCCAAGCTAGAGTCATGTTAATTGAATTTTTGCCAACTTAATTATTGTTTCACGTTGTTCAACTGAACTAATCGTGGCGATATATATTTATATGTATGTTTGTCCAAAGCTTTGCAAAGGACGAAGATTCTCATTGACTAAATCTTGGTTAGTTTACCGGCCAACTAAACCACAGCCGGCCGGCAAGCCAATAGGAGGGCTCTGCAAGCGACTCCTCTGCTCAACTGGCTTGTTTTTTATTGCCCCTCGCCGCCCACTACTCGTGTCAGTCGAGATGGTGGATGTGTTGGTGGTGTTGCAAAAAAGTTAGTTAAAACAACTAAACGGCCGGGCAAATTCCAATGTCAGGCGAATGAAACTTTTCGCACCTGGTGCTCGAGGTGGTTGTTGAGATTGTGGTTGTGGTTGTGGTCGAGGCAGAGATAGCAAATCTCTCGTTTTTCAATAAACTTTCTCTCCAGACCAAGGAGCCACCATAAAAACCAGACGCTCTTTTGCGCTCAGCTTGCCGCCACGACAAAACGGGCTCTGTTCATTCCAATTCAACAGCTGAACTCCACTGACCGACTAGCCGGAAGTGTGCAATTATTCTCGCTAGCTTGCTGGCCAACCAGCAAGCCAGCTACTCGACTGGCGGTCGACCGCAAGTGGGCTAGTGCGCGCCCACACGTCACGCGCCTGCTCTTCAAAGAAAGAGAAAACAGTCAGACGAATTGCAGGCCAACTTGTTACTTGACGAGCTGAGTTGCGTCACTCAAGCTTTCAGGTTAGCGAGGCTCAACTTTTGAGATGGAGATACTGAGAGCAAGCCAATTGCACTTTATTGCCGCCATCGTTGCGATGAAGTGAGTGTGTCGGTTTTATGCGAAACCGGCAGTCATCACGACGAAAAACTTCACCTGCAAATGAGCGGATCCGAGTCTGTGTTTGTGTTGCTGGCTCGCTCGCTTGCTCTTTTGCGTTTGGTGGTTTGTAGAAATGGTAGTGGGAGTGCCAGAGGTGCGAGAATTTGCACTTAATCAAATCGAAGTCGCGTTCGCGAGGAAAGCACGTGAATGAATTGAGTTGGTGGATCAGAAAGGCCAACAGCAAACCTATCGCCGCCGCACCGACGACCTCTGCTACCATTAGAACTCGAACCTATCCACTCGTAAGGCGGATCTGAGTGACAGTCAAGCGCAACTTGATTGGCTTCTTCTTCAGACTTGAAGTGGACTGTTAAGCTAGAAACTGCATCTATATGAGCGAACGAGAAAAGAAATGGAGAAAAAGAGGCAACTAGGATTAGCATAATTCAATCGTTTGACTCGCGCGTTGCGCAATCGGAGCGGTTTGCTCCACTTGCAAGTATCATTGTCTCTCCCACTGGTCATCTAACTTCCAATGTCGCACGAGAGACTGCTCTAGAGAAAAGAAAGCGGCGGGTAAAAGTGTGGGCGCCCAATAGTTTTTTTCTCCATTTGTTGGCCACTTGGAGTCTCGGTCGCCAACTGAGCAACCGTTCGATTGAACTCAGCTAGCGACACCAGCTGACCAACGATCGATTCGATGGTCATATGGTTAAATGGTTGCGACCGCTGGTCAAACTGCGAGCGAGACACTCGATCCGAGCCGCGCGCACAGGAGGTGGCAATCGAGAGGTTAGATCGCGAGCGCGAGTTTGTGTTGTGTTCAGTCGTCTGATTGTCGTGTATGCTACTGATTGTTGCGCAACGACCATTTGGCAGCCGCATCTGCGGCGACGGGGACTTGAGAGAAAAGACACTAGTCGCCGTCGTGATTGCGAGCCACTTAATGTATTCAGTCTATTCCCTCGCTCAGGTGGACTGAGACTGATGGTTAAACTTGAGGCGGCAAAATGATGTCGATGATGATCCACTGGTAGTCGTCCAGTCGACCTGACCAGCTACTGGCGACTACCTTGCGCCCGGCTGTCGTGCTGAGTTGCGGCATTAGTGTTGCCATCTTCCTCTCCGTTGGCTTGTGGTCGCAGGTGAGGCGCTTGTGAGATTTGCGACCAAGTTTTCTGCGAGAAAAAGTGTCCATCTATCTCTGCCTCTTGGAAGGCAGAGGAGGAGGAGTCATTTTTCTTCTTCACTTTGCTCGAATATTTCCGACAGAAATCTCGCCAAAACAAAACAGAGACAAACACAACTTCTTGGTCTTCTGCTGCGATGAATCTGACTGAGATGAAAATAAAAACCAAATGACCGACGAGTGGCTATCGTGCAACCACTTGGGCGGTGGTTTTGTATGTGCGTTGCGGTTGCGTCACACAAAGTCTCGCACTCAATCGATGCGCGCTGATTGATTTTCCATCCAGCTTGGCTCGCCTCCTGGTTGCGTGCAGAGAGGCGCTCCGCTTTTCACGGTCGAGCTAAGTGAGTGGAGGAGCATCGCAACGAGCGCAAAAGGGATCCAGTTTCTAGTCTAATTACTCGCGCTATTAGTTGCGTGAATCTTCGTCCCTCTATTCAGTTGTTGATGCGCTCCACTCGCTACCAAAACATATGCCCGTTTCACGCTTAATTAAATTATAACATTAACTAGGCAGAGCCTAGATTTGCGCTCTAGACCTGAACTCGCGTGCAGCGGTAGCATCAGCGACGCTTGCGTCTCGCTCGACGACTAGAAACCAGAGAGTCAAGAGAGATTAGAGCAGGAGAAAAACATGACGTTCGTCATTCGATTCCTCGTTTGGACTCTCTATCTTAGCAGAGATTCTCCACTTTAACTTGTTACTTCTCTCTCTCTCTCTCTCTCTTTCTTTCTTTCCCTCCCCACGACTAAACACTCGATAGTCTCCTCGGTATTAATTCATTGGCCAACTCCTATTCTCTCTCTCTTGCTTAACATGCAAAGCAACCAAATGAATTGTGTGACATTCTGGCTTGTGAGCTGCAAGTTAGCGACTAACAAGGACAAAATACTAGGAGGCAAGAGAGTGGCAAGTGCACTTGTCGTGGGTAGCGGCGGCGGTGGCAACGGCGCTTATTCTAACACAACTAGTGACACCAACTAAAGGTGGTAGTCGTTTAAGGAGCGGCGCGAGAGTTTCAGCGGGCTGCTGTGTTTCTTTTGGGGCCGGCGAGTCAACGAGCAGGAGCCAAATAGAATGCAAATTATACACTCGCTTACGCATTTGTGCCGTTTAGTTGCTCGTTCTCTTCCGATTGCCATATCGCACTTGGCTCTCGGCGGCGCCTGAGGCTACAATCGTCACAAGGCTCTCAGTTAGAGTAGAGAATTAACTTGTTTGTTGCCTCTCTAACTTTCTCTCTCGCTCGCACTTCTTTTCTGTTGTTGTCCTTGTTGTTTGCCTAAAAACTTGAGTCCACGACAACGACACAAAAAACAACCAAAGTAGCAACAACAACAACTGCAACTACAATCGAAAACGCAAAATTTTCATTCACCATCCCAACTCACCAACACTAGCAGCAGTTTCCTTGCCAACCTCCAGCGCCAACTAAACGGTCGGCCCATGAGGCCGCCCAACTTCTCCAGCCTCTGACTGCTGGTTACTCGGCGCTGACGACGAGAGCCAAACTGGAAGCTATTTGCAATCGTATTTGTTGCTGGCCCAAGGAGAGCGAGAAAAGACGAGCGTAGTCATATTTATATTTATACTTATACTTATATATTCATTAACAACAATGATTCCAGCGGCTCCCTCGCTTAAGTGGCTATGACAAGATTTTGATTTGGCGCGACCCATAGAGCTTCTCCTGCTTTACTGTCGGCGGTCTCCCTCTCAGGTTGGCAACCGCATCCACTCACGGAGCCTCGCCACCACAACTACTGCTCGTCGTAGTTTTCGTGCATTTGGCTGTCTCTCGCTCTTTCTTAATTTTGAATGACTGGCTAGCTACAAGTCGACAACTAACATCAGCCGCCGACTCTATAGACTCAGCGAAACTTGGGGCGCCGCCACTAACTAGCATTTAGGAGGTTGGACAGTTGGAGTGGATGAGCAACTAGCTTGCTAGTGAGCTCATCGGCAAGAAACAAGCGGACGAGCGAGAGAGGGAGAGACAATTGAGCTGTGAGATTTTGTCAACTAAGAGGCGCAAGTGACTTTTTGACCGACCAACAGCCGACTGACTGTCAGTAGGCAGTGCAACCAATCAAATTGACTGCCGACTTGTCACTCACTCGAAGACAACCACAACCACGACGACGGGCTAATCTGGCTGACTTTGCTCGCTGATCTCAAGCATCCGGCGTGCGAGAGTTCCCATTGGAACAAGTGGATGGCAATAGAAGACTGGCGCCGACTCCTCGTGTGAACTATTCTCGCTTGATTGAGAGATCATCTCAAAGATTCGAGCGCAAGAGGGAGAGGAAGAAGCAAATGGCGGCGCTGGTAGCATTGACACACTCGTCGCATCACAGGAGTTGAACTGATGATCCTCTCGATTCGATTTCGGTTTCGGAAAAGTTTTGTCGCCGATTTACTCGGCTGACTTGCGGTTGCAACCAGACAAAGTCAGCTTCGGCAGCAACGGCAGCAGCAGCGGCGGTGGCGGCGGCCAGTCAAGGGATGAATTCGAGCGAAAAATCGTGAACTTATCATAAATTCTACCTGACTGCCTCCACTCTAAGTTGCCTCCAGTGACGCAACTTCGAGGCTCTCGCTCTCTCACCGACAACTACACATCTAAGCAGAAGATTCACTTGACTGGCTATGGGTAGTCACTGCTACTTTCAGGTGAGTTAAAACTTATGAGTTGGCCGCGAAGAAGAAAATGGGATGATGATGAGCAGGAGAGGGAAGACAGAGGGAAGATTCACACCTGAGCCTTTTAGTTGGCAAGCAAGCAATCGATCGGTTGCTCCTTTCATGCGAGCCACTCAGTCACACAAGCTGACTTTTTCTCTCTATCTCTATCTCTTTCTTGAATTGATAAACAGATAACCGTGCCAATTGGATTAGTTGGCGGCGCCACGGATACTGCGGCCACCGCCACCAGAACTTGTTGCTTCTGCTTTATTGCATAGCCGCTCTGGCAGTCGCGTAACCAAAACCAAAGCGAGCGACTCAATGAGCGAGGGAAGCGCCAAGAGGTCGCACCTGTCCAGCGAGAGAAGGCGCTCGCCCGGTTGGTGTCGCTGTAGTTCGTTGCGGAGGGAAGCAAAATAGAAAAAACCTCCAGAGGAAATCGCGGTGACTGATACTGTTGATGTCTTCGCCGCGCAACTCGCTCGGCAACTCGACCCACACGAACCGCCGACGTTAAGAGAGAAAAAATCCTCTCTTAACGAATTGCTCGCAGGTGACCAATCTAAGCTAGCGGACTGGAATCAAGCTCGAGATGAGTTGCCACTGATAGGCGTTCTCTCAGTGGCCTTTTTGAAGTGTAACATGGTTAAAGGTGGACGGCAACTTTGCAGCTTCAGTTCTCTTGTACCGTGATCTCAGCCGATCAAGCAACCGGTCGACTGGCTAAGTGGCCAGTTCCCAACCGCAAGCTCATTATTTAAGCCTGTTTCTTCACTGTTACCTCACTCACTCCCTTTGCATTTTTGCAGAACTGTGAACTCTATCCTCACTCCTAAACCTGCAGTTCTACCACTTGCTTCGGCTAGTCCGTCGCAAGCCTCGACGATTTGCTTCCAGCTCACGAGCTGCTGGCAAGCCAGCCACCTGAGTTGCTTCGCGACGGTTGCAGGTATATCCCCGCCAGATGAGACGGGCGAGTTGTGAGCGTGAGTGTTTAGCATTGTTGGTGTTAAAGGCGGCGGCGGCGGTGGTGCCTATTCCATTGGAGTCTATTAATGGACAAGTTTTCTATCGTATGCCTTTTATTGTAGGAATACAAACCCAACTGGCAAGCCAACAGGAATTGACTCGCCAGCAACATTATATAGGACAGCTGCAACTAACTCGAAGCGCGATACTAGAACTTCCATTGCGACGATGCAGAGTGAGACTTTTCATCCGTCTATCTATCTAGTTTTCCACTGACAGCTTGAGAATCATGCGGCGGCCAATGATTTCGAAGCCTCTGCGAGTTTTCGCCTGCCTCACGCTAACTCGCAATGAGATGAACTCTCTGGAGTGGCAGCGCAACTTGATAAGCTAGTTCTTGCTAGCTTTTCCAACTTGCACCCTAGTTGAAATTTTCAAAAAGGTGGCCCAATCTATAAGCCACAAACGAGACTGACTTCCAATAAATCAACTGACCGCAGGTAATACTTTCCTGAGATTGGAATCATCATACAGCTAACATTTCCTTTCCTGATTAGATTTTTAGTGGCTTGTGCCACTTTAATTGATAACGAGTAAAGGATCTCTTGTCTTCAAGTGAGAATCAATAATTATTATAACAATGATGATATTGGAAAATGTGAGCATCTTGAGTGTGAGTTGAGGTTTAAAAAAAGCTGTCTATAATGATGTAATAAATGGAACCATGTTAACATGTGATTGACTCATGTCTCAATCGACATGACTTCAACCAGAAGAGATTATGCTAAAGTGTGATTAAATATGATATATTCTAGATTCATCTCCTCTTTCTCCGTTTCATCTCAATGTGTTGGGCCCATTTTATACTTGAACTCGTCGATGAACTTGATGGCGAGCTAGTTGTTTGTGCGTGGATATTATTTTTGCTTGACGAACCCGAAGCCTTTCCGCTATTATCTTCCAAATTCAATTTACCCACCAGCTTCTCAACGTCATCCTTTACTTCCATAATGCGCACAAACGATTGCATTAGCTTGTCTGCACTGACAAACGGACTTAGCTTCTCAAACAAATAATTGCCCATTCCAACTAAATCGCCGCTCGTTAATTGAGCTCTCAATTTCTCTATCTCTTCTAATTGCTCCTTTGTCAAACCACCGCTCACACCTCCCTTGGCAACCCGTGCGATTTTCCTAATCGCCGCCTCGGCCTCCCTGATCGAGCGCTTGCGCCGCCGTCGGCCCGCAACGGTGGCAGTGCCGGCCGGCGTGGCTGCCGGCGCTAGCAAGCCCATCTGAGTGGCACCAAACAGGTTGCCACCGTTGAAGAGCATTAGGAAGAGGAGGAAAAATGGACTGCCCAAGATGATGATTCCAAGTACCACAGCAACTGCAATGCAAGCAATCTCTCCAATTGTAATCCCGTGCTCCCATTTTGACATCATATGGTCATGCTCCTCATGATGATGGTGGTGGTCGCCGCCGCCGCTGCCACCACTACCTCCATCGTGTCCCTTGTGATGGGCGGGCATGTAGTGGTGATGGTAGTGTTTTTTGAATGTGGCACTGGGCATGTGGCCACTGCCGCTTCCATACGACGACACATCCGTCCAAGGCCACGACCAGCGGCTTCTGGGCACAGCGACCGAAGTCATGCCGCCATTGACGTCGCCACCGCCACCGAGAAATGAGTGGAAACTGGGCGACGAGTGGCCATAATGGCCGCTACTACCACCACCACCACCAGTACCACCGAAACTGTCCGAGTCCATTGAATATGGGTAGTTGTTGAATAGCGGGGATGTGGACGAAGACACGAACGGTGCGCTTGCATAGCCTAAATGATCTGAGAAATTTCTCATTAGAGGCGATCCAGTTCCGGTGAAATAATTGTCATGCTCATGTTGTCCTGGGTAATCAGTTGGTTGTTGCATGCCATTGCCGCCACCACTTGTTGGCCCAAAATAATCGGAATCAACGCGGCTAGCGCCGTTGTGTCCGCCGCCGCCACTGCTAGACGAGCTGGGCGAGGCCAGGTAATAGGGCAAATTCATTTCACTCGCGCTGACACTTGGCGGCAACGATGAGCTGCGCATTCGGGCCATTGGTTGTGGAAGCATGCGACCTGTTGCTGCAATTTGCTGATGGTGATGCTGCTGCTGTTGTTTTTGGTAACCTTGATGTAGTGGCGGCAGGTAATCGGCGGCGCCATACTTTGGGTGGTTATCGCGTTCGCCGCTAGCGTCGCCAGTGGAGTCGATGACAATGTTGTTTCCGTAGACACCTGTTGGTGCCGAGCGTGCCATGGGTTGCATCGGCTGCTCGTCGGCCGCCAATTGCACTCCAGCATCACTTTGGCCAGTGCTACTTTCTCCGCCAGCTGATAGCGTGAACGGCGACCGCTGAGACGAGGTGGACAGGTAGGCGGTAGCATAAGGGGCAGTTGGGTCGCTGTTGCTGGCTTGTTGGCTCTGATGACCATTGCTGCTTGTTATTGGTGCCACACCCGACGACACGAGTGCTCTACCTAATATCTGCTGCTGCTGCTGGTGATTGTGGAACAGGCGATACTCAGGTCCACCAGTCAAGCTTGGCTTTAAAGGTTGAACAACAGTTAGCCCATCAAAGGGTTGCGAGTAGTTGCTTGTTAATTGTTGTTCGGCACCACTACCGCTTCCAGCATTGGTTAGCGAGTTTGCTTGCTGGCTTGCATCATTGCGAGCAAGTGCTGCTGGACTGTTCGAGCCACTTGTGGATCGCAATCTATATCGAGATCTTATCAATTTGCGCTTGCCATTGCCGTTGTTATGCGAGCGCACTACCGGCTTGTCTGTAGTCAGTATGGTGGCCTCTTGATTAGGTTGGCTGGAAATTGTCGAGTTCTCCCCATCCAAAGGCGTGTGGGAAGACTCGAACTTTTCTATCGCAACTCGAATATCTGAATCCTCTTGTGCTGCATTGAAGTTGCTTGCAATTGATGGACTAGTTAGCGGGACTATTGGATCCACTGTGGAGCCACTTGTTGTTGAGCTATCATTGAAATCCAACTCTGTGAGGGTGTTATGATTGTCGTTATGTTCATAGCTAAAAACCACTGGACTGATGGCACTGGAAGTAGCTAGAAGTAATAAAAATCCCTGTAGCTTAGAACGTCTTCTTACTTCGAACTTCAAACGTCTATCTCTATTGGATGGCTTCATCTTGTTCGACTGCTTGCTGTAATCAAATCTCTCTAGTTCTCTATCTCAAATTCTCAAAGATGATGTTTACTCAAACCGATTAGAAAACTAACTGAAAGATAAAATCTCCCGGCGACAAGTTTATATATGTACGTAAATGCGGTATCATGAAATAAGAGAGAGAGAGGATTGGATAAAACCTCGAAAGTTTTGAAGAAGTGAAAGCCTCGGGAGGGTATTGGTTGACAATGAAATTGCTCAAAGGTTAACGCCTCCCACAAACCTCGGCGCTTTCACTCTTTTGATCCGAGATGGAATCGCAAGTTTCATTGTCAGCTTACCGTTAGCTTGCTTTCTCAATGAAATAAGTTAATCTCAATGTCAAATGTGTGTGTCTGTGTAAATATGTTACACCTGCGCCAAGAGGAGCTTGGGGTTCGATCGTGATGAAGCTGCTAGGAGAAAGTAGGCTAAATGAGAGCACCTCTTGACTAATCTTGTCCGTTTTGGTTCACTGATCAATTAGAACCCATAGGCAACTCTCTATGATCTTTGATTTTGAGCCCAAGTCGACAAACCACCTTTTGACATTTGAATGAACGCCGAATGGCCGCACCCAACACTGCGACCAGTCTGCCTATCTGTCTGTCTCCCATCAGTTGGATTGGTTCTTTTTGAAAAGTCTTAGATTCGCTTGAACTCGACTGGTAAGATGGGCGTAGCCTGTTGACCATCATCATGTAACCACTTACATTTCTCGTCCCGAGAAAGGTAAGTGGTTGATGCGAGAAAAGATTTCCAAGCAAAGAAAACCTCAAAAGATTTTCTCTCCACCTCTCGAGATATCGATTTGATGGCGGGCTGTGGTCACAACAAATGTTTGTTACACTGCAAGTATTGCCACGCAAACTTGGATGTTGCCCCTTTAAAAGTTAAAGTAAAATTTGGGGCGTTGTCTGTCGCTGGCTGACTGTTTAGAAACTCAAATGAATATCCATTTAACAGGCAACAGGTTGCACGTTTGACTGACAGTCTGAATCACTGACTAGTTTTTCGTCATCATCGTCGTCGCTCTTTTGTGCGTTGCCTGACTTTTGATTCAACATCGAATTTGAAAACTTGAAAATTTCTCACACTTTTTGTAGTCGGTCACAAGCGGACGTGATTTCGATGGTTTTGTAGCTCATAGCTTTTTAGTGGTATTCGACCTCACCTGTGATAGTCAAATGAGAGCACGTTAACCTGAGCTCCCGGGGTTCACATCAGGCGCTCGACCCAAGCCTTGCAACTCAAAAATTGAATCTCCGATCAAGTTTACTTTCCCGAATATTGCTACAAATTTGTAGCTAATTTGAATGAACGTAATCGGCGCTGCCGCTGCCAGATGCACATTGGACGTTCGAATACTACGAAATCTGCTGGTCGTCATCGTGGCGCGTGGGCGCCACACTTCAGCTTTTGCTCACTTAACTCGAGCCGCCATCGGCGAGTTCCACCTGTTACACACTCGAAGGTTTAGCAATGGTCCAAGTTGCTGAACAGCCAACTGGCCAGCAAATTCAAACGCGCCGATGCCCTTCCGCTCGCTAGATTGAACATATTAATTAGTGGTTGCTCACTCGCCAGTGAGCCAGCCAGCCGGCCAGTCGCCTGGGCTTCGGTTAGAAGCGACCCACTTGGCTGCACTTGCCAGGTCACACCTTGGCTTTGGTTGAATGCAATTGCAATTGCATTTGAATCGTCGTCTTCGCGGTC
Source organism: Aculops lycopersici (assembly GCA_015350385.1). Classification (NCBI taxonomy): domain Eukaryota; kingdom Metazoa; phylum Arthropoda; class Arachnida; order Trombidiformes; family Eriophyidae; genus Aculops; species Aculops lycopersici. The sequence continues at coordinate 3,395,526 of WNKI01000002.1, forward strand.
GCGGGACTGGCTACGCAACTATCGCGACTGTAGCAGGTAGGAAAATTATACGTCCAGTGCCCACATCAGTGTTTGTGCATTCGACGCAATTCTAATTTGCACTGCATATACCACACATATGCTGTCTCAGGCAAGTGGATTCGCTCGCCAGAGACTTCAGTCTGTCAGAAGGAAGGTGCGCAAATTTAATGCTTGGACTGCAAGTTTCGAAATGACGAGCTATGATCGGGCCGAACCAGACCAGACTAGACTAAACTGCCTCAATCTTTGAAGAAAAGAAGATTCACGACCAGGTAGCTGGAATGTTGTGGTCAATCGCTGCACATAATCTAGCGCATTCATCGCGCTCGGATATCCAACAAGAGAGACTCGTAGGGAAAATGCTCAACAATCAATCATTCAGAGTCCATTCTTTTTGTTAGCCACTTTAATACACAGAAAAGAGATTTAATTCAATTGAGATCATCATTTCAACAGTCAATTAATCTCAGTCACTCAATAGTGGGGTAAACTAGTCATATATCATAACAAACAAATAGACGTTAGCGCTCGAGTTTCTCGCAATCTGGTCACTTAATAGGTTCTTTTTGTTCATCAGCCAAAACAAGCAAACATTTAGACCAAATCCTCGCTGGAATCTTCATATTCTATTTGTCTACCTCCTCTACTACCCGATACCAACCGACACAATTAGTCATAAGGTAACCGAAACTTTTAGTCTCTCTCTCTCTCTCTCTCACACACACTCTTCTTTGCTAGTCGATGTTGATTGCAAACAATCTACTCAACTAGTGGTTGCCTAGCCACCAAGGGAAACAAAACTGCCTCCGTCGTCATTGTCGTCGTCGTCGTGGCCGCGGCTCACGAGTCTTTTCAGTATCGACAAAAAGTTTGTAGAGTCACATTCAGTCGCAATAGGATTACTATCTTCACTACATTCTCCTAGGATTTACCAACTTCATCTCATCATCTCACGTCGTGTTAATTTTTATCGCTTGCAAGCATCTGGAGCACGCAACTCAGGTAAATCACCAGCTCTAACGAGCTCGCTAACTAACTACCTGATGCTGATACTGATGCTATTGCTGTTGCTGTTGTTGCGTAGTGTCAGCTGGCTGGCGGCCAGTCAAGAGGTAGAAAATTCCATCTCAATTGCCATCTAGCTTCAAATTGCTGGCACCTGAGGCTGCAAGAGATTGGCTCGAACTCGAGGCATACGCTCACTTACAAGCAACGATTAAACACATGGCTCTTGGAATAAGGCATTGTTTTTGCTCTTGATGCGCTCACTCTTCTCGGAGCTGCATGCACTTGTTTCAATCGCCGTCGCCGCAGCAGTCATTTCATTCGAGCCTGATGGAGGCCAAAAAACGCACGACGGCGGCGTCTCCAAATCTTAGCGACTCGGACCGTTCGAAGCTGACCTCAGAGCTTGGACTTTTTCAACGTCTGCTCGCTTGCCGAATCGGATAAAGCGGCAACCGAAAGATAACATGAAAGAGAGTGAGTGAGAGAGTAGCTAGTAGTGAGATGGAGTCTTGTTTTGGCCGCAATCTTGGAAGTTGAAAACCAAATTCGAGTGCTCATTTGCGGCTACGCTCATTTGATCAGTATAAACGATCACACCACTCAACATGAGGCGCAGCGGAAACTTGCCAGTATCATGACCAGTTTCAGCGGTCATCTAACTCGACTAAAATCCGATATATATATATATAATTTATATATGATATATGGTGCAAAATTAGTCATGCTCCTTGAGCGAATCTCTTTTTGTTGTGGAGAAAGAAGAAGAAGAAGAAGCAACAAGAGTCGTGAACTCGCTAGACTCTTACGCAATCTAGTTCAACTTTATCCACTAACACTAGCACTCGCACCACTGCCATCACCGAGCTAATTCGTCATCATTAAGTGGCGACGGGTGTTTGTATATGGTGTAGTATCTTAGGCTAGTTAAATCTCACTCAGCTATCACGTGTGATTTAGCCTCGGTGTGTTGAGTGATGAATTTAAATTGGGTACAGAGATATAAAATTAATTACACATAATATTGTGAACCACCAAAGGAGCAAGCCAACTGATAATTTGCCTTAGCGTGAAAATCTCCATCCATGACGGCGAACATGACTGCCGCTAATCAACACGAATTCGTCGTATCATCATCACCGCATCAGATTAGATCGCCTCTCAACTTTCCATTGCGAAGTTGTTCTTGTGCAACAAACCCACCGACCAACCAACCAACTGGCTGACTGAATGACTCTGATGAGATCTAGCTAATCAATCTTGTTGCTGTCATCTTGATGGCCACTACAACTACTACTGCCTCTGCTATTTCTGCTGCTTCTGCTGCTGGTGCAATAACTACACCACCAACAACTACTACTAGTACTAGCACAGCTCAAAACTAAACATCTCCATTAGAATCCTTGAATCTGTGCAAGTATCCTAACCACTCGGTGGATTTGTTCCACTTGCAGTTGTACGCAAGTAGAATGTAAACTCGATAGGAAGCTGCTAATGCGCTAACCACAAGCGACGACAAAAACATAAGCCCCAAATTGATGAGCATGTCCTCTTCCATCTCGTGGCTGCTGCTTCCGCTTTTGCTGCTTCCGAACTTCATTCATTCCACTTAGCCTTAGACTCGTAGTTCATAAACTTCTGGCCTTGGCAACGAGTCGGCGAGCAACAAGTGGTAGCGGCTAGGGTAACTTTATGTCGACATGATAGTCGGCACGTTGTTTACATTTTGGCGCCAGGAGTTGCGAGAGTCGCCAAGTTTAGACACTTGGCTGAAGTTGTGTGAATTACTGACTGTCTGGCGCCAGAGGGTAAACAATGCCTGGCGCCAACGAGGACACTTGTCGCAAGCTGGCCACGTAAAGCCAGCCGGCCTAATGAGCCCATCCATTTGGATTAAAATTATTTATTGCATTATTGGCAAAGAGAACTTTCTTGCTCTCGAGGTTCACTCTCTTCATTGATAAATAACAAATAGGAATAAAAATTACCAATCAAACTGGAAAAAAGTGAAAAGGAAAGTAACTTACCTAGCATCTTGCTTAGATCTGCGTTGTGCAAATCGGGATTCTCGTCGGCCAGCCGCTTGCGCTCCGCCTTTGCCCAGACCATGAACGCATTCATTGGCCTCCTGATTCGGTGGACAGCGGGAACCACGGCGTTGCCGTGATGCGGATGATGGTTGTGAGGGTGGCCATGAAGCTGGGGCATTAATGAATTCAATTGCATTATTTGAGGCGCGCCCATTTGCTGCTGCTGGAGGCCCATCTGTTGCTGCACAATCACCGATCTGCTATCCGGCACTTGGAGGACTTGCGCTTGGTGTTGGTTTTGCGTATGCTGGTGCTGTGGTTGTTGCTGCTGGATGGCTTGTGGCTGATTATAGTTGACAGTTTGGTTGCTGCTGTTGTTGTTGTTGCTATTAATGGTAGTGGTGGTGTTATTGTGCTGTGGTTGCTGTTGCGAGTGCTGGTCAGTGTTGTAGGCGACTATCTGTTGTTGTTGTTGTTGTTGTTGTTGTTGTTGTTGCTGATGATGATGATGATGCTGCTGCTGCAATTGCGGCGCCTGCACCTGAGCTATAGGCGAGTGATAATTGATCATTGCGGCGCCAGGTGAATATTGCTGCTGATGTTGTTGATTATTGTGATGATATTGATGATGACTAATAGTTGAATTATTGATATTATCATTATTGATATTAGTATTGCTCATTGGATCCATTTTGGACACAAGACGCAATGGTGTTAGGGTGCATTAGTGACTTGTGTTCGCTCTTTCGCCGAAAGAATAAAATTGAAGCGCATTTGTTCACTCGCTCGTTCGCTCTGCTCGCCATTCGAATGCAACGCGCGCCTACTTTGAGCAAAGGGATTCGCTGCAACTCGTCTATTCGCAAACTTCCAATGCACTTAAACTCGAATGCAACGCAACTCTCGGCTCGACGAGGCACCTTGATGCCGCCGCTACTGTTGCTTCATTGCGACGCATGCGCTATGACTAACTTGCTTCGTGAACCGCTCGCCTGAGCTAGCGCCATCTCGCGGTTGGAAAGAAGCTCCTGAGACGGGACCCCAATCTTGGCCTTGGCGCTCGCAGATGCATTTTAAGCTCAAATATATGCAAAATTTCCACTGGATCGTTATACCTAACCGCAATCCTTGACACTATGCAAATGAAGTTGATATATCTCGAAAATCAGCCAGAATATCAACAAAAGTAGCAATCGAGACCAATATTTGTGCCGAGATTCGTCAAATTTTAACAAGAACTATGAGATCTCCCGAAAAACACTCAAATGATGCGTAGGCTCGATATTGAGCAACTTCGCATCCCTCAACAGTGGATTCATTTGCAAAGGCGATCTATTGAGGCTCCCATGTTTGATCGTCAATCGTATTTGCGCTTAAAAACTGGAAGTTTCCGAATATCTGAGGTGCTCAGATTATGCTCCGAGCTGATGGAAACTCGTGGCAAAGATTTGGTGAAAAGATCCCATGAGGTCTAGATATGGTTGACATTTATAGCATAAAAGTTGATTATCATGTCGACGATCATAAAATTTCAACCATCCATTTCCTTGATATCAAAAAAAACACTCTGATGGACACCCTCACTTTCGGTCTAAAGGTGACCATTAGAATCAGCCTAAACCCTCTGAAGCTGAGCTGATTGTGGCCTCATTTGCCGACTTCCGGACCCGCGGACGCATTCTGGGCGATGTGCGATGCAACTTTCTTTACTTAATTTCTCGGCTCACTTTGGACGTTAATTATGGTGAAAAAACTTTTTAGAAAACATTTGTATCTCGAGAACTATTGACGATAGCATGATGCCGATGCAACCGGATGCTCAGAATTCGATTTCTGAGGCGCTTGCATGTGTTGTTTTTAGTGTATCTTGCATAACTTTTGCAATATAAGTGACATTTAGAAACGGTTTTTTGCGTTATGTTCAGGTCAACTCGACGGATCGATTCTAAATGCATGGTACCCTGTTGTCATTTCTGAAGTAGCTCCCACTTAATTCAGGTCGCTAGGTGTTCAGGGGATCCTGGCGCTGTCAAGATGTTCAGGAGAAGCCATTTTTTGTGGGTATTGCGCAGATCGGGATGGAAAGTGGAAAAACTATGAGTTTTGGATTGAGAAAACTCCGAAATCTTAGGAAATCCAAAAAACCCGAAATCAAATCTAAATGTATAACTTCCGAACGAGATGTGATATCGGGGTGCGGTTTCTGGTGCAAAAATGAATCTAACAGCATATCTATCTTGTCATTCTAAACCATTTCCAAGCACAAAGAGTCTGACTTTGAGCTCAGACGGAATCGCAAATGATGATTAATTTACAATTATTCACATTTATTGTCAGTTTTATATACATGGAATACGACAAACAATCGAGTCAAGTTGCATTCGGATCACCTATACCAGCTAACAGAGCGAAGGCTCCAGCTAGACACAGGGTTCCGGTTAGATCGGCTAAGGCCATGAGCAGAGATATGCCAAATACGTCGGGGTCAAACTGGCGGCTCATCAATAATGTCATCAATGGTTCGCAGATAGTTAGCAGGATAAACACCTGAATTAGACACAGGCCAATATAAATGGAATAGAATTGCCAGGTAATCACTATATGTGTTGACGGCGAGACCAACATGATGATAAAGAAATAGAGGGTATGCGCCGGCACCATCATGATTAGGAGTAGTCTTGCAGCTATGGCATTTGGTGACGAGTTTAGGAATGACCAAAGCAATGTTTTGATTGGTTTCGTAATGATCTTGACCAGCTCGCTGATTCTGAACTTAGATTTCACCCTATCCTCTATGACCACAGGTTCAGTAAACGAGACCATGGAGCCCAAGACTTTGGGTTTTTTGTCTTGAGTAATGCTATCAGCCTCCTTACTGATGGATACCGTAGACATTTTCCTCAAAGCAGAGCACCACAACCAAGTGGACACGCGACTAGCTTGGACGGCTATTAAATTTGCACCAAATCCATTTACAACAGGTTGGTACAAGGCGATCAGGTGGAACCTATCTATGAACGTGGACAGCACGGCACCTGTTGAGTCAAGGTTATGTATCGGTCAGTTAGGGAAATTGATTTTGATTGTAACTGTGGAATAGGTGTTGTGTGAATATGAGACACTTACCTGAGCCCATTGATATGCAAATACTTGCTAACATCGGGGGAAGCGAGGATATCGCAATATGATTAGTTTCCTCGAACTTGTGAGCGGCATAGATTAAAAGAGGCCAAGCTGATAAAACTGATACAATTATCAACACAGGCCAAAATAAGTCGTCCTTCTCTCTTAAGTTGAACATCCAATTGCATATGAGGCCATAGGTGAGAACACAGGTTACGTCGCCATAAAGAGCCGCCACCAATGTTGACAAATTATCAGGATTTACCTGGACGTAGCGAGCCAGTGATACAGCTAATGACATTACTATACACGCTGTCATTACTAAAAGGACAGAGGTCGCTAAGGCACTAGCAAGGACGACTAAAAGTGAGATTTCCAGCATTGAACTGTTGCCGGCGTGAATTTTGTTATGCCCAATCAGCATCTCACAGCCTATTGATATAATAGCGGCAAAGATGCTCAATCCAATGGCTTGGCCCAGGGTAAGAACAAGATTCGAGAAGAAGGCTCGCCGCTTCTGATTTGAGGTTTCCAATAAATTCAAGTTGGACAATGTTGACAAGCGAGATGCAAGTGTCATCTCGATGTTGCCTTTGAGACCAATGAAAGGTGGTAATAATATGAAGAAAATCGGCACAGAGTGGAAGGATCTCCATTCTGAAACCCAGTTCAGGATTAATCCTGCGCTCATGTTTCCAAAACCTGCCAAGATAAATGGAATACAAACTTGCATTATTATAATGAGCTTAGTCTCGCTCATTGGATCAATTGGTTTCTTGTTGTTTTTTAAATCGGCACTGCTGCTACTACTTCCGCTACGATTCTGCGATCCAGATCGCTGGCTACTGGCTGACATGTAGCTGTACAACGACAACTCAGAGCCTGTTCGTCTCAACACCCGACTCGCTTGGCTAACTCGGCCAGCCGCCATTCGAGCCCTAATATCTTGGGCCTTCGATTGTTGCATCGCATCCTGTTGTGGCGGTCTATAGAATTGTTGAGGCAACGAACGGCCACTCTTATCTGATTTGCTAAAGTCATGGCGTTCAAATGAACTGGTCAAATCGATAGAAGCCAAGGTGGACTCGATGCTCGACTTGCTGGTGAAGTGTTGGCGAGCTTGTTGCGCGTAGACAGATGGCGCCAGCTGCTTCCTCTGCAAATGATCGACCTTTTGTCCTTGCCGTTCTTGTTGTTTCTCACTAGAACTCTTTTCTTGGTGCTCATTCTCAATTGTTATACTGCCAACTGAGGAGCGGCGACGTTTGTGTTGCTTGTAATTTTGATGCTGCTGATGCTGTTGAAACTTGACGATGCCTTTAGGTTGTGGGCCAATTTCAATGTCGTCTATGCTTCCAATGTGAAGCGATGATTGTGAGGTGGCCGCATGGTAAGTGTCCGGGAAGAATTCAATGCCAAAGTTACTGTACCTTGAATTTATCGAGCACAAGTCGTCGCTGAACCCTGGACCCCTAGACGGCGCGCCAAGTATCAAATTTATCAAGCTACTGCGGCGTCGGCCCTTTAAGTTATCGACGAAAGCATCTTTCTCACTACGTGGTCTCATAGACAACAATTGTATGTTTCTATTTGATACATTTGATAGTTTTCTAACTTGAAGTTCATTGATCTTGTTGTTGTCGCCACTGGTGCTACTTAAAGTTGAGCATTTATTTTCTGGCAGGTCGCCAATGTCACCAAAGTCCACTTCCTGGGAGTGGGTTTGACCCATTTTGGTTTGTTGATTGCCGATTAGTGTGGAAGTTGAAAATTGAATAGATTTATGGAGTAGAACTCGGCTAACTCCAGCGATAGTCCATCTGACTACTGGCTGATAACTCTCTACACTGTTATTACCACAAAGAGATTGAACTCAATGTCATAACTCAATGTTATGTTATGCTATGCTAGTCGCATACTCATGATGTAATCATAATCACGACGCGATGCCAGACATAATACAGTTGCTTAAACACTTCAGCATTCTGAATGCAATTAGATTCAGCTGGAAACAGTTTGTGAGAAAAGGTGGCTGTGTGGTTGTATTCAGACACCTGAGACTTGGGCAGACAGTGAGGTTTCATGTGACAGGTGTTGGCATCTGTTGAAGTGCTTAGCGATGCTCAGTTAGTGTTTCTCAGATAAATATTGTTACATCTGAGTTAAATAGAAACAAGCAAACAAACAAATAGACTCGCTTCCCCTTCTCTCGGGTTCTTCTGTCAGTAAGCTCGAAAACTACAGTCATGGGGAGTGAATGTCTAGCTGTTGGAATTTTTATGACAAACTCCTTCACCTACCCTTTGGCCTCTAGCTGCTAAATAGTATATGACTGTCTATATTTACTAATCAAATCTGTTGATTTAACACAAACTGTAAGAAGCCCACTAGCCAACTTGACATAAGTGCGTTGGGGCTCCATGGATAATTAAATCAAGTTTAGTTACTTTCAACAGCAGTAATTGAGTTTGACCTCTTTAAGTCGTCCCTTGATCGTCATGGTTAAGAGTGCCTTGTCGATGCCTGTGGGTTTATGCGACTAGCTAATCAACATAACCAATGATGTCGGCGTGACCGGAGTTAGTAAGAGCCGCCGGCTACCCAACCACCGACCTCTTCAAGATTCCACCTTGAGGCTAGAAGTTGCTCATGCTGCTGCTACTGCTGTCGCTGCTTTTACCAGAGTGGGAGTAGGGTTGAGATGGGCAAATAACATGGCCGGCCGATTGTAACTGCCAACGGAGACTGCTAAACTTTAGGTAACTCTTGCAACCACGTACTCTTTAGTTTCAACCTCAAAACGACGCCAACATCTTATCGAACGTCCAACGAGGAGTGTGGGTTGGAAAAGGAAATGAAAGAAAAGGATTACTTTGAGAGGGTTTCATAGCCGAGGGGCGATTTGAATGACGTCTGCTAACTCGTTCGCTTGACTGGTGGGCCTTAGTATCCAAGTAAGCGAGGGGAGATGCCAAGCTAGTGGCCCAGTTATCATTACAATTTCAGGCATCCTAAATGATGCCACTACATGATTGTCTAGCACTTCGAATGTATTTCTGAGGATGTAAGTTCTAACTTTTTTGTATGTTTGTTTCTGATATGAGTCTAATTATATCTGTCATTTATGATCACGATTGTTATCATTGTCATTATTAGTAGAACTTGGAAAATAAGTTCCCGTTTCATCTTCTGTCCTTGAGGCAGATCATTTCTCAAATCTTTTTCGGGGAACACTTGGAACACGAGTTCCAAGTGCACTATCACAAATTTTTATCCATATTCAGGATTTACCTGCACATAATTCTAGAGTCTCTTCGGGCACCTGCAAAATTCAATAACTTCAAGCTAAGCAAAAGGGTAATAAATCATGATTTTCCAGTTGAATAACAATCACAGTATTGCTCATAACTCGGGCTGTTTCCTAATAGTTAACTGTTACGCTTCCTGAAAAGACAATCCTATCATAAGTGGGTCAGTTCTAGTTCTCTACCAGAATCATTGATATTGATGTATACTCTCACTCATAATGGGAGTAGTTTTCGCTAGAGTCACATTTGTCTTTATTTGTCAGTCTCAAAAGTAATTGACCCTCCAGTTGCAAAGAGAAAAAGATAGTGAAAGTGGGTGAGAGGAAGTAGATGGGTGAGGTAGCGAGCCAGCAAGAAACCCTCTAGGGAGATATTGCACAGTTGCACCCGTCGCTTGGTTTTTGGCACGACTAAGCTCAAATTGGCCAGCGAGGTCCAAGTTTTTTCGATCAATGGCTCGGAAGTAAGGTAAAATTTAGTCTGCAAAAAATGTAATTCGCTTCCATTAGTAGGCAGTCTGTCTATCTATCTGTCCGTCCATCTGCCTACTAGCTTGCTGCTAGCCATAGAAATGGTTGTCGTCTGCGGTTGAATTCCAATGATTCGACTCTTGTGGACGGTGGTGTCGGCTCCGTGGTCTAGTCTGATAGTTGTAGACGAAAATAATGCAATACTTGCAAGCTATTTTGTCTCCATAAAGAAGTGTTTCCATTAACTTAATGCAAGCAGTTGTCTTTGCTAGATGAAGATTGTAACTTAGATTCGTTGGTTAAAATTTCACAAGCCAACGATAACGGAAGATTTCCACGCGGTTCAAAACTGGTGTTCGGTCAAGCGCCAAAGGAGATCTAATAGCTATAGTTGTTACTGTCCTTGTTGACGATGTCTTTGTAGTTACTTTAGTTGGTGAAGGATAGTTGTCATCATAGGAGCATAAATTACTCTTCTAAATCCTTGAGGTTAAAAATCATAGTTGGCTGGGTCGCTAATGCATTTATTCAATTTCCTGACCACCTGACAGCGACTGGCTTACAGCAATTCCAAAAACTCGTACATTTTACACTCCTTCCCCCAACGCCTCCCAACTTGGTAACATGATCCCAGCACTTTTGTCTGGAATGAGCCCAGTGAGAGTTCGAGGCACTCAGCCAGATGAATGACTCTATTGGTCTAGTTGGTTCGTCGGGTGCTCTCGTCGTCGTCGTCGTTTTCGTTTTCCTAGTTTTTCTAGCTGGCGCCAATAGTCTGAGCCCATTTCCTCTAGTCCAGTCAAGTTGATGGTGTAGTTGCTGTTGTCTAGTTGTAGCGGTGTTCTTTGAATATTTATACAAATTTGATCTCTTGCAAAGCTCAATGGCGCTTATGTTACCTCCACCATTGAGCCTGTGCCGTCGAAACATTAGCCTGGTGTAATTTACTCGCCAACATATTGCTCCTTGAAGCGGCAAAGGGTTGCTAGAGTCGAGCGTTTTGAGATGATGATTCGTCGCAAATTTTAGGGACAAAATTCTCTCTTGAGCTGTGTGGTTCAACTAAAAACTTTGCATCTGATGACGAAAGGCGACACCAAATTATGGATTCACTTCGCTTAAAGTCGTGCTCGCAAACCAAGCTCAAATGGTTTGGAATTTGATCTCATTTTTCTTCTCTTTGCCTTCATGAAGACCGGGCGAGATGATATCCTGGCATTTTGAAACGAATACCAGTCCGCTAGGCAACTGGCCGGTTATAAGGTACGTGTTTAGGATTTAAAAGTGACTCGAAGCCTGGGTTGTCACTTGTGGATTTGGCCCTCCTCTCAGTGGAGGTCCATACATTTAGTTTTTTATTTTAGATCGTTGTCTAAGGGAAAGGAGTGCACCCAAATTCCAACAATCAGCCGGTACTCTGTGAGATTTTTTCAATATGGATTGAGCAAAACGATGAGTGTATGGCAAGGGATGGGTATCTAAAATAGTAACAAAAAAAACAAATTTTATTTATTGCCGGGCAGGCAGACGGGCACTTTCAACATTGAAGAAAGGAAACTTCTCCTGAAAACCTCGGAGATCTCATTTTGTTCAGCAGGTTTCCTCCAGAAGATCCTCAAACATTTTTGCATCACGACGACGACGAGAGACGCAATGTTGCAAATTGAATTTTCTCCCATCTAACTCTTTTCGCTCAAGATCGGTAAACTTTTCGCCCCCTCACAAGTTCTATCCGAGTCCCCTAACGCAAGCGCAGAGTTATAACCCTCACTCTCCAATCTTAAATCTTCAAGTCCAATAGGTCGACTCGCACGTTGTTACCAAAGAAGTCGGCTTGATTGTGTGTAGTGAAATATTTGCTCGAGGCAACATGGCGACGGCGGATGAGTCAGAAGTTCGCCAGCTCGCATGCGCAGGGCGCCAAGATTGTCGCTCAAAGTCACTGTCTGCTCAATCAAGAGTTTTCTTGGGTCAAAATTATGGAAAATTTTGCCAGCAGAGAGAGAAGGAGAAAAAGACCGGAGATTTTGTTCCCTGTGGCTTCAATGCTTGTGATTTGTTTTTTTTTGTTTTTGTTGTTGCTTCTGCCGTTCACTCTTTGCTAAAACTCAACTCATCATACTTAATCCAGGGTCAGCACTGATGGGATGAGTAGGCAAACACCAGCCAGTGGGGCGACTAAACAAAACCAACGCTTAGCAGCCAGCCGGCCAGCCAACACACAAACCAACCGACCGATCGAACGGCGAACAAACCAAACAAAACGTGGCAACAGCTCGTCGAGTGATTTGGGCCTCCAATGATGATCACGTTGTACGCGCTACCCCCTGCTTCTTAGTGCACGGTTTAAGTTAGCATCTTAGTCACCCCTCCCACTTCTACTTTTGCTATCTCCTGGGGATGCCGGGCGAATCGGCGCATCTGCGGCCCACGAGGCCAGAGTTGAGTAAAGTGAGGCTGACTCATGACTTGAGTGGACCAATAAGGAGCGAACACTTTTGTCTTAACTTTATCCTTTCTTATTGCGAGGAAACTCTGGTCAGCTTTTCGCCCCCCCTTTCATTCCCCACCTCACTGCCAAACGAGAGAACAAACAGACTGTACGGTGCTGTAAACTAAGAGACGACTAGAGCAAGAGTGAGAGAGAGAGTGGGCGCATTTGCCGCCATCTTGGATTCGCCGATTTGCGCAATGTAACTCGCAGGTCTGGTTGCAGCCGCCTCTTGGTATAGAGCGCAACTGTCGTCTACTAGCTGCGCAGTGTTGTTTGTCTTTGTGTATGCCCGAGAAGACTAAAAGTGTCGCCTAGTCCCGAGTTGCTTGCTATTCAGGTCCAGTTTGTTCCCTCATTCTCTCTTTCTATCCGACTAAAGCGGGCTGACATTGTCGGGACTAGCGGCCGACACTAGTAGCAGCGGCGCAGTTAGCTTGTGCGCACCTCGATGGGCGCCGCCGCTGCAAACTGGCGAACATAGCGACGACAACGACCAGGCGAATTCGTTCGCTTTGAGTCGCGCAGATTTCTAGTTGGTTTGTGCTCTGTGGTCTCTCCACCTTGGCTTTCAGTCGATTCGGACGTTCTCCTCGAGTGACTGCTATCTCCACGGCGAACAAGCAAATCATATTCGCGTAGCTGACGGCAAGACAACCACAAGACATTACTCGTAGTGAGAAGTGAGTGAGAGAAATATAGTGAGCTAGCCGGTGAGAGAGAACAAACAGTGGCGGCCGAATTAATTCGTATTTGGATTTGGTATTTGCGCATAGTTAGCACCTCGACCAAGACAAGGGCTCAAACCACCAGCGCCAAGTCAATATTCAGTGTGAATGCCCTAACACTCGACGCAACTAGTCAAGTGTATTGGCCTGCTCCCTCATTTTATTAGATTCAAATTGGACTAAGCAAGAGAAGTGGCCGAGGAGATTAGAGATCGCGGCAAATCTGTACTCAAGAGCAAACCAAACAAGCAAACCCAAGATTTCGGTCGAGCACTGACCAAAAGTTCGAGATTCTATCCAGCTCACAAGTTTGACTAGTTCGCTTCGTTGGTTAGGCGGCAGGATATTGCCGATGAAACCAAAAGAAGAGAGGGAGACGGGGAGCGAGAATAGATATCACAAGAAATAGCAACAACTACATCAATAAGGAACAACTTTCAAGTCTGGATTCGGCGGGATTGTTACGAATGGAAGCGCGTGGCAAAATCCTATTTGATTTGGGTCACTGGTTGGGGGTGATGATGTCGAGTCGTCTGCTCAAGACTAAATGATGATTAGAGATTCCAATTCAGCTTAGTTCAGTTCAGCCAAGCGAACCAAGCGACAGTCAGTTAGACGACGGTAGCAAGCTAGCGAGTAGCGGCAATTCATGGGGAGCGAGAAAATTCGCCAAGATCGATTGGGAAGACTTCGTCGTCGTCGTCGGCTTCTTCTTTTTCTTATGCCGAGTTGACAAGCTACAACCAGTTGAAGGAAGAGGAGGAGGAGCTTGTTTTTGTGAGTGTTACATCAGACTCGAGAAAAAAACACACACTCACACCCAAACTGCTGCAACCCTTGAACAACGTTCCTCCTGGTCGCCGTACTTCCACCATGCTCTGTTGTTGATTCCACCACAAGAGGAGTTATATTATTAGGCAATCAAATCAAATAAGAAGCTTCTCTTCGTGCCTCCATGTGCTCTAGCTTGTCGTATTCGGTAGTGGTGGTGGTACTGCTAGATTCTAGTTAGCCCATGGGAGCAAACATTCAGGCAGTCAAACAAGCTAGAGGCAATTGTGACATTTGCGCTGGACGCATTAACTTGAGGTAGTCATAAGAAAGTGGCCGTATAGTGGACACAGGAAATCCGGTGGGAATGTTGTTCCACTAAGCTCTTTGTACTCGCGGGCGGTGGAGGATATTAAATCGAAACAAATTTCAGGATCCATATTCAGGAGCAAATCTCTTCCTGGCCAGTCGTTTGTCCGTTAGTCGGCAGTGGTTTTAGCTTGTTGATTCGACTTCATTCAAATCAAGAAATATATTATACCACAATGAAAGTCAACGCTTCAAACCGACACATGCGACCAGAGACATCGGATACGAAACTAAAAAAGTGAAGAAATTTTTATAATATGAAGCCAAAGCAAGCCAATAATCAGGCTCTGAAAGTTAGAGATTGAAAAGCGAGCATAGGAAAAGAGAATAGAAGGTGAGCGAGAGGATTGTAATTCGCTCGGTGAATAGAGGGACTGAAAATCGCCAAGTTACAAATTCATGAAGCAATCGGAACCATCGACTGATGGCTAGACCAAACTCAGTGGCAACAGACGAATCTCCTTGATGGCGGCCATCAAGTTTCAGCCACTCTCACTGTTCCAGAGACTTTTGGGCTGCTAGTTGAACGATTTGCTGCTAGCGAAACGACCACCAATCGTAATACTTTTAACAGATTTTGTCGGTTGACTTGAACTCAAACTTCGTAAATCTAATTCTTCACCTCTTGTTCAGCTATCGTATGTGTGTAACAATATATTATTTATAACAACAACAGTAACAGGGATTCCACATAGCAGCATTGAACATTAACTTTGCAACAAACTAGGATAGCGGGAGGAGGAGAAGGATAAGTAGAAGCAGCAAGTAGTGGAAACAATAACAAGGGAAACGAAAAGAGAAGTAACACAAATGGACTGTTGTTATGTTTTTGTGCTAGTTACTGTTGGCGCTGTTGCATTGGATCATTGAGCGAGACGAATGCAATACCACTGCGAGCCTCTGAAATTATATTAAACCTCAGCGTGTATATTAAACACCTTGTTTCCATTGTATTGTTTAGCTGCAAGGCCAAATAATGAGCAGCGACAACAAAGTAGTTCACCAACGAAACTAGCTATCCGACGAAAGCAAATCTATCTCCGTGAGTCTGAGTTACAACGGGCTCTCAAAATAACAAGCGAAAAAAGGAAAACTAGAGAGAATACTAGATCAGTTGCTGCTTGCGCCCACAAGTCAGTTATTTAGTTAGCTACATTGAAACTTGAGCAACCGCCGAGACGAAAACGACAGAAACCATCTATTGTAAATAAGTAACCGCACGAGTACCTACAGATAGTTGAACGAACACAGGCTCAAGTTGTGCGAAGATGTTTTATATTAACTTCCGGATTGCGTCATTCACAACTCGTATTCGCGTATAGCGCGCATATCAGTCAGGCGTCTCGTTGTCTGAGTCTCCCACACTTAAGGGGCGCATTACGGCGTTGTCGGGGAACAAGATCGAAGTCGTCATTTGATTTCGGTTGCAAACTGAACGAACAGACTGAATTGAAGAGTGAGATATAGAGAGTGAAATTAAGACTAGTAAGTTAGTGTAGAGTAGATTGTGTGCGCATGTGAACGAATAGGAAGAAGAGGGAAAAGAGAAGAATACAACGACAGTCTCAGCTACTGAAGAAGAAAAATTCTCTCATGATAACCAGTAAAGAGAGAAGAAAAACAGAAGATAGGACATAGAACGAGAAGAACTGAAGCGAAGATTCGCTTGCGACACTGAAAAACAGATCTGCTGTTTTGTTTTGTTGTTGTTGTTGTCGTTGTATACCATGAGAACATCGAAGCAAAAGTCACATTGTATTCAATTACTCGACTCGCGCACCAAGGCAGCGAGAGCTTGTGGTAGGGGCCGGAAACTCTTAGGTAAGTACTTACAAGTGGTCCTTTTAGTCTTAAAGTTGACGCTTCTGATGGTGGCCACGCTCTGACCACAGGCGCGGTGTTCTTGTGCAGCCACAAGGAATCTCCAAGGTTGGACAGCTAGTCGCTGGGCCGGCAAGCAATTCGTTTTGGGCGCAAATTCCAGAGCGTGAAAGCAGATGTCTCGCTGTTTGTGTTTCGAGAAAGTTAAGCTTTCAAGCTGAGTTGGCGAAACTTTTTTCGGAGTTTCAGGGGAAAAATCGCATCGATCTGCAGAGCGGTACGTTGCAGACAACATTTAGCTAGATTGCTAGCTAGAAGATCTCTGCGCCTCTCGCGGTTTTCATGTGGTTGTGCTTAGACGCGTGAACAACAAATCCGATAAGAAATTAACGAAACAAGAGAAGGCACGAGTGAAAAATACGACTTTGCCGACAAGTAGCATGTTTGGTCCACTAATGCTAAAATTGCTTGACCACTATTCTGAGACCTGCGCCACATGAACAGCATTTGAGCCAAGATGATAGTTGCTGCAGAAAACATACCACCCACTACCATTGGTGCGGGTGGTGATCGAATCCAAGTGCCGGTAAGGCCGCCTTTGTTTTGACGATTCAAAGAGATGGGATACAGCGACTAACGCCCCCAGTAATAGCTATATTATGGTTGGTCTCTATTGCGTAGCCAGTGCACACCGAGGCACCGTGATGGTGGTTACTCGTGGGCGACATTGTAGTTGTGTCGCACAAGTTGTTTGGTTACGATGAGAAGTTTTGCTAACCACAGACCTGAAGCTAGACCGGCCGCAGGAAAATCCAACTTGATTGATTGGGCGGATGCTGCAAAAAGGATTCGCAGCTTTAGGACCTAGAAGTCTGTCTTTGAAGCACCTTGTTATTTCCTCACACTGGTCATCATGTAACGTTGCTGCTAGTTTATTGATTAAAGGCAAGCCTCTTTGGAACGACAGTTAAGCTTCTATTCTGTCGGGTGCAGAAACTCTTGTGAGAACACAACTCCTTGTCATCATAGCAGCGACTTGTGAGTGAGCCGAGAATGAGCGAAGTTGATTGGTCATCAATCTTACCGAGCTACGGCTCGGTTGAGCATCGCGAGCTCAGAAAGGCGCATCAAAGGAGTTCACTTGCCAGCATGGAGGGAGGCTAAAATTGTGAGATTGTGGGCATGTTCTGGTATCAGTTTTTAGCCCTGAAAACTTACGCGAGAAACCGTTCCTCAATGAGTTCATGTGAAGTCGTGATGAGAGAAGGAGTTGAATACAAAACTTTTTCAAGGATTAGACCCGAATTGTAGTTTTGTGCATACATTTTTTTACTACTTGTTGTGACCAGCCTCTCGACCAACCGTATCCAATGACATTAAGTCAACTGCATACTTTGTGAGAGTGCAGTTACAATTAGGGCCTCTAGTATTTTCATTTCATGTGAAGAACACAATCGCCTTAGAAATGCTCCTAGGGACCACAGAGAATCGAGGATCCTCATAAGCCCCACATATATTTAACAATTTAGACTAAGCAATGAACTCTTGGTCAACATTCTATAAATCGAAATTTCTTTCGCTTGATTTGTCTTCAATAATTGCCAGAAGTTGTCAAAAGAGTTGTTGGATGCGAAGAGAGATGAAACTTATGTAGCCAAGCAGAATACACAGCGGTGGCTTGTTGTGAACGAGATATCGACAAGTATTCCAACTACGATCCCACATACAGTATGTCATAATACTACAACAACCTTTACTCTTAATGCAATCACTAAAAACCATGAATACTAAACACCATCAAATAGCTAGCGGTCAATCAGCTTGCACTTTGATTAGGTAGCGAGCCAGTGGTTAGTTTATGCCCATTTTGCTTCGTAAATAAATATGTGGAGGTTTATTTATTTATCTCTGACCCGAGAGACTGAGAGGCGCGCAAACGAGAAGTGAGCTAGGATCGTGTTAACACAGAGCTTAATATCTGATTGGCTGAGGATTTAGCGGTTACAGCAGCGAGTGTGCAAGAATAAGAATAACAAGCCGGTGGCATTCAAGGCACCAGTCACTCATCGGATCTTCCTCATTGAATGCCAATAAGGAGGGCCATCGCGGTGATGGTGGTTGGATTGACCGCTAGAGCACCAAAGAGCAGCACGCCAATTTAGGGAGGCGCTAAGCCAGCTAGCTCGCCAAGGCTGACTGGTCACCACGAAGCGAAATGGCGCGAGCAGCCGCTCGCGGCGAGGATTGGCAAATGTTTGCGCTCGACTCTGTTCACAAGTCCATAAGTAGCGGTGGTACGAGGAAACCGCTTGTGCTGCCAACATCGGCCAAAGCGTAAAGATCAGTTCGAGTAACTTGGGCCGAGAACGGAACTCGGAAATTAGCACTTATGGTTACTAGTGACACGGGGAGAGAGAGAGAGCAACAAGCGGCGAGTCAATTCAATAGAACAAAGCAGCGGCAGCCATATATGAGCAGCTTGAGGGACAAGGTAAAGTGTGAATATGTGTCACATACGACAAAAGTTCCATCCTATTGTGTCCATATTCGTTTACTAGTGCTAAGCGAGTGAGCAAGAGAGAGAGAGAGAGAGTATCGTATTCAACCCTTTGATATAATCAGCCTAAACAGAAGCGATAACAACTTCACGATAGGTGCCTTTTACTTTGACTCCTCTACTGCAATATTATCATCGAATGCTAACACAACTTTTCAAACACTTATCCAACACAACATAACTATCGTGCTGTCATATGGTTTCAAATTAACAGCATCACCAGTAACAACAAACTCCAATAAGTGAGGCAATCATACAAGTGGCGACTACTGCACAAACACACGATGAATCACTGACGAGCAACTACAGGTGGAGAATGGAGAAGCCATATTAAAGGAAGTCTCGATCTAAAGCTTTCCCAGAAACTAGACTGCAACTGAAATCAGATTTTGGATCACTTATAACCAAGTTTAATATACGTATATATATATAAATATAAATATATCTATATCTATACACCTGACACAGTGACAAGACATTAACAAGCCAAAACCAAGAGTCCAGCATCAAGATGGTCCAATTCAATTTGAGCAACGATGATGATCGGATAAAACTGTTCACTTTGCTGAACAACACAGAGGGCCTTAATTATTTTGATCCAAAGAAATTGTACTCTTACCTATGTCCGGTGATTATGTTCGTTTGCTCTGTCAGTATTATATGTAATGCAGTATTGATTTACATCAGCAAACGGACAAAAGTTAGCAAATCGCCAATCTATTTGTTATCATCGAACTTAGCCGTAACGGATTTGGTAGCATCAACACTAAATGGATTGCACATATTACTGAATTCCTATTTGCCCATCGTGATAGACAAAAAATTTCGGCCCAGCACGTGTCGAATGCTCATGTTTGAGGTGTTTCGTACAGCCGCAATGGTAGCATCGGCCCTGCACCTACTAGCATTGGCTTTTGTCCACTACAAAGGAATTGTGAATCCACTTCATTACAGGTAAGTAGCCTTAGTATATTTGTACCTGTACATTGCTTTCCTTCCACAAACCATTGCCACATGCCTCTCGTAGACTGGAACAAAGAGCACCCACGAGAGCAGTCTTAATCTTGTTATCGGGTTTACTCTATCTGCAGATCTCGAGTCCCTTCGAGGACTGTTCGATTAACAACTAAGCTAGAGTGAAAGCGTTTCACTTGCATACAGATGCACCTAATGGTCCGATTTGATTTGACTAAGCTTCAAGTGGTTGCACAGCACAATGCCTTTAAGGAGCGGCAATCCAGTTACTCAAATGGAATAATTCTTGTTAACTCAAGCTAGTGCACTCGATTTGTTGTTGTTTAGTGTGTCTAGCGAGTTTCTTGCGGTGGATTGTTTGTGATGCTAACGAGTTGAAAAGTTCCTGCTGGGGCACTCGAACTGGGCTGAGTGCGTTTTGCATCGAAGTAAAAGTAGGCGCTCGAATGCCGTTGCATGGGCGTGTTCGGATTTGGATCAGTTTAGTGTGAAATGAGAGATCAATTCCATTTTAGTCGGTAGACAGCAGCAATCTACATAATCAGAGCCTACCAATCAATGTGGTCGAAGACGTGAGAAGAATTTAGGCACGAATGAGAGCACAAACCGAATCCGATGATCTTGACTCGAGACAACCAAGTGTTATCCTAGATTTACCACAATAGATCATTTTCTATTCACTATCCAACAACTAGCAATGAGAGTGTGGATCTAGCGACTAGCAGAAGTTTCATTTAAACTTCCGGCTTTGAAAGTTGGGATGAATAGAGTAAGCGAAGGAAAACTAGGGATGGAAACTCGAGTTGCATCTTTGGTTCAAGTGGTTTGCTCATTCTCTAAACCTCTTTTCAATTCTGGGTTCATTATGCAAGGAATTTATGTGCTGATCAGGGCATAATTCATCCATTAATAGACTCCGCTAGTTCTCACTTTGTAAGGACTAGATAAACATCATTATCATCCCCTTCCTTTTCGAGCGCCAAGTTGGCGAACTGCATAGTGCACTAAAGCAAGCAAAGGGATACCGATCAGTTAACTGATCTGCCAGTGAAAGCACTTTTTGCGATTGATGGATTTTCAGCTCGCGAGCCGGCAAGTTCATGACCAACCGGAACAAAGCATCTAGTCCACAAAGAAAACGAGTATAGCTAGTTTTTAGAGCCGACTACTTCCACTTGAGAAGCGATCAGCTGTGAGCGCGTGTAGCTTTATCGCGCATTCAATGACCCGAAAATTGACTTCAACTCTCCCAAGAGATCAAGGTTCTAGATTTCGCCCATTCCCTCTTGGAGCAATGGTGGTAGAATAGATCAGCAAAGTTGCTAAACCAGTTACACTAAATCGATTCGAAACTTTCAATTCATCCCGTCGTGAACAAGTTCTTTCATATAGCTAATCTTGTATGATTCAGAACACGAATGAGAACATTGAAAAGTATCACCGCTGGTTAGTTCAAACTCTTTTGGTCTGACCAGCCAAAAGGAAATACAAAATCCCCCTGGGTTCGCGGTTCAACTTCCGAAGAGAGAGCAGATCAAGCGAAAGTTGTGGAGAAGTCGGGCGTAAAATTGCGACAGATACCTGTATTGGTCGTTCTTTCCGCTTCTGTATTGCAAATCCGGCAAAAAGAGTTGGTCAAGACAATCGAAATTAGACGACCACTTTGACAATGACAATTCCACCTTCTGTCAAAGTCCATTGCCGAGGTACAGGTGCAGGTGACTTGGTGGCCGCTGTCAATTTCAATCTGATCTAAATCACCTCGATCCAACCGCTGCAATCGATCACTAAAAACCAGGGGCAAAGTGAACGCCACGAGTCTTATAACTTTTTCTCTCGAAGTAGAGGCTCATCAAGTAGGTTGGCTTATTTGTGATTCATTACCAAAAAGACACTGGCACAGGTTTTTCCGGTGCTCTTCGAACTTTTCTCATTTGGTTTCGGATCTTTGCTTTTGGCAAGCAGACTTTATTCGCGCATAGCGCTAACGCATGATCTATTCTCTTTTGCGCGCGATCCGAAAGCAAAAAGCAAAAATCCGAAATGCCATGAAACCCTGTGTAACGTTTGGCCATCAGAGTGGTCAAAATTTCAGAGCACAACTGCAAGGGTGGTCTAGCTAGGGATTGGTGAAGGAGAAGGTTTTTCACTTAGACTTCGCAAGGGACATGCGCACCCAAACGACCGTCCATCTTCTCCTTGAGTCAAGAATCTTTCGATTCGATTGAATTCGCAAAAGTTGATAGTGGGAAATTAACTGCTTAACATGTAAAGGTGTGTGCGTTTGTGATGGCAAGAAGCGATTGCTCATGGACTCAACAAAAACCATTCATGGTAGATGGTGGAAAGAAAACAAGTGGACAAAGAGGTATAATTTATACGCAAGACGACTGATGGCATCGTGGAGAACGATGACGATGCGAGTTGAATCGTCATGAAATCACCATGAGAGTTTATACAATCAGCAAAACAAGTGGCAGTTACTAGACGGCCTTGTCTACCCAAAAGCTTGATGACTATTTGATTCAGAAGTCTCGTGAGACAAGCATACAACCGCGAGTTGTTCATTCCTTTCAATCTAACTATAGAAACTCACATGAGTGCGTGCCAACTACACAAAACCACCATGACCGCTAACTTGACCAGTTTTGACCAACTCGGTTCAAATTGAACACAACCAGTCGGATGGGAACTTATATATTTGCCTCTGCGTTTGCATCCAAAGTGACAGATAGACAGTTTGGATTCAGCGTAATGCTCGTGCAGTTGCATTGTGGCCAGCTGGACTTCAATTGT
Source organism: Aculops lycopersici (assembly GCA_015350385.1). Lineage (NCBI taxonomy): Eukaryota > Metazoa > Arthropoda > Arachnida > Trombidiformes > Eriophyidae > Aculops > Aculops lycopersici. The sequence continues at coordinate 3,417,991 of WNKI01000002.1, forward strand.
AGGAGTTGGGTTCAGCGGTAGTAGCTAGGGTGACTAGCTTGACGCGGTGATGTAGGTGATGGGTACACACGCTTGGGACCAGGGCGTGCGGGTGCGCTTATATGAACATTCATTGCCAGCACGAGTGATTGCGGTGCCAGATGAGAGTGAGCTGAGGGGAAAATTAATTTTGCTCATCCACTATTAACTTGTGTGCTTTTGTGGTAGTGAAGCAAGCCTACCCTTTTTGGAGAAAAAGAGTGGCCATTGGCCAGCAGTGGATCTCTCGAACTGAGCGAGCCGTCATTTGTGACGCCTTACGCGACAAAATAAGTCGCGCTTTACTGTGTAGCGAACGAAGCCGGCGGCGGCGGTATTGGCTTAGAATTCAAACCGACGTCGTTGGTGCCACTCCAAATGCCGAATATAACGCTGTTGGCGAATAGAGTGTTTGCTAGGCGGCTAGTCAGTCAGTCAACCAGCAAGCGAACTAGTCAGCTAGTCTCCCAAATTCAGTCTCACTCCCTCCCTGAGCTAAACTCCCCGCGGCCGACAATTTAGCTTCAGCTTGATTCTTTGGAATCTAGTGTAGCGTGAGAGATTGTGACCTGGCGTGTTCCTATTGATAAACACTACGTTCGATACAAATAGCTAAATGGTCGTAGTGTTCGTCGAGGCGACGACGGTGGTGAAGTTAGTAGTAGCCCTGGACGAGAAAGAGTACGAGTTATCCTTGAAGGTTGACACAGATGGAGTTACCGGAGGATTGAACAAGTGGGTTTGAAAGGGGGATCCTCTTTATTGGAGAGAGTCAGTGCGGGGAGAGGGCTGACAGCTTATTTGTCCATCGCTTGCTGTTGTCGCTCCGAGGCTCGCACTTCTTCGAAAGCGAGAGAGCGAGAAAGCGAGAGGCAAATATAATAAGTTGCTCTCCCTCCCTCCTTCCCTCTTCCCTTCACCCTCTAAAATAGATTTTCTGCAATCAGCCAGGCAAGCGTCTTACCGCTTTTGCTTCCGGCTTTCATAGTTGATTTTGGTTATGGAGCTTACAGAGTCATAGGCTAGAGCTTCAGTTGCCGGAGAGCAAACTGTAGGGTAGGAAATGATAACTTAATCCTGCTCGAACGAGCTCATCACTTGATGATAAAAAGCGATTTATAACCAAACTTTGTGTTGAGGCTTGTAATGGGGCCAGGACTCAGCTTTGAGAGAAGCTAAAGTGAGCAACTAGGTTTTCAATAATAACAACAGGCATTCCCTCAAATGTCTTGCCATCATCAGTGTTGTGTCACCACCACTACCACAACACAGCCTTATGACTCCCCGACTGGATCAGTGGTCAGTGGTTGTCGTTGTCATAGGAGTTTCTAAGTGCACTAATGACGCCTTGTCGCTGGATGTGTTCGCTATCAGCCAACAACAAACTACAACAGCAACAGCGAGCTATGATAAAGATGCTAACCAACGCAAGCTTCCAAATCTCCGATTGCCATTCCAAGAGCAATCTCTTTTGCCAGAGAAGCCCACTTCTAAGCTGATCTCAATGAGAGTTGAGACTACAAGCTTAATGTGTGTGTGTATGTGTGAGAGAGGGGAAGGAAGGAAAAAAGCGACATACCTGGGCACCTAGTTGCAACGGCTTGTATATGCTCGCGCCCTCAAACAAATTGACATAATTTGTTAGAAATGCGACTGGAAGTGCCGACAAGTGAAGCCGACTGCTTCGGCTTCAGTGCACCTGAAAGTTGGCTGAGAGATAGAGGAAAGGCATAAAAGCCACAGACTAAAATAGCACACGCAAACCAATCATTTAACTTGCGCATGTACCTAGCGGCTTTCAAGCGCTAGCTAGCTGGCTGGCTGGCCGGCTGGCAGGCAAGCCGACACTTGCGCTCGTAGTCCTAATGCTCGAAATATTCCTATTAAACTAATCTACTAATATATTAGGCAAACTAACAAATTATTTGCCCAACCCCTTCCATCGTAAATGAACTCTGAAATGATACTATACTATTCAGGTCCACAATCTTCTTCTCGCGGCACGTCACAAGGGAAGTCAATATCATATCCATAACATGCTGGATTATACCACTGACCATCCTGATGGTTTGGTTTCACACAGAGCCAGGATCAGGTGAGTATTTTTCCTCTCCCTCTCTTTGTCTCTCTGACTCAGTGAGCCCGAGGCTCGCTCAGTCAGCGATGATTGTTATTGTTTTTATTTTAGATGAGGTTGTTGTAATTTGTGCAATCATCGTACCAACTATCTATGCTGTTGGTGCTGGTCTCCTCCTTTTCACCGCAGACTCTCGTATCTTCTTATTGATAATAGGCGCCCATGCGTTGTTGGTAATTTAGCGCTGGAGCAGCTTATCTCTTAGCCAGCCTCAGACATCTACCTCTCCTAATGGCTCACTAAAATCACTAATCTAGCTGATATCATTGGTGCGCCTGACGAGGGAGCGCGTTGACTTTTTTCTCTCGTTCCATTATTACCATTGGCCCTCTACACTTTGTCTCTTTCCCAATCTTTGCCTCCCTCTTCCACAAACAAATAAGCTCCTTTGCCTCCGTCCCCTAGCAACTTTCCAAACTCTCCGTATTCACTTGCATCGCGAGAGTTGAATTCTAACTGGTGCCAAGGAGCTAAAGTACAAATAACTAGACGGAGGAAGTAGCAATATATCGGAGTAGTAGCACTAGGCTAGTCATGCTAAGCGTTGACTCTAGTCAACTAAGTTACTTTGTAGAGAAAGTGAACTAAACTAAACGCAAAGTAGCGATAAAGTAAGCGGCCCTTGCTAACAATCATAAGCTAGAGACTAGACGGCATTGCTTTTCCTCCCATTAGAATGAGGGAAAAAGCAAGTTACCTGACTCGATTACGAGAGGTAAACGGGACAATCCGGTTAGTCTCGTGGATGAAACTGACTTCCAGACACTTGCATACCACGAGTCTCCGCAAACTAACTGGCCCCTGCTGCTGTTGATAGTTGGTATTTGGCTCAGTATCAGTTAAGCTCTTGATGTTCGATGATCTCATTGGATCCATTGAGCAGAAGGTCAAGGTAGCGGAGGATAACAACAACAACAAAAACGACCACTCTACGGGCTAAGGCAGAAGTTGACCTTGCATTTGGCGTCCCGAAACAAGTAAACAAACTTTCTTAAGTGCCAAAACACCTGAGAACGGAATGCAAAATTCTCCGCTTGCAAGCACTTACTTTTCCTGTTAGCAGAGAGCACTCAGGTAGCTTTGATATGTTTGCGATTCTATGTATCGGCGCACCAAACGAACTCTACGAAACGCGAGCAAGGGTCTTCTGTTCAGATAGAGCCATTGGCCAACCACTGTATGGCTAGTTAATGATAACACTTTAACAGGATGAAAAATCTCAACAAGATCTCTGTCATGAATTCACAAGAAATCAATCATCGATCGATAGGCCTCATTAAGTCCGTTCAATCAGTCAGTTGCGAGGCATCTCACATACAGCCAATCTCAAAAATTTTACACATTCTAAAGATGGCGCCTTATCAGATCTATCCTTCTTCCAAAGGCTAATATTTTTTCTCACTGCTACTGCATCACAACCATATTACTCGTTGTTGCTGCAGCTTGATCTAAATTGCGCCAAATCTTTAGGATTGGCTGTACCAGATGGATGTTTTCACTGAAAACCGGAAGTTGCCACATCTTCTAGGCAATAACCACGTTCTAGTGGATCCATCTCAAGGTTTAGTGGAGGGTTTGGTAGTAATACGACAGTTTTCTTCACTCGACTATTCCTTGAATTTGCTCCATTAACTTTGCATGGATCTCACTGGCTGCTCGCCGACCCTTAAACATCTCAGCGCTTTCGCAGAATCTTTGATCAGAGTCGAATGGTGATGGCTCTACATTTCCGGTATATTATCACCCTAGCCACTTGCCATCTCAGAGGCAGCAGTAGCACAATTTCATTCTCAAAATTAAAAGCCTCGCAGTTAAATCCAGTCAAGCTTAGTGAGATTTCTTCTGCCACTTGCGACGCACAACAAGTTCTTGTGTATTAAGCTAGCCTGCGTCGACATCAAAGGCTTAAATCGTGTTCCTTCTCCTCGAATTTTTCTCTGGAATTACTCGTCTGTTTGCTTGGCATATTGGTCACACCACTTTAACTGCAACGCACTATACCATTCCATTGTACTCTCAATCAAATGAAACTTTCTTTCTATCGAGGACTAACGACCAACAACTTCTTTACTGTCAACCCTAAACTAAATTAAATTAAATTGATCCAAACTCTCGATTCAGGTTTTCAAGTTGAAAAATGCGACGTATTATTCATGTACAAATTTGGCTATCGTTACATGCTACTCACACTCTTTGCAGTCCCACTGGCAGTGATGTCGGTGATTTACTTGCGAATATTTGTCATTATAAGTCGCCATCAGAAGAGCCGCCGAATAAACCACCAACAATCAACTCTATCACGAGGTGTAATCAGCGTAACTGGACCCATAGTGACTGGCGCGGCTTCTGTGAACCTCTCAGAGCTTATGGCTCAATCCGTGGCAGCGGCAGCCACCGCGACAGGTGGTGGCTATCGGGTTAAGTGTGCCGCTTGTGAAGCGCGCGATATGATCTACACCAGTCCAAATGCCAATGATTGCAAACTCGACGATAGCGATACCGATAAAAACAATACTAGCCACAGTAAGGATATCAACATTAGAGCAGATAGCAAAGGGTTAGGCTTGACTATGACCAAATGTTCGCCAAATGCTCAGGAGCTCGACGAGCATGATGGTGGTTGTGGCGTCGGCAATTCGATCGCATCTGACAGGCAGTACCAATCGGCTTGCATGAATCTTGAACGGCGGCAGCTGGTCGATGACAATCAACTGGGTGGCTTCTCTATTGAGAGCCAATCAAGTGTCTCTCGCGACCCATATACCTGCCAAGCAAGCGGTAGTCATTCATCTAGATTCCATCATCCATCGACACTAGCAAATTCGAACCAGAGGTCAAGCGGGCGGAGTGGCGCCGGAAGCAGCGGTAGTGGTGATCAAAGAGTAACTATAAGCCAGAGTTCGGGTCGCTCAAGCTCGTCAAATTTCAGCAGCGAAGAGGAGTACGTGTCGGAAGCAGGTGATGGGCAAACTCGGAACCGGAAACGGAGGCGAGCGTCAAGTTCGCAGACTAGAGGAAAAGCCATGGGAGCGAACAACTGTGATCAAGATGAGGCAAAGATAACTGGCTACGAGGAGTTGACTCCGTTGATGGACCGAGGCCAGGATCATCAGTCAAATGGTATCGGCAAGGGCGACGTTCGCAATATAGCTGTTGTTGAAAATGGCCTTGGGCAATCGGTGGCTTCGGTTCCGGCTAGACAGTGTAGTATAGGAGTCACTTCCGGTTCGGCTGAAATGCCGCAACGGGTAACCAAGCAACAGAACAGAGACAAGGCCACCTGTTTCGCCCAGAAGACAGTCTCGCTCGTCGAGGCAGCCGGTTGCAGAGGCAGTGATGGTGATATCAATGGCTGCTATGACGTGCGGACCAATAATCAGTTAGCGGAACCATTTTTGGACCACCGTAACAGAACAGGCTCCTGTCGCGATAGTCCACAACGTCAGGCAAAGACGATACTTCGTACGCAGTTTAGTCTGAAAGGAGGCGAATCTGGTCGCAACTTTCCATCGCTGGCAAGTCATAAAGAGGTACGCCTGCTCACTTCTTCGCCCAAAGGTAGTGGTTATGCTGCGGATAGACAATCTACAAACAATAGAGGCTCGCTAAAAACAGCAACTCTAGTTACAACTACCACCACCACCACTAGTGACTTCCAACTGCCAACCGCGGCCCGGACAGATTTAATGAAGCGCCAGCGAAATGCAGCAAACTCCATATCAAAACCGAGCGATTGCACCTGTGATAATAAATTGAGCGACTTGACTACGAAACCGTTTAGCGGTGGTGGCGGTGGTGGCGGCGGTGGCGGCGGCGGCGGCGGCGGCAGAGGTGGTGTCAAACTGTTGTCACGCTCGCACACCATATCCGCTGATAACAAGCCGTCGGTTGGACTTCCGCATCGCTTTAAGTCTGGTGTCAGGACCAAGGCGGCAACATTGTTGACCATGTCCACGAGAAGCCAGGGCGGGGGATCATCAATCTCGTCCTCGGCGATTATTGGTAATGGAGGCAGCGCAAGTTCATCGCTCAAAAGTGGTCTTGCCGACGCCACCACGGTTCAAGGGAACTCAAGTCAAGCTGGCGCCGACATTACAAGCGGCTCAAATGTACTTGTATCCGGCAAGCGCCAAGCTGGTTGGCGCCACAAGAGGCACTCGATGGAACAGCGCCAAAATACTTTAGGTGGCGGCGACCAAAGTGGTAGCTCATCCACCTATGAACCTCAGAGGCGCCACTTGCATGCCTCCGCTGTGCCACAAACAAACACCAAGGCCCTAATCACGACACTTATCATCTTGGGCACATACCTTTTTACCTATGTGCCAGCAATTAGCTATCAGGTGCTAACCTGCGTTGACAGTTGCAAGTTTCCATATTATACTCTCACATATCCGCAGCGCAAAGCTTTCAACATTCTCACATACCTCTTGCTCATTGTTAAATCAATCATTGATCCCTTTATTTACTCATACCGGATGAGTGAGATCCAAATCGCCATCAATAGGTACCTGTCAAAGAGGCGCTCCAAGAACTCCTCCATTGGGGCCTCTTTGCACACTAGCCATAGAATAACCATTGGCGAAGGTGGATACAGGAATCAAAGTTTGTACAAACAAAACAACAACCAAAACCACAATCCAGATGCCAGCTTTGCAAACACCGCCAATTATTCAATAAAGCACAACAATGACCTTCGGCTGCAAAAGAACGGCCAACAGCAACAACAACAACATAACCATGATCATAATCAAACGCACAGTGGTCATGATGCTAAACATGACTCAAATAATAACAGCACCAAAACTAATAGCTCACAAGCAAAGGACTCATTTAAAATACTCAATATCAAGACCAATATTAATGCTACTTCTAATAAAATCCGAAATTTGGCTGATAATCAAGGCTCAAAGTTAACATTCTCGTATAGTCATGAGAAAAAAACCCCTGAGACAAAAAGTGAAAAGATTATCGTTGTAGATCGCGAGGGTGGTGATGACAATGATGATGATAATAGAATTGAGAAGGATCATAAAGGTGGAACCAGCACTGCGACCACCAAGACCAAACCCACAATCCATCTGAGGAGCCATGATGCGCTAAATGCACAGGTAGCGGTTGCTGATGCGCGCAAGGCTGTCAATCAATTATCATTCGAAGGCCGGCAACTGAAGACAAGAGACCAAGAGTCTAATGATTACCTCACACCTCAGGGTACAGGTACAGGTGATATCAATAAGAGTACATGTATAATTGATTGTGTGATACGGGAACAAACTGAGGCCATTGCATCCGAGTCGAAACCTCCACTAGCACTCAATGGAAACCGGAAGAGTTCATCGAGTGAAGCCTACGAGCTTAGCAAGTTGGATACAGAGGTCTCAGCTAGTTAGACGAAAAATGCTACCAAGACCTTGATGTCGAAATAGCTACCTAGTGAAATAACATCTTCCTCGAACGACTTGATGTGCGAATAAGTCGCCCTACGGATCATGATAAACTGGAATCTCATCAAGAGGACCATGCTTCAATTAACCATCTAGCTTTTATCCAATTATCTAAATATATTTGCGCCCATTGGGCACACCGATGTTGTGCCCTTTGGGCGAGAAGATCCGCTCGTTAAAATACGTTATAAACACAGCAGGATTGTCAACGATGATTCTCTTGTCTTTTCGGTATTTGTTCTTATCTTGAACTATGTAATGATTTGAACTTCCTTTCTCTATCTTGTTTATTTACTAATTAAAAAAGTTTCATAGTTATCCTAGTAACAATATCTTTTCATCCTTGTTTTTTCGTTTCTTAAATTCATGTTGTTCTTCTGAAAGATAGTACCTAAGGTCAATATTGAGCCCAGGCGCTAGATCATCGAAATCCACTTGAACCTTGGTCTTGGGTTTGTTGGATCGGGCCAACAGTGTAAATAAAACTCCTGAAAGCACTAAAAACATTGCACCCAACATAGCTAGGTATGCGACTGTGTTGGAAAGATGGTGTGGTAAATTGATCACGAGGTTAGTTTTGTCGGTTGGTGGTGCATCGAGATATTGATATCACAATCATTAAAGTTGACAGGAATGCTAAAGCCTCATGTTGATATATTTGTAAGTTAAATATCGTCGAGCTCGCAGGGGATGAGGATACTAGGGCCAGATTATTTCCATCGACTGAGATGAATGACCAAATGAAAGAGTTGGCAGGTGGTTGGTTATATTTTTGGATTTTAGGGGAAAGGGAGGGAAAATTAGGTGGTGAATTGGAAATTGGTTGGATTACTAGGAATCGATTAACGAGATGTGCTAGATTGAAATATTCATTCTACTACTTACGTCTCACTGTCTCTTCTGATGAATCAAAGTGGCCAATGTCAATAATGTCCACTATTCGAGCTAGACTCCCATTGTTAGGTAAACTCTTGGCAGGCAAGTCCAGCAAAAATACCATCAAGGGAAATAGGTCAATATTCGGAAAAGGGTCAGCGTGATAATAATCTTCTCTGAACGATGGACCATAAGCCATAAATAAGGGTCTCATATCCTTATTAGTAGGCTTCCATCCATGATTGCCCCAGATTCCAGTTGGCTGATTGGGTTTAGGTGGTCGCTCCTTGAATAGATCATGCTTCTCATCGGCGAGGATGAAAAAGTCGCCTAATCTAGGTGAATTTGAGTAATGATACTCCGCAGGCACATCTTCACGTTTGTAGATTCTGAAATTGTACTTCCTGGAGGCACTTGATAAACTAGCAAATATTTTACTCTTCTGGTGTCTGAACTCTTTCTTAACAAACACCACCCAATCTGGTGAGTTACCGTGTAGATCAAACTTTTTAGTATCCACAATATCCGATAGGTATATTGTACTCTTCACCTCAGACATTCCATGATCGCTCACAAAGATGATATTAGTTCTCGAAGCTAATCCAACATCACGGAGTCTCTTGACGAGATAGCCTGCGGCACTGTCAATTCGACGAATGGCATCTAGAGTTGCCTGGCCCCAGGGTCCGTGAGTGTGAGCTGTCGAGTCCGGGTCATCGAAATACATTGCGACAAAATTTGCAGGTCTTTCTGGATCTGTCAACCAACCGATGGTTGTATCGACATTGTCTGTCCAATTCCTATCCTTATTGAAGAGTCGTAGGTGGGTTGGTAAGGTGTTTTGGTAACGGGTGCTCGTCCCAGGGTACATCATCGAGGCACTATGACGTTGATACTGACCTAATCTCACATCACCAAACAATTCGTTAGCAGTCCAAATCGGTATTGTCCTACCCTTTGGATCCCACCAAGCAGTGGAAGTGGTATTCAATTTGAATGTATCATTGAGCCTGGGATCGAACATTTTGTTATTGACTATTTCATGTTCATCCTCATACAATCCTGTTGCGATAGAGAAATGATTCGGAAATGTCTTGGTTATATATAAACTTTCCATGTGTCCTAAAGTAGCCTGTTTCGAGAGGTCAAATAGATTTGGGGTCAAAGTTGGGCTAAGGTAATCGTAGCGGAAGCCGTCGAACGATATCAACAATAATATTGGCAGTTGCCTTGCGGCTTGCATTGCATACATTTTCTCTCAATTCCACTCTATTGCAACATTAATGCACTTCCTCAAATTATCCTTAATTGAGTTTTGAGGCTCTTTTGAATCGTTTTGAATTTCTAATGTTTTTTGTGCATTGAGCCTCGAGATCACAGATGATGTATTGGCTTCGACTCTTGTCCAGAGTCGGTGATGTCTTGCGATCACACTGGATGGGGGCTCCAAATAGTGTTTCCAATAAAGATCTTGTAGATAAAATAAAATCTTGTTAAAGCCCGTTAAAAAGTCAAAATTTGGTGTAGGAAAACAACTTGAGATTACAAATGAAGTTGATTCTAATATATGATCATGATTTCTATTGTGATGATTTTTCAAGAAAACAACATCTTCTCACACTTTCAGTTCCATGTTTTTTCTTGACAATATCTTCAAGAATGGCAGCTATATGATAAAAATAAACTATCAATACTAAATTTTCTCCATTAACCTACTTGTCAAAGTTGCTCGACCAAAAATAATAGCAACACTCTGAGTATGTTACACAGAGTACCTCGAAGGTAACCTTTATTGTTCTTGTTGCAATCGCGGACCGCGACAGGTCCAACCGCATCAAACCTTCAATTCCGCATCTACGAGAAGTCGTGCCATTTTCTTCAGAGAAAACTTCACAACGCAACGGCGGCGTCGCCGTTCAAGTTCACTCGCCTGACAGCTCGCTCTTTCTCTATCTGGCACAAGCCTATCCTCTCACATTCTTGTGTTGTAGCGGCTCTTAATACAAACTTTTTAGATGCAGCCACAGAGTTGTCGCCGTTGAGCCAAATCCATCGAGCTCGCCAGCTTGCGAGCAATTAGTTGGAGCTTGAGTTTAGATCAAATCAAATGAACTGGAAAAATCTTTGGTGTGAAAATTACAATCGGAAATGTAAGTCCTAAATGCGATGCCGTCGATAGAGAGGGAGGAGATTTTGAACTTTTCATTGCGGAACTTGATCACTCACGGTACAATTGTTACAGTTCACCTGCTTTACTCTCGACGTTTTGACATATTAGTCGTTCAAAGAGCTGATCGACTCGTACAGCCACTACAGCAACTACAATTTACATTTAGTTCAATCGATTGGAGGTATTATTTGAAATTCGATTTCTGAACGAAACAGGTTCTTTTTTTATTCAAGTCCCTCTAAGCGAGTGATCTTGTCATCTACTCGCAAGATCCAGAGATAACCATTCCATCAGTTTGGCTTATGCATAGATGAGTTTTAGAACTTTGCTCAAGTAATCTGGACACTCTATTCTGATCCTCATCGTACTTTTCATTGAAGTCCTCCATGTGCATTATGTTCAAATACAATCCTTTATTTGCTGAAATTGTTATGGATTCATCCTTGGAAATAATTGAAATATCTTTGGCAGATTCAGATCGTATTGCTTGGCCGTGAGCTTTAAGACCTAGATTGCCACTAAGCTCGAGCTCTTCATTGGATATGATACCTAAGTTTCCGGAATACTTGACGCCTTTACTCGAGTGAGTTCCTGATTTAAATGAGTGTTTAGCGCTCATCAATTTCACGTTTTTAATGGCATTTGCCACCTCCAAGTTGACCACTTCTCTAGCCAACTGGAACTCGTAGGGCTTATCATCACCATCGAAAGAGCTCGCATTTAGTTGTATTGTTTCAGCGTTTAGAAATAGCTGCGAGTTTTCTTGACCTGGTTTGGCAGGACCAACTACTCTAATTGAGTCTGAAACTATCATTTTCGTCTTGAGACTTGACTGTATACCAAGCATATCAACTAGAATATTTCTATCTATCATAAGCTCCTTGTTATTAAATATACTTTCATCGTTTAAATTCTGCAATTCGTTTACCCCAATCTTTTGGTTGATCCAAATGGCTGTTATCATTGTTATTATGGATATTATAAGTATTAGTGATAGAATCACTCGTTCGGCTAAAACCCTAATACGCCTATACGAGATCTCAATTTTGTTTTCGGACATGATGCCGATGGGATCAGGAGGGTGATACAAAAAAGATGAAAATATTTTTGTCCAACGCCAATAACCTGATTCAGTTCTAGCTGTGTCCGCTTCGCGGCCCACTTACGCAACGCGTTTAGCACGAGTTAACATAGCGACATTCCAACACGCACTAAATATGATAGTTCACGCTGAATCACATCAAAATTGCTGCCGTTACTGCTGCTTTATTTATATAAGTGCATCAATCTAACAAAATTCTTCTCGGATCTTCGATGATTTCAACAATCTTCTTAAGGAAGGTAACAGCCTCGCGGCCATCTATGATACGATGATCATAAGTCAATGCGACAACCATTACAGGTCTAATAACAACCTGCCCGTTGACTGCAACCGGCTTCTCCTTGATCGCGTGCATACCTAAAATCGCGGATTGAGGCATATTGATGATTGGGGTACCAAAAAGAGAGCCAAAAACGCCGCCGTTTGAGATGGTGAAAGTTCCACCCTCCATGTCTGCCACTGTGAGCTCATTCTTTTTGGCCTTCTCACCTAACTGACTAATTGTTTTTTCAATGTCTGCAAATGACATGTGCTCAACATTACGTATAACGGGTACGACTAGGCCCTTAGGTGTCGCGACGGCGACACTTATGTCAACGAAGTTCCTGTACAAGATGTTATTTTCATCAATTATAGCATTGACGATTGGCTGCTCTTGTAAAGCACAAGCACTAGCCTTCACGAAGGCCGACATGTAGCCTAGCTTAACATTGTGTCGCTTCAAAAAGTCATCCTTGTACTTATTGCGCATCTCCATGATGTTGCTCATGTCAATCTCATTAAAGGTTGTCAACATTGCATAAGTGTTTTGGGCATCCTTAAGACGTGAGGCAATACGTTGTCTCATTCTGTTCATTTTGACGCTAGTTGTTGTTCTTTGAAAACTATCCGCTTGACCTTGAGTAGTGGACTCGGCGAGATTTTTCTTGACTGTTTCCACTGAGATGGATGATGTCTTCTGGGCAAGAGCCGGCTTTGGGGTAGCCTCCTGCTGATGAGTTACATTTTGGGCTGGCTTGGCCACTTGAGGGGGTAAAGCTGTTTCTGGTGCCTTGGGTGCTGCTGTTTCAGTCGTTTCATTAGATGCTACAGGGGCCTTAGTTGCAGCCTCAACTGCCGCATCTGTATCGATGACCATAATTTGCTGACCAGGTTTTACAGTTGAACTATCCTCGACTAATATCTCAACAATCTTGCCAGCGAAGGGTGAGTTGATGGGCACCGATGTTTTATCGGTTTCAATTGCACCGAGTTGATCATCCTCGGCAACGACATCGCCGATGACCTTGTCGAATTTGATATCGCCCTCGCTGAGGGATTCGGCCAGTTGCGGTACGACAACGCTCTTTTTCGCTAACCTAATATTCGTTGTAGCATAATACCTAATTGATGTCCTGAGGAGTCTAAAATTTGTAAACATTTTCTCTATCTATAGATGTTAAGTATTTAATGTTAGTAATAAGTATAGCTATTAAGATAAATAGATAGATAGAGTTAGTTCCATGGAAAAAGATGCATTTGGCAGAAGGAATCAGTTTAAAAGATCTCTCACCGTTGTCGCATTAGCTAACGAATACACAGCGAGGCGAACGGACGTTCGCTGGGCGCGCGTAATACAAAGCTCTGCGGTCCGAAAGCATGGCAACTCAAGGCAGAGGCCGCGCTGAATTGGGACCCACGGATTGTGCTGTAAAATTTGTGTTACTCTGTGTTGTTGTGTTTTTCTCCCAGACTAACAACACGCAAACCATGTGGTCGTGTTGCAACTTGCATTCTTTACTCACTTCGCCTGACATTAGCTCTTATCAAAGGTCTTTTTCGATAATTAATATTGTTTAATCCACATACACAACAATGAAGACTAGGAACAAGACGACACTTGAACTTTGTGATATTTGGGCCGACGAAAAGGCTACAGATAAAAGGAAATCCCATCCAAGCACAAAAAGGAGCAAAAGTCTCGCTTTGCCACATCCCGGCCAATCCTACAACCCAGACCCAAAGGACCACAAGAGATTGTTGGCAAAAATTGAAAAGCAAGAGCTCAAATTCCAGAAGAAGCAGAAAGCAATTGAGAGTGCAGTTAGAGCAAAGATAAGTAAGGATGAGGTTCGAAGAGATGAAAAGAAGGAGCTTGTATCTGGTATTGAGCATTTAATTAAGGAAGCAAATCCAAAGGCAAAAATCGAGGGCTATGAAAGTGACGCATCCTCGGCCACCGATGGAGCATTCAGCGATTATGATGACAACGACTTCAAGGCAATCGTCAAGGACAAAGTTGTTGTTGAGAAGAGAAAATCCAAACAGCAGCGACTGAAGCAAGTGCGTGACAAACTTCAGAGGAATGCTGCAAAATTGAAGAAACTAAAAAATATCAGACTAGCCAAATTCGACGGCATTAGGAAGATAAATAAGGAGCTGGAGAAGAAAGAAAGAGAGTTAGCAGGAAAGAGAAAGACTCACAAAAAGATCAAAGACGAGAGGTTAGGCCAGAGATTTGAGCCCTCCGATCCAATTTATTGTTTATCCTCAGAGTTACCGAAAAATCTACGTGATACTAGCTGTCCCATGGACAGAATTGTTCGCGAGCAACTCGAAAGCTTCCAATCCCGTCTCCTGGTTGAGCCAACATCTTATCAAGTTCCAAAACGCAAATATAAGAGGCCAAAGTTCGAAAGAAAAGTGGCAGCCGAGCAAGAAGGTTAAGGTAACCTACTACCTTCTGTTTAACTCAAGATGTGAGAATAAATTTTGTTGTTTTTGTCACATTTTCAGTCTTACCGAAAAACACAACATGAGGTCAGAATCCGCGAATCATCCACTTTACATGGGATGTCTTTCTCTAACTTCGACTTGAGAGGCTAGCTAGCTAACAAATGGAGCTCCGCTACAAAGAAAATTTCCTTAGAAGGGCACTGTTTAAATTAGGCGTCTGATGGGGAATATGCAAAGGACCTCCTGTCGATGTGCGTCGTCAACTTGTCCTCGATCCCATGTCGAGCCTTGCATTTACTACCACTACTACATTTACCTCCACAACCAACTTCTTGCCTTGACATTGCTCATGTTTTCTCCTCGCAAGTAGACCAAATTGTCGCCTACAATTTTGACACTACTCTTACAAGACGTCGACTTCGATGTGGAAGTGTCAGTGGCAAAAGCACAGCATGACAGGTGAGCCTCTACGATAGCTTATCTCTTGCATAGATCTCCAGTTGGCTCGAGCATGTGGCAGGTCGCCAAAGTCTGTCATTGGCGACCAAAAGGGCAACGGAAATCAATTGGTCGTTGGCTAAAGTTGCACCAAGAACTCGATGTTTTGAGTTGTGTGTTATAAGGCTAAGTTATATGTAGA
This sequence comes from Aculops lycopersici, assembly GCA_015350385.1. Lineage (NCBI taxonomy): Eukaryota > Metazoa > Arthropoda > Arachnida > Trombidiformes > Eriophyidae > Aculops > Aculops lycopersici. The sequence continues at coordinate 3,433,096 of WNKI01000002.1, forward strand.
GCAACTGCTTGCAGTTGCGTCACAAGAAATAGACGCCAGTTGTCGTGGTAGTCGCAGGAGCCTCTCAGTTGCTTGTTCGAACAACCAATATCCGTTCCGTTTATTGGTGCAGGAGCGCTACGTCGCTAGGTGGTCGTCCTCGTCGACGCCGTGGTGGCACGACAACCCCTGTCTCTCGCGCTGCCTCTGTTTCCGGCCATCAACGTCCGGCGCTTGTTGGTGTGTCCGTTTGATTGGTGCCTTCTGTGCTGTAGCCATTTGAAAAGCAACTGCAACTAGCTGGTTGCAGTGATAAAAACAAGACTTCCATTTAACGCACCTCTTGCTAGTGCTAGAGGTTGCAGCCACCCTAGGTAGCCGATGGCAGGAATGGGAACGAATTCAATTCGAAGTGATGCGTCGCCTCTGTCACTATACCCAACGACGTCGTCGTCGTCGTCGTCTTTCTACTCTGTCGTCCAGGACAACCAATAGCACTAGCGTCTAGTTGTACCACATCGCCGCTACCACCACAACCAAGTCGTCGCAGAGAAATCTCAATCAATTGTAAGTCTGGCTGTCTGTCTTTCCAGTAGTTTCGTCCACTCGCTTGAACCCTGAACATTCCAATTGTAAGCTAAAATCTGTCTGTAGTTTTCATTTCAACTAGAGGTTGTTACATAACAACTGCCACCAGCGTTGGTGTAGGTGTTCTCCAGCAATTGCAAAATCCCCTGCGCTTCCCCCGGCGTCACAACAGCAACAGCAACCAGGTAAAAGTCCACAAGACCGTGAGAGCGATGGCGGCTCTTTGATGTAGTTTCACTTTGTTGCTGTTGTTGAAAGATTTTTGCTACCACGAGTAATCGTAAGCCCAAGCTCAAGTCAATGCGATTGTGTACTGTAACCTGTAAGTCACGAGATTTTCTAGTTCAATTTCTAGATCGTTGGCCGGTTGTCTCGCCTTTGACTTGCGAAGCATTTGTGAGGTCTCTGGTAGTGATGGTGGTTGAGGTGAGGAAGTAGGAGTAGCGGCACAGAAAGTTGGGCGGATATGAAAGCGCGTCACAACAATCGGCCAGTTCCTCGCAAGTTGGCTTCGCTTTTTTGACAGCATTTACAAACTGACCACACATGGGCAACCACGAGGAGGTGGGCAGCTGATTGTGTTCCGCCTAGAAGTGAAAATGAATTGAGGTTGGTCTCCTAGATATAATTCTTGCCTTCTCTTTGTTACCTGGCCGAAACTCCCGCGTCGCTATGTGCCGTGGCGAATGTTGCGCGACCAGCAATCTCTGGTCATCCAAATTCATATTGTCTGGTAAAAAGATTACCATCTATCTGTCTCTAGTTTTCTAGCCTTGGCGTATGTGCACCTTCATCAGCATCTTTGACTTGGCTTCATCTAGTATGACTAGATAAGCACAACAACTACTTGAACCATATTGCAATCACCACACTTTGATGGTAAAAACAACCTGATTTTTAGCCTACCCAGGTTAACGCCCTTTTTCTTCCACCCAAAATGCCCGATACAATGGTCAACCTAACCGCGCAGTGGATCTCTAGCAGCGCTAATCAAGCAAAGAGACAATTCTAGTGCTGAGGCTGGCGCCTGCGCTGCTCCCAGGGCATGAATAATAAGCAAATGGGCGGGGACTTGACTTTAGTATACTGCCCGCCGGATGATGTTTTCGGTTCTGGCTGGCGAAGACTTGAATACAAAATGGCCGGGGTCGCTAGGTCACCATTGGAGCGATTAGCGCTTTAGGTTTCAGTTTGGAGATTCTTTGTTCTCGTGCTTGGTCCGGCCAAGCAGGTGGTTGTAGCTGCTAGCAACCAATCCCAGGCTACGACGAGAATCTAGTATACGAATTTATTTTGAGAGAAATTCTTTCTGAGTTGGCCAAATAAATGGACTCTCTAAATTGAGAGCGGAAGTGGCAGCCTGTAGCCGGCCACTTGACCACTTTCTCCGGCGCCTACTTGCACACTAATTCTTTCTCCTAGTCCACTGGACTTTCGCCGGTTGTTTGCAATAAATAATACCGTCAGCTAGTTGACAGGCAAGTAGCTTGTAGCAAAGCCGCTGCCACCGCCGCCGCCATTGCCACCTCTATTCCCTCTTGAAAAGGAATTACATTGTCTCTCCTCGGTTTGCTTGCAGTGCGCGCCACGAGTATCTCTACTCCCGCCGCTATCTCGACCCAAAACCTACCACGCACCGACTCAATCAATTTAATTTAGAATAAGATTCTCCAACTGCAAACCACCGTTAGCCTGTGCGACTTCTAGATACTAGCTTCTAGTTGGGGACGCCGGTGAGCAAGAGAGTGAGTGAGATGATGAATTTGATGACATTAGATTTGGAGAGTAGTTTTTCCTACTGGTTACCAAGTTACTCCATCGTAGTTGCCGTTCTATGAGTGGCTATGTTGCTTGTTGGTTAACTTGGCACTACCATAGCGTTACGCAACAACACTATGTCGCCGCTTTCATTGTTGCAAACTTTAAACTTGTCGTTGTCTATCAATAAAACTCGATGTGGGTTACGAGTCAGTCAGTCAGTCAGTCGGGGGTATTACTTAGTATCGAGCTGAAACTGATGTAAGCAACTGGAGGAGGATAATGGAATTTTAGATGGAAGAACTCGAAGCAAGATCTCCCATCTCAAAACCACCCACGAAAACTCACCTTTGGCCTGAGAGTCCAGAGGTTGGCTTCTAGTTAGGTGAGCTGTTAGATTAAGTTGAAGCCAAGTTTGTGAACAAGATGGATTCCTGGAAAATGGTCAGTGTACGGCTTCATCCTTCTCTTCAACTTGTACTTCATAATGCTCAGCCACAACATTGGGGCATGCTGGTTCAGAACTAAGTAAATCCCCCCCCCCCTCTCCAACGCATCTGTGTGAGGGAAGGACAGTTCAAATAGTAACCTCAGATCGTCAGATGCCGCGAGTAGCGCCGTCAAATTTTGTTCTCGTAATTACATTAAAGAATTTTCGAGGTTTAGATACTCATATGAGTGCTATCTACTCTTTGGTCAGTGTTAGAGGTCCCTAGCACTTACAACATCGAGCAAAAGTGGGCATCAATCTTGTCGATTTGGAGGGTAAATGTTTTGCTGCCTTGGGCTTATTGACTCACAACATTACTGGCTTATTGCTAAGGCCAAATGTTACTTCTAGCAAAGGATATAGTTCTGTAAAAGCTATGTCTCTCCTTTGGTTAGCTCACTATCTTGGCGATGTCTGGGCAGGATTTTTCCACCATATAGGTCAAGTCCTTGCGCAGTCTCGTCTAGCTTCCACAACAATCCCAAGCCATTGGGACTCTGTGGCTGGGATGGCCATGGTGATTGTCTATCTCTACTTGCAATTGCTAGGCGCGCTAATGAAGCTCGCTCATTAGAGGGGGCGCACGCCAAACTGATTTCCATTGAACTCCTACTGGCAGATCTTTTCCTTCACAATTCGTGTACGTCTGTCTCTTGGTATTTGATATGCTTCCATTTGCGTCCATCGGATATCTTCTCTCCTTTCTCTCCAAACAACGCGTGCAATCCATGTCCATCCAACTAACAATCCTTTGTTTTCTTCTCTCCTCGGCTTTCTAGTACAGCGGTGGTAAAATTGTCTCGCCTCGAAAGCGGATTGGTTGCCTTTGCTCTCATTTCACGCAAAGCTTGTGAGAACGACGTGAGATTTGGAGACGAGAGAAACTGCGCTAAAGTTCAACTAACACTAATAGCCGGAATGTTGGCTCGTTTTGTATTCATTATTTTCACACTATCGCTAGGCTCTCATCTTGGTCACAGGCGAAATGATATCTATCGCGACTGTTTTTTATACCTCCTTTGAGCCGCGGTTACTTCCAAACAGTAGTAGTCGTCATCGTCGTCGGCGGCGGCAGGTTCCAATCTCACTGCAACCTCATTTCTTCGCTTGACGTAACCATTGCTGGGGCAGAGGCAATGGTTGCGAATTTGCACACTGGGAAATCTACCGTTAATGAGCAGTCTTATTGGTCGAGGTAAATGTAACCGGATACTCGGCTAGGATTTCTAATGATGTCTAATAAATATCAATAAGAAGTGGCCAGTTGAGGATATAGCAGAGATAATCAAGTTTTTTCGCTCTTAACACAGCGGACTATGGGGACTTGGGTTGCGAATCCTTGGACAGTTCGCCAGACCCACAGGGGGAAAGCAGCAACCCTGAGTTGTTCACACAATTGTTTGTGCGTTACGCAAATGTACTTTCATTAGTGCAAGAAGACAAACCCCTTGAGAAAGGGGGAAGCAAAAAGATAGGCTCGAGCGCGATTTGAGATGAAAAATGATAATATGAGAGAAAACAATGGGCAAAATTTTTTTAATGATAAACTTGGACTAGTGTATAAATATATATATATATATTTGAGTTCATTGTCTGACATTCTTCTTCATTATTACAAAAGTAAGTTAAAACAAAATCCTATCTCCACTTCTAGATCTCATCCTTTGTAACCAAAGAAAGCTAGTTGGATGCTATTTAAATCTCGTTTGTTGCGTATAACAAATAATGCGAATTATTCGTAACGAAGGAGAAGGAAATTCAAAACAAGGGAGTACCAACGAGTATCAGGAGGGTGGGAAATCAAAGCAAGACTCCAAGTGGCTGACTAGTTACCTAATCAATCGTTTGCATTCTAGTCGTAGACTTTACGAGGAACAAATCAAGAAACCAACGAGCCATTTTATCGGCCCCAGGCAATCAAAAGGATTTGTTACCAGTAGATTCAGTGCTTCAAACATTGGGCTGATGAAGTTGTAGCTCAATACTACAAGCAATGAACTCAACTACCTAATTGCGCAAAGCGAATTGTCATCGAGAGATTGACAACATAGCATAGAGTTTAACATCCTGCCGATCAATCAAACTCTCCTATCTAGGATGGCTATCGCAATGGAGACAATGGAAACATCAGCAAGCAGGCAGATACTTTTCCAAATCCGCTTCTAGCATGAAACTTGTGAGACAACAGGAGGTGGAGTCGGCGCCGAGGGAAGAGGACATAGCGACGGTTTTAGTAGCGCCGACATTGATGACAAGGATGAGAGCGAGAGAGAGAGGGAGAGAGAGAGAGTGGAGAAAGTTGAGAAGCTCAATCGATTGCTTTCGTTGGCGGCCGTGCACAAGGATGAAGTTTGTGGCCTCATCACAAACAAACAAATAACAAGTCGAGTTGGCTGGTTGTGCAATTCAATCTAATGAATTAGGTAAATTAAGTCTAATTGGCTTTCATCCAATAGGCTTGCACGAGAGCTACCGATTCTACAGTGCCATACTACCTCAACAACTCACGATGCCTGGCGACTATTATGGGACAGAGAGCACAAGATGAAGGTGAATTTTATTCTCCTTACCATTAAGCAATGAGATGAGAAGCCTTCGAGTTGGACTTCAATAATCATAGCACGATAACGAGAAAGAGACTCGTTCCTCCCACTTCCTCGGAATTGAAAACAAAAACCGCAATATGGAGACCACAAGATACCCACTTGCTCCCAATTCCTTCTCATCTCGTGGCACATTGCTATAGAGAAAGAGATAGAGTGCTGCCAATAAGCTAACACGCAACCACCATTACGTCAGCTCGGGCGACGCTACAGGATAATGATGAAACATAAGCCAACTCAAGTCCAATAGATGAGTGCATGCAAGCAAAGGGCCACGACTCTTTCTCGTGGTCGTCGAGTTAACTTGATCGTCATCATCGTCGTCGCCACCATCGAGCCTCGTCGTTGGCTAGTGGTGGTTGTGGTAGTGGTAGTGGTGCTATGCGACGTCGGATATGTTATTTGCTGAATGGATGCGAGCAAAGTAGCAGGAGCTGGTCGACTAAGTGGCCATCAGACTCCCACTACGTGCTTAGAGGAAGATGGAAGTTGCATATTTGCAAGCTTTGAACAAGAGGCCGAAGTAGGAGGAACAGAGGGAGAAAGGGAGAGCGAGAGAAGTCGACGGAAGTGACGTAAGTTGCTATTCCATCCGGTCATAGCGACTTATGCGCGCAAGTTCTGTTAGAAAGCAAAGCGACACATCAACTCTAGTGCTGGGCTCAGTTGTTGCGTAAAAGGAGTACAAACAAATGAACAGATAGGCAAACATCATGTAGTTTGCCTTCAAGTTTAAGCTGCTGTAACTGCTACCACTACTGCTGCTAGTCTACGTCAACTGTGATATCACAACCGTTGAGGCAAAGTGAAAGCGCTTTTGAGATGGTTGCTACACGCAGCAGCAGTAGCGGCTGTGGCCACGACGACGACCGCCACCGCCACCACCACCACCACTACCACTACCACTACCACTACGAGAAGACTAGCCAAACAAATGACAACATGCAAATGGGACCGGCCTGAGATTTAGATGGCCATAAAAAGAGTTCATCCGAGAGTTTTATTGAAAACGGGAATCAAGATTGGAGTCAGGAGTTTGAAGTTAGAACTGGAGCAATGGCGTTGCGTTCCCCATTATCTCCACTGCCACCACCCGTTATCTTTCCCTTTTGCAATTGCACTGCCAGGCGAACCTAGCGACTCCACATTTCATATCGACACTTGGAAAACTATGGCGATTGCCGGGCAATTGTCACACAATCGATATCAAGTTTACGTCCATCTGTCTAGCGTGCAGATCAATTTGATTATATCTTTATATTGATGAATGGAACTTTGATCTCGTCTCAATAAGCAATATGCAAAGGAGAGCTTTCAAGTTAACTGGATTAGTATTACACAGTGGAGAGATAAACGCACTTGCATCAGTTTGTGTGTCTTTATCTCTCGCCATCTACTGCCATCCACTGCTCATAGCTCATCGTCATAGTTCATTAGTCAAGCGCCAGCAAAGTTACCAAACCTGAGCAGCTGAATGTTCTTGAAAACTGGCAGACCAGGTTTAGCTCAATGAGTGTGGGCGTAGCCTGCTAGAATAGTCCACTCAAAAGATCAACTCGAATGCGCCTATGCCATTTGCACGGAGTTCAATGTAAAAGTTTACCAGTTTATCTGTCTGTCTGTCTTTCTATCTGTCTATCTGTTTAACGGAAAGGCACATCAAATGAGGCACTTAAATCAAAACAAGGAGAGTGCCATTCAGTCAGTTAGTCTTTTTGCCTGAGTGTGAGAGTTACGCAACACGCGCGTACAATTCCACGTTAAGGTGAATCAATCAAAGCGCATGCTTTTGGAAGCAGTCAAGCTATTATTGCAAATAGGTGGCTAAAACTAATCCTCTGAGATCTCGCATAGCATCAGCGAGCGTCCATTTATCCATCTGCTTAGGCTAGTGAGTAGTGGTTTAAAATCTGGACTAAGCAAATGGTCGCCGAACTAGACCATTGGTAACTAAATAAATCACTTGATTCAGTGGCGCGGCAAATATGCTTCTAGCCAGAGTAAAGAGAGCGGCCGGCCAACCAAACAGGAAGTCGACTGAACGCTTGAGATGTATGCACAAACTCCACTTGGCTTTGGCAACGCGCCCACAAATATACATATAAACACACGCGTACAACTCTTCGCACTTCCGGCGCGCGCCACTCCACAAAACGGGGGACACGCGCCGGCTTGCAACCACTGGCCAGTGAGAGAATGAGAGAGAG
>WNKI01000002.1:3444456-3515281 GCA_015350385.1 Aculops lycopersici
AGAGAGAGAGAGACCAAAACAAAACAAAGTAAATCCCGTTGGCTCGCATAATGAGAACAATGAGATTGTGTGTCCGTCCATGTATTAGTTAGTTTTTTCCCTCTTTGCAACTTTCTTTTCCACTAACCATCGTCTTTCCTTCTTTCTCCTCCTTCCTTCTCTTTTCTCCCAGCCGACAACCACACGAGAGAATTTACATTCGACTGGCCAAATCAGTTGTGCGCAATCAGCTTTGGTACGCCTCGCAACCGGAAGCAGCCGCGAGTTGCGCAACGAGCTGACGCGCTAGCCACGCGCTTCGTTTCATTTCATTTCGTTTCAATCCAGTTTTGGTCACACAAACTGAGCGAAAGAACGAAACGAACGGACGCCTTTGGGTCAAGTTGCGGCGGCAGCGCCAATCGACGCCATTGGACTGGACGCTGGTCGCCTTCAACTTTGTCTTTGTAATTAAACTCTTTCGCTCCTTTCGCTTCACTTGCTAATCTTCCGCCGGCCGGCCGGTCGTCCCGTTAGCCGCCGCCAAAACTTGAATGCTTTTGGTGGCAGCAGCGGCGGCGGCAACACTACTGTTGGCCAACCGGAAGGCAAGTCTCAGCTCCGGCTGGTAAATTTAGCATCCTTGTCCGTTCGCTTGCGCAACAAACGGGCAAAAAAGTGAATCGAACTAGTGAGCCAGACTGCGAAACGAAGGCCAGCTGCTGGCCACTTGATTGATCTGGACCAACAATTTTTGTCACTCTCTAGTGTCCGATTTCCTCCACTTCCCGTTTTTCGCTCCAAATTACAATCGACGAATCACAAAAAGTTTAGTTGGTGCATATGGACAAACACAGTGATCCATTGAGCTGCTTGCCGCTACTCCCACTGCCGCGCGGTCGCCGCCTCCGATTAACGGCAAGCTTATCGGCGGAGGCAGCGGCAAGGTGAGTCACTTAAAGTATCGTAACGCAACGCAGCTTAACGTAACGCCAGGTACGTTAAAGTGAACTAGTGAGTGAGGACAAATCGAGCTTAATGTCAAGGGAGAATTTTCTCGAGTTTCTGCGATTAACGCCCAGCGAGCTCATCTCTAGTTGGCTCAGTTGATTCACCTCCCCAACCGACCGAACCAAAGAACCAACGATCGAGCCAACCATGGACTCCAAAGCGGACCAGACCACAATGAAGTCGTCGCCGAAGACTCTCAGCCGCTGCACCAAGCGGAAGTTGTCTGTTTACTTGCGGGAGTAGAAGTTTGGTTCATTCGCATTCAATTTCATCTCAGAATGACCAATAATTTAATGTAAAATCACTATGTGTTTCAGTTCCTCTGTGCGGGACACTATTGGCACAGAAAACGAGAAAGAGACACTCACTCTTCTCGATTTTACTCGCTGGTTTATGAACGGAAACTGAACACTTTCGTTTGGCCGACGCGCGAGGAGGAGATGCCGACGGGCGAGCGGAAGTTCGATTACAAGCAGAAGCAGTCGAGTTTTACGTTTGCTATTTTCAATTTAAGTTTTCAGCTTTACTTTCACCTCAACACCAACACCAATTGGAACCTCTGCGCTGAATTAGATCTCTACGTTGAATAAGGGGCAAAAGATGAAAAGACTAGTTGCAAATGAGCAACTCACTTGGCCGCCGAGATGCAATCTGCTAGAATCTATCAAATCTGCCGCGAACTTGAAGCATCATCATCTATGAAGCTTACATTGCATTGCATTCAAACGGCCAACTTCCTTTGGTGAATCTTCGGCTTGGTGGCGTCACAAGCGCCTGCAACTCGCATGCAAATGTTGCGCTTACATTTAATTTCAAGCGAGTAATGAGTAATATAAGGTTTCGTTGCTCATATTATTGTTAACAAAAAGAGAGAGAAGTGGCAATGAACTTTTCGTGCTCACTGGTGGAGCACGAGATGTAGCTGAGTTGGCATCAGACTTTATACTTTAGGGTGGAGTCTGTTTTTTAGAATTAAAACCGGAAGTGGGGAAAATTGTCGCTGTTGCTTATTAGCAACTTCAAGTTCACTTCAAGTGGCGACTTTTCAGGAAGCAGCAGGAACTTGTTGTTGTGTTCGCGCTTCCCAAAGGTTTCTCAATGGAGCGGCCACCTGTGAACGATGAGCGAGCGTATGAATGGATGAATGGATGAATGGATGAATGGTGGAGCGAGGCTAACAACAGGTTTGCGTCGTGTGCCGCTCGCCTCGCTCATGAACTCATTGTTTGCTCAGGGTGTCGCTTGATTGGCGGCGTTACTTTGGTGGCTGCGCGCGCCTTGAAGAGGGAAATTATTTACCTGCCGCCAGATGGAATTGATGCAACAGTTGCAAGGGCGAGTGAACTGCACTCCGGTCGCGTCGCCGGAGATCATGTTTTTAATTTCCAGCCAACCAGTCGCCGGTTCATGTTACGATCGAATCAAACTTTAGCTCTGAGAAGTGAATGGTAGCTGAAAGCGAGCGCGTGGGCGGCGCGCGCGCGCCTATCAACTGGTGGTTGTTTGGGTCTGGTGGCTGGCGTTTGTTGCGCCAGCGACTCAGCCAGGAAAAGCTGCACGCGACCAAGGCAAGCAAAGAGCAACTTTGCATCGATTGGTCAACTAGCGAGTGCATGTATGTATAGTAACAACACAACTAACTAGCGGCAGAGGATAGAAGACATTAGTTGGCAGCTAACGTCATCGGCGCGCGCGCGCCATCGGCGCTCAGCGCAACTGGAAATAGCTGCCCGACGGTGGAGGCCGAAAGAAAAGGGCAGCTGATGCAGACTCTTGCTCACTTACCTCCGTCGTCCGAACAAAACTCGCACCTGGCCCATCAACAGGCGTCGGCCGCGCGCGTGGCTCGTTCGCTTTCCCTCTCGCTGTTGCTGCTGCTGATGTTTTAGATGATGGGCGGACAGTTGCCATGTCTTGTAGTCGTAGTCGTAGTCGTAGTCGTAGTTGTAGTTGTAGTTGTAGTGGTAGCGGCAGCGTACAGTACAGTTGTAGTGGAAGTTCAAGAGTACAGCGCGCCAATAATAGCAGCAGCAGCCAGCCAGTCGACGACCTTCAAGTCGACTGCTGAGGACGAGCGAAGGTTTCTCTTGCCTCTCAGGCTAGCTTTTGGGTTTGGGTTTGGGTTTGGGTTTGAGTTCAAGTTTAGCTCGCCCCTCTGCTGACTGGTGGCACCTAGAGATGATCGCTCAAGCATCAGTTTTAGCTCTGCCTTGGCCTTTGATGCAAGCAAATTTTGTGCCACGAAGGAAATAGGTAAAAGTTTGGCTCGCGCCGCTCGCGCGCCCGTCCCATCCATTCAACTATCCAGCGGCCGCGTCATCGCTAACTGGCCGGTGGTCGCTGGTTGTGTCGCTGGCGCAACTGATGCCACGTCCGCCGGCGTCATCACTCCGCACGAATTCGGCATCTTGTTTGCCCTTCAAGTTGCTCGAGCTCTCTTGCTTCGGGTTGTTGTCGCCGGTTCTCCTGCTGCAGCCGGAAAAGGGAGGCGGCGGCCAAGAGGAAGGAGAGAAGGAAGGAAACGGTGGTGTTATTGTTGTTGTTAGTATTATTATTATTATTATGCAGCAGCAGCAGCAGCAGCAGCCACCAGTTGAGCAGCGCAACACACGCAGCCGATTGTTTGTGGCGCGCGCCCGCGACTTACTGGTCTTTTGCCGCCCCTGGTCAGCGTGCTCTTCGGTGCTTTGCGATGTTAGATGCCCAGAAAGTCGGATGCTCAGAACGGGAGTCTGGCCAGCGAATCAACGACCGAAGGCAACTGACTCAAGTTGAGATGGAGAAAAGGAGGAAGGTGATGCGGCGGCGGCGGCGGCTTTCGGTCACTTACTCTCGGTTGCTCGCCTTGCAGCTGCCACGAGTTTGCTGTCCCTTTTGCTGCTGCTACAGTACTCTCATGTTGCTATTACAAGTAGCAGCAAATTTTAGTGGTGCTCTCTGGCTGAACGACTGCTGTAGCTGAACGAGTGAATGAACTATGGAGACGAGAAAACGAGCAACCAGATGATCCAACTCAAAGCTCAAACGTATCGACCACCACGACTACGATTCCAACCCAACGATAAGCGAGCGAGCGAGCGAGCGAGCGAGAAAATTTCCATTCGCGCAACAGCCGGCCACTTTAACAACATGGAGACAATCAATTGATTCCATAATGACCCCAGAAATGAGCCACGACTGCCGCAAACCGATAGCAACCAGCGAAGAGAAACGCGATAGACTTGCAAATGTATCGTCCGCAAGTTGACATTGAAGACTCGTCGTGGTGTCTCTTTGGCTATAGAAGTGGTGGCAAATTTGGATTCACTTATAATACAATGTGCATCGAGAACAAACAAATAACAACCATCGTCGCTGGAGTCTCGCATCTCAACAGTGGGAACTCAATGCTAGGCGCTACCATTGAGTTCTCACTATTGAGAAGGGAATGGCGAGGCGATGCGAGGCGAGGCGAATAGGTGAATCTCAATTAGCTCAGCCATCGACGTCGCTGTAACCTGTGAGCGTCACGTAGCTTCCTGTTGCCGAAATGACTCGGCGGAATTTTCTCGTCGTCGTTGAGGTTATTGTTCCTTTCGCTCTCGCTCTCGCTTTCGCTCTGGTTTCTGATTTTGATTGCTAGCAGCCATAGGGAACAACATAAACAATTGACTCACCCGCGAGTCGAGTTCATTATCACAAACAATTATTAGAATTTTTACACAAAAATTAACTCTCTCACTCCTCAAGGCTCATTCAAACTCTTATTCCAATTGATCATATTACACATCATATCACATAAACGCACACACACACACACAAATGACCAGCCATACTCACCTCTGCTCCTTGGCCCTCGCGGCGCTTCTAATATGCTTAGTCTTGTCTGCATCATCATCAAGAGCAACCAATGAGCTGGAGCAGGATGATGATAATAAAAATGGCGACAATGCTATCAACTCAAGCAAGAGAGAGAATGACCTTCGGGTCTATCAAAATCAGAGGCGGGATATCAAGTGGCCCAATCGACAATTAAATGTCTTGGTGGACAACAAGTCGTTGAATCAAAGTGAGCGCTTAATCTTGGGCCAGCTCTTCGACCAAATCGAACATAGAACTTGCATTACAATCAAACGCTTGCCCCCCGAACTGACGAACCCCTTTGATCCTCAGGACAAACAACTGCTCTCGCAACTGCCCGATGGCGAGCGCAATTTTGTTTACATTTTCAAATCCCAATTCGGCGCCTACAATCGGCACCCCTCGATCGGCTTGTCCTCGTTGGGTTGCGTTCGTCAGGGTCGCCAATCGTTGGTTCTGACCGATTTGGCATTCAAGTGGCCGGAGCTGGTGTTGCGCTACCATTTAATGCGCACCCTAGGCGTTGACAATCTCGAGCGGCCCGACGGACAGGTGCACAAATTGCTCAACATGCTGCCGTTGAGCCAAAAGATAAGTAGCGACGACTTGCACCACTACGATCCGAATATGAGCAACCAGCAGCAGCGAATGCAGATTGAATCTGGAGGAGATCCAACTAAATGGGCGCCGAGCGAGTCTCTAGTTCCTCTGCAGCAAGCGTTTCTAACATTTTCAAGTCCAGAGGGAGCGCAAAACAAAAAGTGGTTGGTTGGTAAGAGCAGAATTGTTAACCAAGAGATGGGAGCCAGAGGGGAGGTGGAGTATTTGCACGAGGACGACGTTAAGAGGATCAAATCACTGTACGAGTGTCCGGAATTACCGAATCGTCTCTCGGTGGGACCGATTCTCGACGAGAGCGCGCAAATCGGCTCGCTCGCTGGAGGTTTAGTTTCAACCGAATCAAGTATCAGCGATGCGAGTGGCTCTTTGAAGGAATCACAAGCACCGGCGACAAACCTGTACACCTCCACAGGTGACAACGGTTTGCAAACGGAAACTGCGAGCGAGACTCTAGTTTTAGAGACAACCTCCACGACCCCAACAACAACACTGACAATATCACCCGAAGCGCCGAAGGAGGACGAGAAGCTTAAGGAGGCAGAGGAGTCGCTGAAGCAGGTGATCGAGGCCGCGGAAAAGTCAACAAATCACGCCGTTGACGAGAAGTTGATTGACGAGGCGGCGAAACACATTGTCGACTACCTGTTAGCTGATGATAGTCTTCGAGAATTGGATCAAACTTCGGCCGAGCCAAGTGCAGCGCCAACGACAACCACCACTATTCCGCTTGAGACCTCCAGCTTAGCAGCAGGAACAACAGTTGAGATTCAAACCACCAGTCAGCAACCACTTCCTGGTCCGCCCCAAAACCAGGAGCGCCAGGAGAGGTCAACGCTGGGCGGCGGCGGCGATGAGTCGTCGACGCCAATGGGAGAGTCGCCGCCGGATAAGAGTAAGGAGAAACCAATGCTTTTGAGATTGGACGACTTTCACGCGCAAGATCCCCATTTGCAGCAGGCAAATGAGATGAAGTTGAGCGAGTTGAACGCAAACAATCTGGAGTCTTACCGGTTGGCCAATGGACCAGATCAGTATGCCACTTGGCCTCAGCAGCAGCAGCAGCAAAATTTCAATGGCCAGAACCCAAGTGATTTCAATGGCAACTTTCAAGTAAACCCGCAAACGAGGCCGGGCAAATCGGAGATGCTAATTTCCTTTGAGCAGCGACCCGATTCGCTGGGCGGCAGCTCAATGGGCTCGCTGGCCAGCTCGCAGGTGCTCAAGTTGTGCTCGTGCACTTGCCAGACGATGATGCCATCGCCGCCGCCGCTGATGCCGATGCCGCAACCACCTACGCCACTTCCGTTCCCGAACGGCAACCAACCGCCAAACCAGAGCTCCGACTTGAACCAGCAAAATCAGAACGAGCAGCAGCAGCAGCAGCAACAACAACAACTTGTCACTCCGCCGTCGCCCCAGGTGATGCCGTGGACATCGATAGGACCACCGTTGGGCGATGGCCAAATGATGCTCACCGTCACCAGCTCTCCCGTTCCCCAGGAGCTGTTCACTTTGCAGCCAGTTACCTGGTCGTCGAGGCTAGATAGCGAGGGCCAGTACAATGGCAACGAGCAGCCGCATCACCACGAGGAGCGCGAGACGCGCACTTATGCGCCTGTCATAAGCACGGCTCCTCCTATGACGACCGAGTTGCCGCCAGCTCCGACGCTGGTCACCACGCAACCGCCTGAGCGTGAGTCCCAGTCCGAGGTTTATTCGACAAGTGAGCAGCCAGCAAGTGGGCAGTTCGAGTCCACTGCGGCGACCAGCGAACCGCCACCGGAACTGCAGACGACCACCAAGACGACCACTAGTCCCATGCCGCCGCCACAACAACCTGAGACTTTGGCCCCAAGCGAAGTGCCAACCGCAACTTCAACTCTGACCCCAACTAGCAGTAGTTCGGAGATTGTGACACAAACGACGCCGGAAGTGACCGAGTTGCCCACCGGTGATGGCGTAATTAGCACAACCACAATCGGTGGACCAAAATCGCAACCAATGATTGCGCAGTCCACCAACTACTGTGATCTCGTCGAGTGGGTTGCGCCCAATAAGACGGTTTATGGGTCGCCCAGAATCGTTTGGGATGTCGATAGGGCGAATCAAAATTATTTCCTCTGCAACACAATGATAAATGGCGAGCTAATACCGGGTAAAACTCACGGCTTCTCATGCAAGATTAGCAACGAGGGTAAATCTTACGAGATGCACCAGTTTAATGTACTAACCAAACCGGAACACGTCAACTTGGCCTGGGTTCAGAAGGGGTCAAGCGAGGCGTTTGGCAAGACCAACTTTCCGGTGGTCGGGGGCTATGCAAAGGATTCGCCAAGCGACCCTCTGGTGGTGAGCAGGTGTTTGGTGAGAGATGAACGCAACGATGTGGTTACGCTAATTGGCTACATGAACAACCAAGGAGTCGGCTGGTTCCCCTTCGACGACATTCAAATTGAATGCGCCCAATACGACGTGTTGGCTTGCGTAAATTAACGATCCTACTTTGCTTTCTTTTGTTGTTACAGGTAAATGATGAGTGGAGATCCTAGAGTTAAAAGTGTTGGCCAGATAAGAGAGTGTAAAGAGATTAAATGATTGTGATATAAATAAATAAATAAAATTACATCATCGTGATTAATTTTTTTGTTTGTTTTTTTTTCTGATTCGTTTGAAGCGCCAAGGTCTCTGCTCCGTGATATCTATGATCTTTTTCCACCAGTAAACTTGGGCCGGTGTTCAGTTGCAATCGTGACAGGTGAAAAGGATTATAAAATAGAAGTGAGGTAGCGGTAATCTGTTTAACTTTCTGTGGATTTTTGCTCACCTAAAGAGAGTCTAGAAGTTTTCTCATCAACGTGCGCGCCGGCCTAATCGGTCTTTGGTTTGGTGGTGAACCAAAGCAGGCCGAAACTTCTTCAGTTGCAATCGATGTGCGGATGGCCGGCAAATGAGGAGGGACAGGTCTCAGGAGTGCTCTTGGTGGCCAGCCATAATGATTATGATTACAACGCCAACGATGACGACGAGAACGTTTAGCGACGGCCATTAGCTCGGTGGTTGGCATTCGGAATTCAGATTCGTCGCCCATGTGAGTTTCTGGCGTGAATTTGCTGCAGGTAAAGTTTATCTCTTTGGAAGGCACTATTTTTCGCCCCTAGTGACTGCTCTCTCCGCACGGAGAACTGGAAACAGTGGCCAACTTGATGGTAGGCCATTCCTCTTCATTAACTTACGGCGAGCTCGCACTTTGGCTCGCCTTGCCAACTTTCCCTGTTTGCGAATTTGGCTCGGTTGCGTAGAAACTTTTCAACTTGGTCCCCTCGAAACGCAGCTTTGGGTGGCTCGCGAAAGCAGGTAAGTTTCGCACGAAGTTGGAGAGAGAGAGAGAGAACCACGCATGCGCTCTTGTCATGAGCTGACTTGTGCGCAATCTTGACTGGCGTTGCGCAATCCAAGGGTAGAGCGGAAGCAAGCTAGAGAGTTGAGGAAATAAAAGCCAACCATGGACTTGGAAATGCAAAGACTTTTGCATAATAATTTTAAACTTTTCGCACGACTTAACCCTGTCGTCGTGGCCGCCGTCGCTAGCCGACCGAATGGCCGGCTTCCGATCATCTTTTCTTGCGCGTGCTAGTGGCACCCAAATTTAACACCAAAGAGGCGGAGGGAGAGTTCGATTCATTTAATTGAAAGCATCGGCCAGTCGTGCTCCTGGTGGCCCCTTCAAGCTTCTCGAAGGATGCGGCCCGACCAGTTTGCCATTTGGGCACCAAATTGCAAGGGTCATCAGCGGAATTTGTCACTTCCGCTTGCGGCGTTGTGGCAAATTTGCCGCTAAAGTTTGGCCGCTGACTATGGTGTTAAAAGTGACACTTCAAATTCAAATCTATGCAACCACTTTGCAGTGCGCCACCAAACGCTGCCCCTCTTTTCCTTCTAAACTTGGCACTTGGCACTACAAGTTGCCACAAATGCTGCTGCTACTGCCGCTGCTACTGCCGCTACAAATGGACGAGCAAAAGAGCGGAAGCGAGAAACTTAATTAGATTGACCATCACAAACAGACGCTCAGTTGCTCAAGTTAAAGTTTGGCTCAGAGTTTGGGTTTAGGTTTTGGTGGTTGTTGCTATTGTGGTGGTCGCGGTGCATTGTGGTTGCGTAACGTGGAGCGGCCAGTGGAGGTGGAGAAGGCGGCACTTTGGCGCAACTTTGCTGAGCCGCTTATGTAAATATGAGCAGCGAGCCCCAATGTTGCAATGGGCCACTATCTTCCGGCTGCGTCATCAAGGTGCCCGAGTTTAGGATTAGCACGTCGGCCTATCGAAGTGGAGCTTATTGTGTTGCGGGTTGCGGGCTGCGGGTTAGTTAGTTAGTTGTTCTGCGTTGCGTTTAGAACTTCTGCTCTTTTTACCTTTTCTTTTTACTTGACTTTTGTGCTGAGATGCATAGTCGAGCGACTCTTCTCTCGCGCTTCTTACCTCGACTGATAATGATGGTCGCTGGCCATTTGGTTTTATTTTAGTTTATTTCATCATCCCATCTCACTTCATCGCATTCAAGTCCACACTTCTCGCCGGGAATGCGCACGGGATCATAAGCTGGGAGCTACTCGAAAATAAAACGCTCACGGCGGCCAGGTGTCGCTGGCCGCTGCGTTGGAGTGGCGCCGCTCGAGCTGGCAACTCGCAAGTTGTGCGCTGCGTTACTTGCTTACTTGCTTGCCTGCTTGCTCAACGAACCAACTTGCGCCAGTGGCTCGCAGTGGCTGCGGTGGTGGCGGCGGTAGCGGTGGCGGTGGCGGCAACGATGGCAGCGACGGCGCCGCGCAGAGAGCTTGAGGCAAAGCCAAGAGGCAAAAGGACGACGTCTAGAAGAGAGGCGCATGCGCTTGAATGCGCAACCACCACTGTGAGCGCCAATGAGCGGGCGACGCAGTTTAGCTCCGAGAGTTGAGCTTGAGATTTCGAATCCAGAGTTTGAGTTTAATAGGAAAAGAAGAAGAAGCAGAAGAAGGTGGACGAGAAGGAAGAAGCGAGGCGAAGAATCAAGCCGAATCAAGAGAAACTGTCTAAGATATTTGATACAAGATTCAAGATAGATTTGAGATTTGAGATTTGAGATTTGAGATTTAAGAGAGAGCAACAAGGAGACAACGACCAAGACGACCACTAAAACCGAGCCGAAGAGGAAGAGGAAGGTTTCAAGCAAAGTTGATGCAAGCAAAGTCAAGTCTCGCCATTGTCGTCTACACACAAGAGGAACACAAGACCACTTTTGGCCAAGATGTCGACAAGCTCGTGCGAAGACAACAGTCGGGGCGCCTCGGTGACGCCGCCGCTGAGCACAAACGGAAGCCACCAGAATTTGCAAGTTCCAAATTTCCAAGAGACCCAAGAGGCTCTAGCAAATCGGGCGACGGCTGCAATGGCGGCGGCAATTGCCGCGCACCAGCTAATGGCCAGCGCGGCCACCACCTGCGGCATCGATTTGATTTCCATGTCCGCCTTTGCGGCCTCGGCGAGTCCACAGGTGGCCGCAAATTCCACCCACCGGCCCGAGCAATTGATGGCCGCCGCGATGGCGGCCGCAGCCTTTCTGTCGCCCAACTCGTCGCAAGATTCCAACCAGCAGGCGTCTTCAAACAACAATTTGCCACTACAACAACAACAGCAACTCCAACAACAATTAGCTCCGACGACAGACCCAATCTTGAGCACCCGTCTGAGCAACCAAAACCAGCAGCAACAACAACAACAGCAGCTCCTTGGTCTGTCTAATCACGAGCAGAGTTTATTAAATTTGAGCCAGTTGAGCAACCAAAACCAACTCTTGGTTAGTCTTGAGCGAAGCCATCATCTCAATTTAAACACAAACGGCAGCAACAGCAGCAACAACAACACCAACACCAACACCAACACCAACACCAACACCAACACCAACACCAATACCAATCATCATCACCATCATTTACATATGAACAATGGCAACGGCAACGTAAACGGGATCAACAACAATAGCCACCACCAGCTCCATTTAATTATGAACAGCAGCAACAACAACAACAACAACAACAACAACAACAACATTCTTAACAATAATATCAATAACAACAACGGCAACAACCACAACAACCACCACCTCAATCTAAACAACAACCACCTGCACCGGAACCGGTCGCCCGTGGACACTCATCACCATCATCACCACAGTAGCATACAAACGCAACAACAACTACTGGCAACGAAGGGATTCAATCCGCTCGCCGTAGTGATTGGCCAGCAAACGGAAATCTTGACGCCCACTCATTTGCGAAAGGCTAAGTTGATGTTCTTTTACGTTAGGTATCCCAATTCAAACACCCTCAAGGATTCCTTTAAGGACGTTAGATTTAACAAGAACAACACAGCGCAATTAGTCAAATGGTTTTCCAATTTCAGGTAATTATAATCATCGATCACCTTCCTCTTTTTTTGACTAATTAAACCGATGATTCATAAGCTAACCTGTCGATAAATTTTGCGTCCATATGAATGAAAAATAACAAAAAAACAAAACAGAGAATTCTATTACAACGCCATCCATAAAGCGGCTAAGGACGCCGTTGATAGAGGCGTCCAAAGTATGGACGAGATCAGGGTAAGTTGAGAAAGTTGCCCTATAACAGGAGAGAGAGAGAGAGAGAGAGCTAGGCACAAGTGCAACACAAGCAAAAGCGCACGCAACACACACACACACACACACACATTCTGAAACACAACTCAGTAGCGCACCGTCTAGCTTGGCGTCGTTTTCTCTGGCGGCGAGCTTCGCAAGTGCTTGGCGCACTTGGCTAGCTTAGCGGGCTGGTGAATCATACGACGACGACGACGACTAGCTTGGCGACAGGCTGGCCAACTGGAGGCGCCATTGCAAACTGCAACGATGTTGTGAGTCGTTAGCATGTTTTAGTAGCCGTTGTTGTTTTTTCCAACGACAAGAACACAGCGAAGCCACCGCTCGGCTCAAGTCGTGCGCCTCATCCTCCTCCTCTCTTTGTGTCTAGCGCGAGAGCAGCTGATCTTTAGTCTCGTCGTTGCTTGTGACGATACTACAGGAAGCGAGAGGCTGAAATATAAGAGCAGCAGTATTAGTATCAGTGTATCAGTTTATAACCATCGCAACCGCCACCCGCTAGCTAGCTAGCTGGCAGAGTTATAGCAGTAAACTCGAACAATCTTGCCAATCACGGGCTCGGCTTACCTGTGGCGCGCGCGCTCTGGCTCGCTGCGTTCGCTCAAGCGGGAGGCGAGCGAGTAAGCGAATCTCTAGACAGAAAAAGGAGATTCTCTTGCTCTCTCTAACAAGTTTTTTTGCAATAGAAGAGCGCGCGATGCAGAGGCAACAACCTGTTGTTGTTGGAAGAGGTGGTGGTTGTGCTGCTCTTTTCATTGTTGCCATGAGTCTTTTCTAGCAAGCGAGGACATTCACTCGCTAGCTTTCACGATGGCCAACGTCACTTGATCGCGGCTTTTTCGCGCCTGGAAGTTGATACAAGCAGCGCCCATCAGTCAGCAAGCTAGCTGGCCGGTTAGCTTGGCAGGAGTTGCGCGCTTCTGTGTGTGGCCTCGCCGCAGCTTTGGCATGGGCTTAAGCACACAGCAAGCGCATAGCATACAGAGCGCTCAGCGGCGAGCAAATCTAGAAACTATACACACACTCCAAAATTCCACTCTCTTTTCCCCATGCTCACCCGTCGTGATCTCCCGCCTTCACCTCACACAAGTGTCCCGTGCCACTTTTTCGCGCTGCTCCTTTGTTGTTGTTGCTGCTGCTGCTGCGGATTACAGTGCCAGTTAACAAGCGACGACGGAAAAAGAGCAAAATCAACTTGCTAATGTAGTTGCAATTACTTGGCTTGGTGGTTGCAGATTTACAGGCCAAGTAGTTGGACTGGAGGGAGGGAGGGAGCAGCAGCAGCAACAGTGGCAGTGGCAGCTAAACCAAATTCATGCGCGCATAAGTCTCTCGTGCTCGTCTTTACAGGTGCGAGTCTTTGGCTCCTGTCAGTTGAGCTAGCGTCTCGACGTGGTCGAGTTTTGCGCCACCGTAAATCATGCGCTCGACCTTTGGGTTGGATCGATGTCGTCGGTAGCGTCAACGTAACGTCGTCGTCGTCGTCGTTGCTGTTGGCGCCATCGTTTTCGATGACAAACTTGGTGCCGCCGTCGTGGTCGCGGTAAAACAGCGACAACAACAATAGGGAGACTCGACGACGCCTACGAGTTGAAATGTAGAGCGGCAAGTTTAGTCTGCGATCGAGAGGAGCGCGGCTGCCACCTGTGCGAGCGCGTGAAACTTTGTTGCTCATTTTAGAGCAACAAAGTGAGCTCCCGGCTACGCAGCGCAAACGTCACCACGAGTCTACGCGACAACAACAACAACCACCTGTCGTCGTCGTCGTCGTCGTCGTCGTGTAAGTGTCTTGTCGGCGTCTCCAGCGGCGCGCTGGCGAGAGCTCCATTGGGAACTTCCCAATCGCGATCTACCTGCTGACTTTAACCAAACTCCGCCAGACTAACACGACGCCGTCTGATGGCCGACGTATAGGCGTACGGGCGAGTCGACGGCAACGCCGCTCTATGGACTGGAAAACATTCCATGAACAATGGCAGACTCGGCGACAATCGGAAGTCTAGGCAAAAGTAGGGGCGACGTGAAAATATTTCTTTTTTGCCTCGTCACTCTGAAGGCAAGTGGCTCACTTGTTTCACAATCTCAGTGTTTTAGTTTGGTTTCTTTTTTGCTTAGAGCAACAAGTTCATTTGCATTCAGTTAGTTTAAATTTCGATCTCTCGCATTTTCATTGGAACTAGAAGCAAAACTTCCTCTCGCTTCCAAGTAAAAACAACAACTCGAGTCGATCATTGATCGACTAATTGACTCTCTCACTCTTAGTTCATTGAAACAAAACAGCCACCAGTTCCATTGAAACCGAATACAACAACTAAACTCCCTATCGTTTGGCTGGAAAAACTGGGAGAGGAGAATAGAATTCTACGGAAAGTGTGTTTCATTTTTGTCGCTTTCACTCCATCGCATGACACTCGCATTAAAGTCAACTTGAAGGTTTCAAGTGAACGAGCGAGCGACAATTGAACAAACGAACAAACGATTATACAACACAAGAGAAAGTGGCCATCAATTAGCCGTCATTAATCATAAACATCGACTATTGGCCACTTTTCTCGCTTTAAGTTCCAAACGAGAGCGCAACTTTTAACTCTCCATCTTTTCTCTTCCTTCTCCTCTTATTTCTCGCCTCACTTTTCTTCTTTTCTGCTTGCTGATTGGATGGTCGTGCTACGAGATGGCAGAAAGCGGGCCGAATAATAGCGACAACAAAGAGAGCAACAGCATGGCAAACAAACGTCACCAAAAGTTTGGCTTCGAGTCGTTGTTGTTGTTGCTGCTGCTGCTGCTACTGCTACTGCTACTGCTATAAATGAGAAAGAGAGACACACAATTGATATTCTATTGCGGTTCTATGGATCCATTCGCGGCAATGGTTGCCTATGTGTCTTTTCATCATACTAAACTTACAATCGAACTTGCTGTTGATTGTCGCATCGCATCGCGGCCACCATTCAAGTGCGCAACTCCAAGTTGCGCATTTAACCTGCAGTTTCCCATTCAAGCGTCCCAATTTATACTCGCAATTTATACTCACACAAACACGAGACGTGCGCCTATCTCCTCCAGTGAGTCTCATCTTTTTCTCCTCCTCCTCGCACCTGATTGGCGCTAGCGCCACTTGCGGCATCCACTTGGCGCGCTTAAGTGAGCGGACTGCTCAAGTCGCACGCCAACAGGTCGCCATGGAAACGACCATTACAACGACAACAACAACGAGAGCGCGAGCGGGAGCGAAGATGACGACCGTGGCCAAGAGAAAAGAGATTAGAGTCAAGCAAGTGGTCGGCGGTTTTGGCGGTGGCGCCGAGTGAGGCGCGCGAGAAAACCAAAGACCAAGTGTCCTAGTGGCACTCGTCCTCGTCCTCTTCGTCGTCGTCGTGTCACTGGCCTCAAGTCAGCGGAACTCTGCGCCGCAACGTCCTAAGGTTAATTGGCCAAAACGCGAACGCGCGCCACTTGGCAATTAGCCGCTAGAATCTAGAGAAGAGCCCATTTTCCATAACCAGGACGACGGCGACGCTCGCAAAAGCGACCACTCGAGGCAGGTAATCGAGTTGATTGGTTGCTAGAAGGAGTTGATTTTTCTTTCGTCGAGAGGTTGCGCAACCGCAAGCCGGCGCCGGCGCCGCCAAGTAGTGGTGACTCATAAACGAGCGTGATGGCAACAACAAGTGGCGGCGCCCCATTTAGCATCACACCAAGTGGAGTGCAATAAAGTTTTGGGATGAATTGCAAAAAGGGCATTGCGTTGCGTTGAATTCAGATTTGGACTCGGATTCTAGCCGAAAGATGAGATTCAGAATGTTGAATCTAGAGCGCAACTAGCTTAAGCTCGACTTATCCCCAGACTCCAAGCCCCAAACTCGAGCTTTCGGCCGAGCGAAGGTTTCGAGACGCGCGATTTAGAATGAGAATGATGATGTCGGTGGGCGATGATTGAAACAGCTAGCTCTGCGCTAGTCGCTTTGGCGGACTAATTTGGTGGCGGTGGTTGTTTCTAGATGAGCAGTTGGAGAAGTTGAAGTTGAAGTTAGCGCTGAAGCCGAAGTCGAAGCCGAAGCCGCGGCCGCAGCCGCAGAGGTAAGTGGCCACAATGTGAGTTCATCTCGCTTGTGGTTGTGTGTGTCGTATGAGTATGAGTATGTGTATTGAATTATATGGTCGCCAGAGTAAACAGGCCAAAACATGATCCTCCTCCAGCGACGCGACGACGACTAGTCGGTGGTTGGAGTTGCGGTTACATTTGGCTAGCGCCACTTGCCGCTCGCTAGCAAATTTGTTGCTCTCTCTCTCTCTTTTCGGTGGCATTGGATGATGATTGAGTACAATGGTGGCGCAAGCACACCACCGGATTTCATTGTTGTGCGAGCGCATGCCGCCGTTTGCAATGGCACTGGCGAAGGAACGTCGCTATTGCCCCATGCTAAAACTAAACCGAACATCAGCGGCAGCAGCAACAGCTACAAGTGGAGCTAGCATCAAGTGGAGCCAAACGGCAACACGGCCACTTGTTCCTTCCTTTCTCAAGTTCCATTTACCACCACTACCACTGCAACTGCAACTACGACTACAACTACAACTACAACTACAACTACAACTATACTCCAGCCAAAGCGCAAGCCGCAAACAACTTCCGAGGGCACAAGCCAAATTGTGATGCCGTAATACTCTTGTCTAAGTTGTTGTATTGTCGTCGTCGTCGTCGTCTGAGTTGTTTGCTCTTTAGCTCTCTAGACTTGCGAGAGTTCGGCGGCAAGCCAGTCAGTGAGTTAGCGGCGATAAGTCACCAGCAAAAAGTCGAGTGTCAAACGACTAGAACGACGTTTACAACTCGCAACTTGCGCGACAAGTGATGCATCTGAAGCTCCCTTGTCTAGAGCAACATTAACTTGGCACTAGAGCAGCAAAGGGCACCACATCTAGTCGGCTGGCCAAAGTTGAATAGGAGGCCATGGGAGAGCCAAGTGGCTTTGCGCATTTTCGGTGTGTAAATCAACAAATAAACTAACGACACAAACGACGGTTCCTTTAAAGAGGCAGAGAGAGAGAGAGAGAGAGATCGCAACTTCTTCTTCGGAGTTTAAAGCAACAATGGCCGCCCACTTCCGACGGAAGTCGCGCGCCAAAATCGAGCCCACTGACAGGTGTCTCCAAGCAGCAAGCGAGCGACCGGCTGAGGTGCGGTCGCTGCGCTTGTGTCACCTGTGTTTGTGTGCTGCCTGTTATACCTGCGCTGTTACCACTGCTTGCTGCCACCGCCACCGGTGCGAAAACTTGTCGCCGCTCCGAGTTCAGTTCTCATTCAGGAAAGAAAAACTTGACTTAAAGAGAAACTCAACTTGGGCGTGTGGCGCTTTAAATTTAAAGAGCTCGCTCATCATTAGCGTGGTTGCTTATTATTATTTTCATAATATAACTATCACCATCCTCAACGTGGTCGGTCTCTGTTCTTCGTAGTGCCTGTTGATGTTGTTGTTGTTGCTCTCAGCGACAACAACAACAAAGATAACCACAAACTCAAGTGGCCAATTGTTTTCTAGAGCTAAAGAGAAGTAGAGCGACAGGTGAACCGGAAGTCATTGTGTCACTGTGCTAAGGAAGTCCATTGAAAGGAGAAATCTAAAGAACTTTTTGTTTGGAATTCGGGAAGCATGTGGAGCGGCTAAATCTATATAAGCAGCTTGCCAGAAACTTGAAGGACTTGGTTGGCCTAGCAAGGCGTCTGGCAAGAGTCTCGGCGGAGTCTTGCGCACTATAGGCCAAGTTCTTGTCGCGTCCGGCCAGCTAAGCGCTCACTGTTTGCCAAGTGACTGAGCGGGCAAGCAGGCGAGCGAGCCTTCAACTTGAGACTTGCATCGAGCTCACTCTTTTTCCCCAGTGGTAATCTCGTGGCGCCACCTGGCTCTCAGCAAACCGAGTTGCATTCAGCATATTAACTATGAGCAGTAGGACCACTATACAATGAACCACCATACATGTACTAACCAATCACACTTTTTTGTCCCAATCAAAACCGAACTAACTAACTCACAGGTGCCACATGATCACGACTTGATCAACCATCTGAACAATCACTACAACAAGAACCGTCACATCGAGGTAAGTTTATGATTGACACACATCGCCAGTGATGGTGAGACTTAACTTGAAATTAAGACACTTTTTTGGACCCATTTCCCTCCGAGTTGGTGGCCAGTTGGTCGAACAAGTGGAATTTCTTTCTCTCGATTGCTGCGCTATTGTCATAATCGCCTCTCATTCCACTCGAATCCTTTGATCTTTTTCCGTTTTTCCTCCTCCAACGTCGAAAGTTTGGAATCATCATGATGGAATGAGAGGGAGAGAGAGAGAGAGAGAGAGAGAGAGAGAAACGAGACGAGACGAGTTAAGTTGTTGGTTGGTTGGTCGCTCACTTGCCAGTTGGTTAGCTAAACTGAGTGAGTGAGTGAGTAAAATAAGTGAGGAGAAACAAAAACAATTCAATTGAGTCTAGTCTGAGTCTGAGTTTAGTTGAGTTGTTCCCGTTTCCGCCGGGTAATTCCACAAGCGAGCAACTTCCTGTGCAGCCCACTGGTCAAACCAACCAGCCAACCACTTGCCTCGTGGTTTCATTCAACTTCTTCGCTCCCGGAGGATTAGCTAGAGTTGGCGAGTTTTAGTGAGCGAATGAGCGAATTGGTGAGTTAGCAGTTGGGCCAGTGGAAGGAAACGATGGACCAAAGAGAGCAATAAGAAACGCAGAGGCAAAAGCGCAACTTGAATCTAGATTAAACACCAATTAAGACTACTCGCGCTTCATTTCATTCCGATGCCCACTTTGCTATTCTCTCTCATTGTTTCCTCCGCTTTTTTTTCTAGCCTCTGCTCTTTTTACTCTCGGTGGACTTCACGTAAAATTGGCCAACTTGTGCTCACTTAAGTAGCTCGAGCGCTAAGCTTAAGCGAATTCTATGTCTGCTTGCTTGCTTGCTCAACTCTCGCAACTTCCGCCCCCAACTCAAGCTCGCCCTCTAAACCACCAACCATCCACCTTTGTCCAATGGCTCGCGTGGTGGCTCCATTTCACGCTTGCTCATCTCAATTGCTCAATGATAAATGAAGCCTTTAATTTAATTGCCTATCGACTGAAGTTGGAATCAAACTTCCGAGAGAGCAAACAAAGACTAACCATAACATTCTTATATCTATCCGATTATAATTAATCACAACCACAATTACCCTTAGTTACCTGAGGTCTTCCGTCAAGTGGTCGAGGAGACACTGAGGCACTTCTTCGATGCCGTCTACCACAAACGCGACGAAACGGACCATTCGTATAAGAAGCAAATCTATAAAATAATCCAAAGACTTGATCAGGATGTACCTGAGTTCTTCAAGCAGCCAGCCTTCAACGAGCACCTCGAATAGCAATTACTGCAACAGCCGGAGTTTATGATGGATAGCGAGCTAGATGTTGCGCCACAACAAAGGCATCAAAACCAGCAACAGTATGCTGGCTACCACCAAACTCTGGACTTGAGTGACATGCAAACACCAACACCAATACCAATACCAATCCCGGTAACGATGTCAGCAACGCCCATACAAACACAACAACCACTGATTGAAACGCAAAATAGGGTCGCTGTCGGCCAAAAGGCAGAGCCAATAGATTTATGTCAATCAAAATTATCGCTACCATCACCAGCATCATCATGTTCATATTCATTATCATCACCACCATCACCATCATCACCATCAACTCTAGCACCAACAGTCTCATTGTCATCTTCACCCAAATTAGGAATTAATCATATTATTGATGTTAATCAAGTGAGATGAACAATCAGAAGGCTGGACAATACATGAAAGCTACAAGAAGGAGAGAAGACAACTCAAGATTAAGTGTCACCATTATTATCACAAGCATCATCATCATCATTACCATCATCATATTTATAAATAGTAAAAAACTAATAGAAATATATATATAAATATAAGAATAATAATGAAAATGAAATTAAAAGCGCGAATTGTTATCATAGCTTTCTATTGGGTTTTGTGGCTTGCCTTGCGAGTTATTACTACTTTCCAAATACTACATTTGGATTGTAATTGTTGACATTGGAGTTGTTATACAATCACTTGTATGCGTCTACAAATTAGTATTAACAGCTTCCTTGGCTATCAATACAAATAGAGAAAACTTTTGGCGCCGAGGTCTTGGCGCCAGTCTGGCCAAATATCACAAAGTTGCCAATGTGTAATAACTTCCGGTGATTGTTTAACAAGACGATTTTGTGACGAATAGCTTTCTAGCTGATGATTCAATTTATTGAGTTGAGATTTCAACTTGCCCCTAGGTTACTGGATGGAATCTTGGCGATAGTCTTACAAACGGGTAGGAGTTTTTTCTATACATCACATGCATATGGGAGATCATGGAGTTTGAGTTACAAGTTTTGTTTTCCTATTTGCAATTTTTGAGTGACAAAACAAACATCACTTTATGTGCTCGTAGATGACTATTGAGTTATCGTCTGAAACTGATGCCAATCTAGAGCCATTCGGATTATATCTCACTCCAGTCACCTGATGAGCATGGTGACTGAACGTTTCAATACACTCAAAGCTTGACATGTCCCAAATCTTTACCTTTTTGTCAGCCGAACCAGAGGCAACGTGGGTTCCATTTGGGGAATAATTCAAGTCTAGTAACCAAGAGCTGTGGCCTGATAGGGTTTTGATCTCTTCGAATTGCACGGTATCGTAAATTTTCATCAGCGCGTCATCGCTACCACTCAGGATATACTTGGAATCTGGTGAGAATGCTAGAGCTCTGACTGGTTTCATGTGAGCCTTAATGTTTTCCTTCAATTTCTGAGTCTCGAGGTCAAATATAAGCACATTACCAAACTGATTGCCGGCAGCAATCATTCGGCCATCAGGACTAAACTCAATAGAGTGAGCAAACTTCAAAACATCAAACTGAATCTTTTTGTCTTCGCCCTCTAGATTGGTACTAAAGAGATTCAATTTTGAATGAATACTACTGGTGGCAATAAATTTTCCATCTGGCGAGAACTTGATTTTCCAAGATTCAATTGGACTGGCATCGATTGTCTTAATGTTACATGACTCGATAGGTTTATCTAAATCGAAGAGTCTAATTTTGCTATCCATGGCGGCGACTGCTACAGTGCTTGATTTTGGGGCCACATCAACAGACACGACACCCAAAGCAAACCCATCGAATACTCTGTCTTCAGTTAGTTTGAGCTCGCCACTCAAACTGGACAACTTCCATACTTTGGCAGTTGTATCCAAGCTGCCGGTGATAAGGTCATTTTGTGAGGTCCAACAAACAGTCCATATTGCATCGTCGTGAGCGTGCTCCTGCTGCTTTAGAATTGAATAACAACCCATTCTAAGGATCAATTAAGCTTATGAATGTTCACCGAAACTTAGTAAAAATAGTTTGGATAAGAGTTTAATATTGATGGATTGATAGGAGTTTACGTTCGCAAATTCGAAACAGAAAACGTTTTGCTTTTCGCAATGGAATATTTACTTTCTAGAGACGCATAGAGCTCCATCTGGTGCGACCTGGCACTTGCCTGGGATTCACCCGCGTGACATGCTCATCTATCTAGGTAAATATGACAACAATGCAAAGATCAAAGACAGAGTAGTTACACATGCAAACAATCATCATTACATATTATAAACTTTGTTTATTAAATATACTTAATGCTGCTTCTTTCTGAAGGAGCATCCATCCTTCAATCTGGCCTTACCACCGGTTGGTGTGCATAGGATGGTGGAGCATCCCTTACAGGGGACAACCATCTGAGCATGGCTGAAAACGGTAGTAATCTTGAGGCACCCTGGGCATTTCACGTCCATGAAGTATGAGTTTGGGTGCTGAACTAGCCTCTTGAGCTTGCACTTCCTTCGCTCCTCATCTAGAGATGGGTTCAGAAGATCCTTGGCAAGTCCCTGTTTTTGCGCATTAGATTTTTCATGTTTTTGGTTTAAAGTTTTGTGACATATTGAAAGAATAAGTTAGTATTTGGATTTTTAGCATACAATGAGATTTTGTTACATAATATTGGATCAATTAACTTACCATTTTGATATATGTATCTTATTAAATTAATTTATATTTAGATGAGAATTCTAGTTAGTTTTAATCATAACCGGCAAAGGAATTTCTTGTGTTTGACGCTGGTAACACGCGAGTTATTGTAACCTGCATGCCGCGCACGCTTGCAAGCAGAGGCAAAGGCAAAACTGTTCCGCTTCTTGACGCGCATGCGTTTGGTCGCGAGTGCGCGAAAATTTAAAATTATTTTTTTTATCGATTAAAGGGAGAAAATAAAAACAAAATTATAAAAAACGCAAGTCCATTCGCACTGTAGCATTCTTCCTATCAACATCTCTGTTTACTATGTCAGTGCCAAGATCGACATCTGATGTAATCAACGTAGATCTCGACACTTTTCCACATGTGACAATCAAGGAAAGAGCCAGTCCAGCCTTATGATTCACGGTTATCGCCTAATACGAAGGCCAGAAATATATCTCCCCTTGGTGTCACGCAAGTACCAGCACAAGATATGCGCAGTCGTTGCTCTGCATTGGTTCGTGTATTCCTACTCTCTGTATGCTACGTTTTAGGTTGCTCTCACTCCGGGCGCCTTGACGATATTGTCTTGCCACAAAGCCTGGGAGGGAGAGAGCAATGGGAAAAATGCATGAGCAAGGCACAAAGCGCAGTGGCCTTTGGAATTAAAGGGATTCAGGGCAGACGAGTTTTCGAAACTAGGTTGGAGTGCGAGTTGAGTGCGCGCGCGTGATCGGGTAAGAATGACAACGTTGTGTTGGCGACTATGCGCTTTCTTGGATGGAGGCCAATAGATAATGAAATAGAGAAAGAGAGCGCGAGATAGAGAGCTAAGAAGGGACATATATATATATTTAACTTTAAATGTTTCCTCTTGGAGGGTTGTAAAACATCAAATTCAGCAAGTCGATTGGAGGCTTGGAATCTTGGTGTCCAATTATCATCGCCACACTAGACCAGCCGTAGCTTGTGCTCTTTGCAGTTGATTTAGTTAGCAAAAGTTTGATGTTTAAAGGTTAGCTAACAATCATCAGTCGGCGGCAACAACGTGAAAAAGACACAGGGTAAATTTCCCCAGACTAAAGCCTCTATTTGTGCAAACTTGAACCTCCTCCATTGTCTCTCTATAGCTCGCTCTCATTCAGATACTTTATCCCTCTTGTCAACAGAATATTAACTCGATTACTGAAACTATTAGATACATCAATACTATCATTACGTATGCACATGTTATATATTCATTGAGTAAGGAAATAAGTCACATATGTCTAAGTGGTACTCGAGACACATATAGAAATCAACACCTATTGTCAAGTCTAGTTTGTGTCTCGTTGCACACATAGTGTGAGATCACCAGAACACGTGCCTAGAGCAAAACAAAAGCAAGAACAGAAGACCAAATTTTTCGTGCAATGGGTTTATTATCACAAGGCAAGCCCCTGGATTGGGATGAAACAAAGAAGTATGCAAAGTATGTTCGAGATAGAGGAATTGCACAATTTATCAACGTTTACAACAAGTCCAAGAATAGAGCTGACGGACCATTCAAGTGGGGCGATGAGGTTAGTTGAGATATGTATATCATCAATGATGTAAACAACAAAACCAACCACCTTGTTTCTCGCACCCACCGGCCCCATTGCTAACCTCTTTGCATTCTATGTTCTTCCAAAAAGGTTGAGTACATTCTAGTTAAACTTGATCATCACAACAAGGTTGCTCGTGTTAGCTTGAGGGCAGAGGAGGTCTTTGAGAGGATTGCCGAACAGCACAAGATCAATGTGTAAGTGTCATTTTCTATTTTCCACCTCTCAAGCTTAACATCCCTGGAAGCAAATATACTAACTCAATTTTGTTTGATTCCATTTATAGAGGTAATGACAAACTATCAACATGGCACCCGGAGTTTGCCTCCTACATGGTCGAAGGTACACCAGGTTTACCTTACGGTCGAGATGATAATCCTGTCTCTAGCTTGTGTGATATTGAAGCGAGCATGAGATTCAGACGTCGTGAGGTTCTTTCAGTCTTGGAGCCTAATGAAACCGTGATGAGCATCACCAGCTTCCCAAGACTTGGCTGCCCCAATTTTACTGATCCAATCTGTCACCCAAAGCCCGAGACTAGCGCCTCGGGATCTCTATTCTTTCCTGACGAGGCCATCTTCGGGGGACATCCAAGATTCAAGACACTGGTCAAGAATATTAGAGCGAGACGACGCAGAAAAGTTGCCATCAATTTACCAATCTTCAAGGATGTAAACACAAGAAGTCCTTTCATGGAATATTTTCTCGACCACGAAGCGCGTGCCGCTAGCAAACCAAATCACGTTTATATGGATGCCATGGGCTTTGGTATGGGTTGTTGTTGTTTGCAGGTGACATTGCAAGCAACTCACCTGGAGGAGGCCAGGAATTTATACGATCAACTGGCACCCATTACACCCATCGCTTTAGCCCTCAGTGCTGCTAGTCCAGTTTATCGTGGACTATTGACAGATCGCGATTGTAGATGGGATGTCATCGCGGGTTCCGTAGACGATAGAACCCGCGAGGAGTCAGGTGAAATCGGCGGAGAGTTGAAGGAATCAAAATTCAGGATACCCAAGTCACGATATGATTCAATTAGTTGTTACCTATCTCGACATGGGCAAAAGTACAATGACATACCGTTAGTTTTTGACAAAGCATATTACGAAACGATGATCTCGAATGATGTAGATCCAGCGGTTGCTAGACATGTCGCGCATCTATTTATTAGAGATCCGATAACCTTGTATAAGGAGAAACTCGAACAAACTGATGACGAGTTGGACCACTTTGAGAATATCCAATCAACAAATTGGCAAACAGTGCGATTTAAGCCACCACCGGCCGTAGATTCGCCCATCGGTTGGAGGGTCGAATTTAGACCTCTAGAAGCACAAGTTAGTGATTTCGAGAATGCCGCCTATGTTGTGTTTGTAACATTATTAAGTAGAGTTATATTAGCATATAAATTGAATTTTTTAATGCCGATATCTTTAGTCGATGAGAACATGACCGAAGCCCAACGAAGGGATGCCATCAAGGATTCCAAGTTTTGGTTTAGATGTGATATAATGCACAAGAGTAGCTCTAAGGAGCCACTAGGTACAGTTCTAGAAAATCACTCATCATGTCCAAATAATTCCTCGTGCAGACAGTCGAATAGAATGAGGACATTATCAGAGAATAGGAACAATACTAGCAGCAATAGCAATGGAGGAGTTAACTCGCCTTCGCCCAAGAATGGAGTTGTATCTAAGGATCAAATCATTGGATCCAATTGCGTCAAGCTGATGACCATCGATCAAATTATAAATGGCCACGAGGGTTTTGTTGGAATCATGCCAATTATTTGGCATTACGTAGAGTCATTTGATGACGGGAGCAACTCTGATTTAATCGCCAAGATCAAGGAATACTTGAGATTCGTTTCAGATCGCGCGAGTCTCAAGGTTAAGACGAACGCCAGATTCATGAGAGACTTTATCGACGCCCACCCAAGGTACAATCACGACAGCGTTGTAAATGATGAGGTTGCCTATGATCTATTGAACCTCATGGACAAGATTGGTAAGGAGGAATTGATTTGTTCGGATTTGGTTGGGGATCGTCGAGGATGCAAGAATAAGATTGATCGGGTACAACGTTGCAGGCTCAACCGCCGATAGCAATCTAACGCAATACAACGATTGTGTTCCCGTATAGAGCTTGACAAATAGTCTGTTGAGCAGCTTTCGACGAATCCGTGACGAGATGAGATGCTTAGCGAGTTTTGAGAGAATTTAGTCGACATCAACTTCAGTAATTCGAGCTACGATTTGATTCAAATTAATTTAACTTCATTGATTAAAAAAAGTAGTGCAATTCAGCAATACAGACAAGCCTTGTGCTCTTGCTGACAGATAATACTGCATGTGGTCTCTTAATTTACCTATGCCGTGAGGGTAATGGTAACTGATCAATCGATCGACGGACTGATATACTGATATACTGATGACGCGGAATGTGTAGCTGCGGTGGTGGTATTACCTGTATCGGGTTTCTCGAACGCTGCACCGGCTTCCGGCGAACCATTGTTGTTGCAAGCCAAAGGTGAAACAAACTTTCGGCGCTCGCCGCTCGAGCCAATCCTCGTCCAGGTGACTGTTCACATGATTCCTCATTATCTCTAGGTCCCTCTGAGGACCTAGACCAATCATCTTGTTGCAAATGGGACAAATTTTGCAATTGTGAACGCGATTCATGTGGTTCAACCAAGCGGAAATGTCCGACGGTGGACAGGCGATTGGTTCGTGGCAATAGGCACATGGAATGGCGATGTAAATATGATCCGATTGTGACACGATCTGGCGCATCAAGTCGGCCAATTTATCTGGATGAGCCGAGTTTAGAGATGTATTAATCTCGAGCAAACCCGTTGGTTTGCTATGGGCAAAACTATCGATGGCCTTCGATGCTAAGCCGAGCAGATTGCTGGTCGCCTGAGAGAGAGTTTGCATCTGTTGAGGGTGCGAAGATGCAACCGAGGAAGTGGTAACAATAGCTGGGGTTGCAATTGACGAGGATACAGTGACACTTGTTACATTATTAGTAGTTGTGTGTGGTGTTGTCGAGGTTGTTTGTCGCAAACGTAGTATCTGTTGTTGTCTTGATGAGAGTTCGGTAGCAATATGAACTCGAGGACTAAATGAACTGTTACTGTTGCCATCGATGGCTACAAGTGGGTTCAAACCAGTCGAGGGTTTTGGTTGCGCAACCACCTGTTTAGTTTGGGTGATTGGTTGTGTTGATATTGGATTAGCCTTCGCCATGGTATCACTTTTCTGTTGTTGATCTTGTTGGCTAATGTCGATATCACTTGCAATATTTGGCCGCCGCGCGGAACTAGCGCCTGTCGAGGTAACAGGTTGTGGTGGCGCTGTTAGTGGTGGTGGTGCAGGTAGGAATACAAAATCATTCTCACAATTTGCATCCTCGGAGGAACCGGATAAACTCTGTGCCTGAGCCTCGGTTGGATTTGAGCTCGAGACAACATTGAGGTTTCTAGATGTATGGTGCTCGTTGGCATGACTTGGATTAATATGCTCACTACCACTAGCCGAATCCTGTTGCTTCATATATTTGAACTCGTCAATTTGATCGTATTCCGATAAATCTAAATCCATTTTGTTACATTTATTATGTTAGTTGTTTCTGCTTTGCGTTTTTTGTATAAAATTTAGCCTATAAAATATGGACACAGGATTAGATTGCTAAAACGGTCTCGTGTAGATGATTTAATGTGAAATCTTTAAGTTGTTTTCTATAAGAGGATCCTCTAATAAATGCAGGGCAATTTCTTGAAGCTGGGTCAAAGCAAACACAAAATTATCGCCATTTTTAATCATCATCAACAACAAATCAGCACCACGATAGTACCCAGCAACAATAGGGTTAGAAACATTTAAATTCCTGTTGGTCGATCGGTTTGATTACGCCTAAATGTAGATGTTGCTACGACTGCTGCTGACGACGACGACGACTACGACAAAAATTTATGATGGACTTATAAATCTCTCTTTCTCTATTCCAATGACGACGGATTGGTTGTTAGTCCTGATGATCCGCTACATGGAATAAAACATAATAAGCTTTGATAGATTGGAGATGAATCAGGAAAACAATGCAAGTCTTGTGGAGAGATAGAAGTTCAGTTCGGATCTACATTGTAGTCAAACAACAACAACCATCCGCATGCTCGAGGTCTGGTAACAATACCATTAGAGTCTTTGTGTTTTTTGTCAAGCTAGAATCGCCGAGCTTGCAGATTGACGTGCGCTAGTTCTGCATTATATCCCGAGCACTAGCCAGTGACAACCTGTTCGCAATACATAGCCTGCCGCTGGCTTGCAATTAAATTGATTTGATCTGATAACTACCAGCTTAACCACAATCACACTGCCACTACCACTTAACTCGGTGAACTCGACTTGCCTATTCATGCGGCATCATTATGGTCTTGGTTGTTTTGTTGCACTTAAGGGAGAGGGAGAGAGAGAGAGGCGCCACCAAGACAATCGCTTGCTACAATAATGACAGGAAATTTAGTAGATGACTAACGCTCCTCGCTAGAGACTTGTTCTTGGAAAT
Source organism: Aculops lycopersici (assembly GCA_015350385.1). Lineage (NCBI taxonomy): Eukaryota > Metazoa > Arthropoda > Arachnida > Trombidiformes > Eriophyidae > Aculops > Aculops lycopersici. The sequence continues at coordinate 3,472,840 of WNKI01000002.1, forward strand.
TTTGCCTCTTGAAATTCTAGATGCTCATCGATCTGCTCTCACGCGCACGTTAGTCAGGAAGTCGTCAATCAATTAGGTTATTTCGATACTAGAATAACATGATATAAAATTGAAACAAACTCTAGCAAGAATCTCTAGTCCTACGATGGAATCATTATTCTTATTATTACTGCTGTCATAATTACACTACAAAGCTACCCATTAATGATGTAAGATTAGAGATCCAATTTGTGTCCCTTTATAAAGGATGCTGAATTTATTTGCTCACTTGCTCGGCCTCGCTGTTGTTGTTGTCGTTGTGCTGGTTCCAGTGGCCATTAGCCTTCCATTCATCATATCAGGTTGCAATTGTTGTGGCGGCGGCATTTGGCGACCGCCCTGCATAAAGTTGTCCCATCGCTCGGGTATCTGATTCCATAAATCAGTGACCACAGTTCCAAATCGAGTCACCTGATCGCTCACTCTACCTGGCAACTGATCTAGTCCATTCACGTCCATGTTACCGAAAAAGTTTCTGAATCTATCGGTAATACTTGGCCCACGTTGAACGCTTTGCTGTCGCGTTTGAACCACCTGATATACGGCATCAGTGTCACGTTGCAACTTGGTTAAATCTTTGATCTTGCCTTCAATCTCAATCTCATTCTTTTTGTCTTCCTCGGATCTAGTGGAGGCTGCAGTATCTAAACCATTGAATCCGAACTGAGGTCGTGGGTTCAGCATTTGTCTAGCGTTTGCCATGGCATTTTGTATCGACCTCGATAATCCAGCCCAAAGCTGATTCAGCTCTCGTTGCATATTTACCAATCCATTTTGCATCTGGATGGTCAATGGGTTTGGTCTCGTCGGTTGCTGCTGCTGAGTTGCTTGTTGTTGGTTTCCATCGTCGCTCTTTGGCTCAACAAGTGAGTACTCAGATGCATTCATGTCCACAGACTTGAGAATATTGTCAACTAGATCCGATGAGCTAGCCTGCGCATCATTTCCGTTTTGGCCACCTGCTGCCGATCCTCCCGTTTGAGTTGGTCGCGATCTCATAGGATTCGGAGATATAAGAATGCCACTCGAGGTTAGATCGCGCCAAGTCTCTGCAATTTGGCCTCGAACCATTCCAATTTGAGGCTGGACTTGGTTGTGCCAATAGTAACTCAGTTGTTGCATCAGATTTGGCCTCCTTCCAGCATCCGGTCGATCATCTTGCCCCTCACCGTTGACGCCAATTCTACTAGTCGGGTCCTCGGGACCATTGAAGCCGAGTTGCGAGTTGAAACCGTTGAAAAAGTTGTTCGGTTGGAACATTTGGCCGCCATTTAAGAAGCGATCAATCGATGAAAAGAGGCCTCCACCTGGTTGTTGTTCAGTTTGTCCCACTTGAGGCTGCATCAAACTTAGAGTTCCGTTCCGGGCGCTCATCACGTCATGGATGATTCTATTTAAATTCTCCTGAGCTACATCAACTCGAGCCGCAACAGTCTTAAAGAATTGCGGAATTTTCTGGGCCATTCTTTGTTGCCAAGGGTTTGTACTGTTTGCAACTTCCTGCTTGTACCTTTCTTGCAACATATTCAATTGCTGTTGTACAGTCTCATTGTACATCTTACTCAGATTGCCATAAATCGATTGAACCCCACGACTTAATTGATTGAGAACAGTGGAGTTTTGTAGCGCTGTTCTCATAGCCTCCTGAGGATTCATCGTCTGACCGTTCGCCGCTTGATCCTGATTGTTTGATCCAGATCTAGCGGCAAATGTCTCGTTATTCCCCATATTTGAGTCTGGCATTTGAATTCCAATCATCGAGAGAAGGCGGCGACCAAGGCCATTGGTGAAAGTTAGACTCTGAACTCGATCCGGAGATGTCATGGGTCTTGGTTGGAATCTCGGGTCTGTAAAGCGATTTGGCATCTGGTTACCGCCAAAAGGAACAAAGGGGGTCGGTGGCTGGTTTATGGATCCGAATGGAGACATTCCAAACGAACCTGGCGCATTGAATCCGGCCTGACCACCCACAAGTCGCGGAAGGTCGGGGTATAATCTTGTGTTAGGTTGCATCTGGTTAGCATTGTTACTACTTCCATCTTGCTGAGCTTGACTCTTTGGCGTTGTTGCCTCCCGCTCCACATCGCTTGAGTCTCGGCGGATCAGAAAGCGATCTATTGATATTGTTGTTTTTTTTTGCATGCGCAATATGATGGTTAGTTGTCTCAACTTCCGGTACGATATCTTATCATATGACACCTAATCTGCATAAAAATCCACTAATACTCACCCAAAACCGAGGCCTCAATTTGGTGGGCCAACAAGAGAGCCGCCAACGATGCGACTATCAAACTTCTGTCCATCTTCCTCGTTTGACCGGAAGAAGCTCTCATCCAGTTTTTGTGCTAATTTCAATCTATCTAGTCGCTATTTTGGGTACTCATAACTAGTCTAAAGTTGATAGGAATATGAAGATTGAATGCAAAGGTTTAGAGTGTTGCCAAGGTTACCGACTTAGATATGTTGCCTATCTTGTAAACTTGTTACTGTTTATTATTGAAGATAGTTCATTTTATGAAATGGGTATACAATCCAACTCAAACTAGACGCTCCTCTTGTGATCTCAGTAGCACGCAAGACTGCTCGCTCCTCTAAAGAGCTAACTAGATGGGCTACGCGTTAATTATGGCAAACTTACCTGTGGGAGTGGCTGCGATTAGCTTGCGAGCTTGCTACATAGAGTAAGCGCTAAATAGATGAGAGTAAACTCTTTCTATCTAGTTAACACCTGAATGGCGACACTTTTACTTTGATCAAATTGACGAAGACTCTCTCTCTCTCTTTTTCTCTCAGGCAAACCGAGTCGGCGACGATGGCAACAATAATGGCAATGGTAATGGTAATGGCAATCAAGTTTGAGAAGGGACTTTAAAAGCGACTCGCTCGTTTGCACACCGACAACAATAACAGCAACGACAACAAGTGGTCGTGGCAGCTGCTTCTCGCTATTGTTAAATTTACCATTCGGGATGGTGACGATAGTAATAATGATAATCAAATTATATTCCAATACGCTGAAGTTGGAAGCCAAGCGTTGAAGACGACGTCTATATTTGAAGTGACTAACGCCACGAGTTTGCCTGCTCGCGAGACTGGTAGCGCGAGTTATTTCTTTCTGGGGCTTTTCTTTGAAAAGGCAACCAAAACAAGCTGCAATGAAGCATTCAAGCCTGGGCAGGGTTTTAAGAAAGGAAGGAGGGAAGGTTACCTCCTGCTAGACTTTTCCCCGCTCGGCTCAGCCTGCCATAAGATTTGCTAGTAGGCTGAATGTGTTGTATGCACGAGGCTCGCGGCAAGATGGTAGTTACCTGAGTGGAGTTGAGTTTTTGTGAAGTTGGATCGAGTGAAGTCCTGTTGACACTAGTTTCAGGTAAGAAAAATTCGATTTGAGAGTCGACGTTGCAGTGAGAACAACTCTCTCGAGGCACTGAGCAAGTGGGTGTGAGATTGACTGTCCCCGAGCGTTCGGTTGCGGCCACGACAGGTGAGTTCGGGCTGGGGTAGTTTCGATGCAAACCACTGCAGGGGCAACAAGTGGCAGTCGCCTCGTGAGTTTCCCTTCGAGCAACTAACTACAATGAAAACTCTTCATGAAATTGGCCTGCTTGCATAATGTTGATGGTTGACGTCACGGTGCTCAAATTACCCTTAAAGATAAAATTTTCCCCCATCAAGGATCCTTCGAAATTTCTACTTTTAGGAAGGAGATTGACCTTGAAATGTTGGATAAACATTCTTACGATGAGTTTTTGTGTATTATCTCAGATGAGAAGTCTGGTAGATCAATTGTTTTCCCAAGTTTGATATGAATTTATTGCATTGGTATGATGAACTAGATTGAATATGAACAACCGGTAGGGAATCAATCTGCGTTTCTCTTTGGAAGGGTTGAGCGTCTCAATAAAACACTCGGTCATTTTTTATAGATAGGCGTGGTGCGTAACCGACACGCACTCAAACGAGTGGACGCCGGCCAATCTGAGGGGGTGAGGCCGGTTTGCAAAAATCAGTTGCACCCTGCTGCTTGGCCTCTTCGCGATGTCCAAAAACGTAGCAGAGGTAAGGGAGTCGCCGTCGACTCGACGTCGTCGCCGCGTTACGGCCACAACGCGCGTTCAGGGAACTTTGAAGCGTATCTCTCTAACACAAAATACACTGCATGTTTTTTCTCTGTCAGATCGACCAACAATAATTATTACTCACTGTCGACATTGAAAATCTAAACAATATTATAAATTATTAGATCGATTAAATCGATTTGGTACACCTACAATTAGACTCTTTAATAGAACCACCAATACAACAGATTACATTCACCACAATGGACTTGCCTAAAAGGATAATAAAGGAGACCCAGCGATTGATGGCCGAGCCAGTGCCCGGTATCAGCGCCGTGCCAGATGAACAAAATGCTCGATATTTTCACGTTATTGTCAGTGGACCCGAGGGGTCACCCTTTGAGGGTGGAGTTTTCAGGTTGGAGTTGTTTTTACCCGAGGAGTATCCAATGTCTGCACCAAAGGTTAGATTTGTGACGAAAATATATCACCCTAATATTGATAAATTAGGACGTATTTGCCTAGACATTTTGAAGGATAAATGGAGTCCCGCGTTACAAATTAGAACCGTATTACTATCTATTCAAGCCCTATTATCAGCACCAAATCCAGATGATCCTCTCAACAACGAGGTGGCCGATCAATGGAAGATGGACGAACCTGAGGCCATCAAAACGGCGAGAGAGTGGACCAAAAGACATGCCACGGAGCAGCATCCATCGAGTTAGATTGCAACTTTCTGTTTGTTTAGTAATTGTCTTAGTTTTAAGCAAGCGAAGACGACAGTGGAAAGAATTGGAATTTTGAGCTGAAAGAAGAAATAAACTCGAGATTCAAGCAATTTACAGTGTTCATGTGGTGAAATACAAACCAGATAAATACTATGTAACTCGAGCATTCTACACATTGACTAGATGCCTACTTAAATTTATTCAACTTAGTATATGCCCTGGGTACATATATCTCTTCTTGAAAGGTACATCACCAGTTGAGGTTGTCTCGCTAACTATGAATCTATGCTTTGTAACTGGTGCTCGCTCAACCTGTTTGTGTCTAGGTGATTTTGTACACAAAACATACCATCTCTGGTCTATGTTCTTGAAGTAGCATCCATCACATCGTAATTGAAGGACATCTTTGTGTTTCATCCCCCGGGCAGGTATAGTGTTGAGAAAACTCTGTCTTAGAAATAGACGAAGGTGGTTCATCTTGAGCTGTTGTAGTTAAATAATATGTGGTTAGCAATCGACAATAATCATGTTAAATCTATTGGACATCCTCGAAAAGTTGCTCAAACTTGTGAACATTGTTTTGGGAAAATAACGTGCGTCTACACGGCTTACAAACAGCACACGCTCATTGGAACACAAGAGCCACAGACTATGCGAGACATTTGGCAGACACATTCTTCCCCCATCGACTGCAGCTTACGTATAGCATAACGTTGCACAAGTGGCTTCGGCTGTTGAGCTAAATGTGTCCGCGAATTGCACTGCAGTTTATCTATACAGTTGATTCAACTGCATTTCGCGGTGTCCTGAGTGAACCATCAAGGGGGGGGGGAATAAAAATATGGTGCAGTGATGAGTGGTCTATCAGAACGTATGGTTTTAGCGCATAAAACGCTCCATCGCGTGAAGCATCGGATCGCGGGCGAGTAAATAATGGAGAGAATCACTCAATCCTGATGCATCAAATTAACCAATTTATTAAAAAGAAAAAAAGAACAATTGATAATTTTAGAACAAATGTCGCCCTAACGGAATTTTAGGAAAAATTTATTTAGTCTTTGGAAATCTCAATATATTACACAAGGATGTCATTCACACCAACGCAAGAGCCACAGAGCTCCGTTAAGAAACGACTTATAGATCGAGTTTGCCCGCCTAAAGTTCTAGAGATTGTACCTGAGACTGAGGTCTACCAAGAGATGCTTGGTTTTGAGAGAAGATTAGATTCTGATATAAGCAAAAAAACGTTGGACATTCAGGAGTCCATGCGAAAACCGTCCCGAGTTAAGAAGACCCTTAAAATATTTTTAACAAACTTATTTTACACCCATCACGATGGATCTCCATCGTGGGAGTTGCGTATTGAGGGAAGACTAACTGACGATCCAAGACCAAAGAGGAAGTTTTCATCTTTTTTCAAAAGTTTAGTCATTGAATTAGATAATGAACAATATAAACCCAACGATCACCTTATTGAATGGCATAGAACTACATTAACTTCAGAGACAGATGGCTTTCAAGTTAGGCGGCCTGGCGATAAGCCGGTCAAATGCATGATTTTATTTCAACTCGAACATCAACCACCCCAATTTAAGATTGACCCTAGATTAGCCAAGGCAATTGGCATGACCACCGACACAAGGCCCGCAATCATAAATGCAATATGGCAATATGTAAAGACAAAAACTCTCCAAGATCCAGAAGATCGAGAGTATATTTTAAACGACAAAGATTTTAAGAAAATATTCGAATGCAAACGAATGAAGTACACAGATATACCATCCAAATTGAATTCTTTACTCTACCCAACTGAGCCGATAGTTATTGAGCATCAAATTATCAGAGGCGTCGGGGAAACTCAGCGTGCCATCTATGAGCTAGATGTTGATTTCGACAACAATGTCAAGGACTCATCGGTAACCTCAATGATGTCTAATGCAAATATTCAAGGAATTCAGCAATTAGACGAAAAAATATGTGATACATTAGAAGCTATAAAGCTCACAAGAAACACCTTTGATCTCTTTACAAGCTTTGCAGAGGATCCACATCAATTCACAAACCAGTGGCTGGCCTCTCAATCAAGTGATCTCAAATTAACTAGTTCTACGAACGACAACAATGGCACCACCACCTCAAATGGTACCAGCAATACTGATACATCAGTAAGTAATGGTACTAGTCAGGCGGAATCCGAGGAAGAGAGAAGAGCTGACTATTATTACCAACCATGGATTCAGGAGGCAGTTTGTCGTTATTTTTACAGGAAAGTTCAAGAGCGACGAGGAGATCTGGAAGTTTTGTAATAGTGATACTCACACGAAACATGCACCACAATACCGAATACAAACTTGCTCCCTATAGGAGCTTGGTAATTGTAACTCATTACCAATTCTACATCTCTAAAAAAACGATCGTTTACCTTCAACTTCATCTCTACTTCTCATTCAACTTTTGCCTTGCGTCTAACTCGACTCATCAATCTCAACCCTTTCATTGACTCCCTACCAGTTTCGGCGGCGTCGACAGCATGTGGTCCAGGTAGTAATAATAGCAGTGGCAACTGCACCTGCAGAAGCAAAAAGCTAGATTGTTTAGCTGATGGATTCTTTTCATCTAAACTGGCCAGTTATATTTCACAAAGAACTAGTTTTTGAACTCATGCTCTTACAAAAGGATACGAATAAGGAGAAGGTAGAGCAGACAATTATTTAGTCGAATGTGCCCAAGTGTGTTTGAATGAATATACACTTGACAGTTACACCTTGAGAAACAGACACTCTTTTTGCTAGACTGCCACAAAGAATCGACTGGCACACTAGGCGACTAACCGGCGTGCAGGTAGACGGCGACACATGCAGATCGCAACAAGTCGACCCGATCATTGCGTTCATCATGCCCATTATTCGGCTTAGGGTGAAGAGAGAGAGAGAGAGAAAGGTCTTTGTTGGTAGGCTGACCATGTGTCTGTGTTGCTACTACCCCGTCCCTACGACTGGCCATCCAATTCAGCTAGTGGTAGTAGACATTCATTCGCAAAGAGGAAATGCTGACGATGATGACAACGACTACGACTACAACTACGATAGAGCAATGCTACCGAGACGACGAGATGAGAGGAGATGAGAAAGCGAATAAAGTGGTCGAGGTGGTAAGCAGCTGAGAGTTGGGAAGTAATGAGAGTGAGCGTAGTATAGAGAGTTTAATAGAGTGGAGTGAAGAGTCTCAACAACGAGTGGTCAGTTTAAATAGGTCAGCTTGTGTTGACGTTACAAGAGCCTCGAGGGTCGACAACGAAGCTCCTCGTTTGCTGGCTAACTGACACTGAAAGCAGCAGCCAATTTTCCTCTCAACAACGAGGAAAATCTCTACGTGGACCACCAACGAGTGTCGGCTCATTATATTCATATTTAGTTTGTATGTGTGCATAATACAAACAAACCAAGTTCCCTGTCTCAGGCGCTTGGTTATATAAATCAGAATTCGACATTTAGATTGCCACTGCAAATATGGCCGCAAGGCGAGAGCGCAAGTTCCCGTCTATCGTCACTCAGGTTAATGATTGGCCGAGCTACACGGCTAGAGGTTGCATTCAAATTGATACACCTGTGAACGAATGTGAGCACAACGAAGCTGCATGAGTGTGCTCCTCTCAACAGATTGCTAGCTTGCCGAAAGCTTTCACATTCCTTCCGCTTGGTGCCGCGCTAAGTGGATGAGAGCAAGAGACTGAAACAACGTGACTTGCTTATTGGTTCTCCTTTCAAATTAAATCCAACGATAAAGTATGAGCGACCAGTTGATTGAGGTATCTCCACCGCGCCCAGGACCAAACAGCGAGATGCATTCTCGTTGCAAATTCTCAGCTCGCTTGTCAGGCATCAGTCTGATTTCAGCTCTCACTTCTAAGTCGAGCTAGCTCGAGATAAACCTCTGGCCACTTCCATTGGTTGTGTCGCCCCGGTTGCCGTTAATGCCACTCTCGTCGTCGCAAAGTAGTAACGACGGATGGTGAGGAAAAAACTGCGCGCAAACGAGACGAGCAGCTAAAGAAGCGATGAAACGAGAGGCGTCTTAGCGACGCCGGCGTTCGTCTTCGCCGCCACTTGATGTTGATGCTGTTACCTCAACTGCCTCAACAACAACAAGCTGCTGCTACTATTTCTGCTGCTGCTGACGATGTTGTTGTTGCCGTTGTTGCCGTTGTTGCTACCACATTAAGTAGACGATGATGCATGAGCCGAACGATTGCGGGACTTGAAGATGAATCTAGGTCGCCCGGCGGCTTAGTGCGGCAGGTAGCAGGCGACTGGCGGTAGCGTCGGCAACAAGTGGCGCTGGCGCCAATGCAACGGCCAAGATGACGGCAAAGAAGTTTCGTCGTCGGGGAGGAGCTACGGCTACGACGCTGGTGACCAACTAAATTAGAGTCTCGGTCTTGCCGCTTGCATTCTACCTGGAGCTCGCGGCCATGAGAATGAGTCCGTAAGTTTGCAGTTTTCTTTTGCTGAAGAGAGGAGTCGCAGGATTGGCGCAGCAGACGAGACCATTCGTCTTCAAAGACCGAGGTAATGGTTGCGAAGACTTCATAGTTTTACCATTGGCCGACACTTGTGGCTCGCAACAAACACTGGATGTCGCTGCACACAGGTGGTTTGTACGAAGGCAGCGACTGGCCTGGGGACTGGACTGCACAAACCCAAGCGAGAGCTCACCTGTTGCTTCGGCGTTCAGTGAGCGCGCAGGTGTGTAAGGCGCGCAAAACGAAGTAGGAGCAGCGGCCAAAGTATTGGACTAACCACACCAAAGGGCGGAGACTCTGAAGATTCGAGTTTGTGGTGGTGGTGGTTGCCGTTAGTTTTTTGTGCCCAAATTTTGAGCTAAGAATGGAATGGATTGAAGCGGCTTGGTCATCGAGCTTTCGAGGCTAAACCAGCGGATGGACTCAAATAAACTCAAAGTGCTTGCTGTGGCTTCTCCATGGAGGCTGGCTGGCGCTTCGGAAACGTCGAGGCGTCTAACTGTGCGACGAGCGTATCGCTCGCATACATCGCAACCACCGACTTACCTGGAAGAGCATCTCGAATTCTCCATCACGACGAGGACTACGAAGTCTCCTGCGATGATGATGACGACGAATGCAGAGCCTTAAACGGCGGCGAGGATTTCAGGCGGAGCAACTAAGCCAGGAGTGTTGCAAAAGTGGGTGAGCTTTCGATTGGCTCGCCGCCCGACTAACTGGCTGGCTCGTTGCACCATTCACTTCTTGAGTCTCAGGCAGAGGAAAAGGAAACCAACGTAGACATACACATACCCGAATTGAGTCGACGGTTGCGCGCCTGCCAAATTGTATCAATAACTCGACTTGCGTATAAGGTGGGGGAAGCGATGGCTTAGGCTTCCAGCTCCGGAGGCAAACAGATCGTATCGGTTGCGCGCAACCATAAGCAAGAGTAAGTGAGTTAGCATGAGAGTGAGAGAGATATATAAAGATGGACAGTCGGTTTCAACTTAAACTTGGACTGAGTTTTCATGTGTGTTGACGGGCTGTTGCGCTGGCTCCATTGCGCCAGGTTAACTTAGTCGCCAAGACCGATAAGGGAGCTACACGCCAAGTCCTCGTAGGTCTCGTCGCTGGTTTCCCCTTGAGTTGGCCGATGGATACAAGCTAACCGCTTCGTGCGCCAAGTTACGCAGATAGATGGGTTGACTTTATCTTTAGCCAGACAACAGCAACAACAACATCGACAGCATCAACAGGTGAGCCTTCGCTGGCAGGCGAGTTAAAAGAGCATTATCAACACAGACATACATGCTGAAATCTTGAGTCGAACTTCGTCTTTGAGGAAGCTCAAGCCAGTCGAGTGAGTGAGTTTGCAATCGAAGCATTCGAAGATAGAGAATAGCAGAGAAAGATAGAGGAGCAACCAGCGGCTTTAGCGGCCAGTTAGCCGGTTAAGTCGAATCAAGACAGAGAAAGCGAGAGTCCCGTTGCTTGCGGCCAGCTAACGTTGAGTTGGTGTCGTTGTTGTTGCTGCTGCTGCTGTTGTATTCCAACAGTTTGGTTAGGCGGCGGCTGCGGCATCTTCGAGTAAAAGAGGTGAAAATATATACTGCGCAGGTTCACCTACCGAGAGAATTAGCGAGTTAGCTGAGCAGCAGGTCCAATAATAAAAATAATAATAATAATAATAACAGTATCAAGAGCTGTAATAGTAATAACGGCAACAATCGATCGGCTTCGGGTCCCGCGAAGCCACTTACCCAAGCCAAGTGATTAAGTATCTGTTTGTATGTGTAGAAGCGTCAGCTTGCTGGACAGTATCCCGCGATTGGATCTCATTCGAGTGAAAGAGTTAGGGCACCAAATTAAGCTGCTCGGCTAACAGGAACAAGCAAGCAAGCAGGTTAGTTGCGTTTAAGAGAGTGAGCTAACAGTTAGCTGAGCAGTAGCACCGGCAGTAGTAATAGCAGCAGCCGTACACAAAAGCCGGCAAACTAGCGAGTTACATACGCACCTGCGAGAACTTCCGGCCCAACCACTTGTTATATTCTGTTTCTAGGCTGTGGCTTGCTATTAGCCTGTTGTTTGCCTCGTTAAAAATTAACACACTACAAGTGATATGAGCGTCACCAATAGGTGAGAGCATAGTGGGTGCGAGGTGGTCAATCAAGAGTAATAATAAAAGGATTGATTACAACATGCGAATTGGATCGTCGCCAGTCTTGTCACTGTCACCATTCACGATTCGATTATCATTTAGTAGAAGACCAAGACTATATCCTAGATCGGTGATTGTTTAGTAATAATATTGAAAAGAAGAAGAAGAAGAAGTAGAAGGATAAACCTCAAGCTCATGATCTCATCTCAAGAATCTGATAATTAATTAACTGAAGATGATGAACTCTCATCTTTTGGGTGATGATCTAGACGATCATCACCTACAACAGCAACAACAGCTTCTTTATAACAGCAACAATATGAATCACAATAGCAACACAATGAATTCAAATAACGGAATGAATAATAATAATAACAACAACGGTGATAATATCAACCCACAGAATAACAACCATCAAGAGGGAGGATACTCGAGTAGGAGTTTGATGAATAATGATCCGCCGCCGAAAGCTTGGGACGTCTTCGTTGTGACGCCAAATAACGACGAGGACGAAACGGCCGAGAGCAAGTCCATTGAAACCATACTCAAGTTCCTCAAGGCAATTACCTATTTAATAACCTACATCGTGGTGTTAGGTTGCGCAGTTATTAGTAAATTTGATGTACTACTTATGAGCAGCATGATTAGACCTAGAAAGATTGTTACCATTTGTAATCAGGGAATTCCTGGCTTAGAAAGGGATAAACATTATCAAATTGCCTTTAGCTTAGATGATCCCGAGCGGATAGCTTGGATTTGGGCATTATTCTTTGTCCTAATTACACCTGAATTATTTACATTGTTTCGCTCAGCTCGAATGTGTATATTTAAATCCTATAGGCGCCCAAAGAAAACAACATTTATGACTGTGATCTTATTCGAAACATTACATACAATTGGAATTGTAATGATGGTTTATGTTGCCCTTCCGGCGCTTGATGTTATTCGCGGGGTTATGTTAACTAGTTGCATTTGTTTAATACCAAGTATCTTTGGAATATTATCGCGAAATAGGAAGAGTGATCATAGAAAATGGGGTCTCAAGTTGGTGGCCGACATTTTGGCTCTCATAGCTCAACTATCAGCTTTAGTCATTTGGCCATGGAAACATTATCAGGATACATATAATTCATTTGCAAATGATAAAATTAGAAGTCAACATCAAATGGAAACTCTCATGATTCCCCTATCAATCTTTTTAGCTTCATTTGGTTGGTGGGAAAATTATGTTAATCCTAATTCATCTTTTAGACTAATCAAAAAGTTAAGTGCCATAAAGAAAAGCTTAAATAGAACTAGATATTTCACTTATATATTTGTGAGCATTTGGAAGATTGCGCTTATGTTTGCCACCATGCTCACCGTTAGATACATGATCGACGGCCAGGTAAGGCCAATATTTTACAATTTTAAGCTTGCATTTAATCAGCACTCAATATTAGTGACAAAAGTGAAAATGGACGTCAACTCGCAGGGTTTTGCGCCGAATCAACCTGTTGGCCTGCCACTAACCTCCGGAAGCTCAAGCTCGGCCACCTCAAGCGCATCCGTAGGCATCGATGACGATCCCATCTATCTGACCTCACAACCTCATGTTGTTATTTATTCAATTTGCATTCAAATAATCTCAGCTTGGCTCTGCTATGTATTTGGCAAGTTCGCCTGTCGTATTTGCATCCAGAGATTTAGTTTTGCCTTTGCATTAAGTTTCACTATACCCGTTACACTGTCTCTATTGATTGCAGTTTGTGGCATGCACTTTGAGGATAGATGCAACTCTACTCAATGGCTACCAACTTATCTATTCTGGACCTGCCACAAGATACCCTTTGTGTCGCCCACTTTAGACGATCCAAATAGTGGGAGCATAATGAATAGCTTTGCAAACATTCACGTGTTCATGTGGCTCATTTGGCTCATTAGCCAAGCCTGGATCACGGTGCACATTTGGATGCCCAGGTGCGAGCGTCTTGCCACCACCGACAAGTTATTTGTTAATCCAATGTACTGTGGTGCCCTAATAGATCAATCGCTAGCTTTAAGTCGTCGCCGAGACGAGGAGGCGGAGATCAAGTCGGAGGATGTAAATTTGCACGCAAATCAAACGGATCCTTCGATGAACTTGATGGGATTGAGCAATAACAACAATAACAATAATCAAGATTCGTCCCAACATTATGAGACTATTAGTGAGCATTTAGGAAGCACGGCAGGCGGCGACAATAACACGTCAGGTGGAGGAAATGGCGGCAAGTCAGGTAAGGGAGCAAGTGGAGTTAGCCCAGGTAGTTTAATTCAATCAACAGATCACATTACCCGAATCTATGCTTGCGCGACCATGTGGCACGAGACTGTTGAGGAGATGACCCAAATGTTGAAGTCGGTATTGAGGATGGACGAGGATCAGAGTGCCAGGCGAAATGCACAAAAGTACCTGAGAATTATTGATCCAGATTACTACGAGTTCGAGGTTCACATTTTCTTCGACGATGCCTTTGAGTTGAGCGACGACGACGACGAATTGATGCAAGTCAATCGGTTTGTCAAGCAACTTGTTGAGGCAATCAACATTGCGGCAAGTAATGTGCATCAGTGCGACATCCGGCTGAGGCCGCCAAAGAAGTATCCCACTCCCTATGGTGGAAAGCTGGAGTGGATTATGCCAGGACAGAACAAGTTGGTGGCCCATCTGAAAGATAAGATCAAGATCAGACACAGAAAGAGGTGGTCGCAGGTGATGTATATGTACTACCTGTTGGGCCACAGACTGATGGAGCTACCAATTGATGTCAACCGCAAGGCTACAATGGCCGAGAATACTTACATTCTAACTCTCGATGGGGATATTAATTTTAGACCCCATGCCGTTCAGCTACTTGTTGATTTGATGAAGAAAAATAGGAACCTAGGTGCCGCTTGCGGTCGTATCCATCCCGTTGGCTCGGGTCCCATGGTGTGGTACCAGAAATTTGAGTACGCAATCGGCCATTGGCTACACAAGGCAACGGAGCACATGTTTGGCTGCGTCCTCTGTAGTCCAGGGTGCTTTTCGCTATTTCGAGCCAAAGCTTTAATGGACGACAATGTTATGCGTCGCTATACCCAAAAGAGTGAGGAAGCTAGCCATTATGTCCAATATGATCAAGGTGAAGATAGATGGTTATGTACTCTACTATTGCAACGAGGTTACCGGGTTGAGTATAGTGCCGCTAGTGATGCCTACACTCATTGTCCCGAAGGATTCGGTGAATTCTACACACAACGTCGTCGATGGGCTCCCTCGACAATGGCCAATATTATGGATTTACTTGGGGATTATAAGAAAACTGTTGCAATCAATGATAGCATCTCCTTGCCATACATCATCTATCAAGGTATGCTAATGTTTGGAACAGTTCTTGGCCCTGGAACCATATTTCTCATGTTAGTTGGTGCCATGAACGCTGTCTTTCACATCTCCAATTGGGATTCATTCACTATTAACATGATCCCAATTGTAATATATATTATCATCTGTTTTACCTGCAAATCTGAAGTTCAAATTCTGGTAGCTCAAATAATGTCAGCCGCCTACGCTCTATTGATGATGGCTGTCTTCGTGGGTACCGCCATTCAAATGATTGAGGATACGATATTATCGCCAACAAATATCTTTTTCTTGTCACTATTAGCCTCCTTCTTCATAGCAGCCCTAGCGCATCCTCAAGAATTCTCCTGCTTCTATCCAATTCCATTGTATTTGCTCTGCGTTCCCTCAATGTACCTCCTGCTTACAATCTATTCCCTTATTAACCTAAACGTTGTCTCATGGGGAACTCGTGAGGTTCAAACAAAGAAGACAAAAGCCGAGAGGGAGGAGGAGAAGAAACAAGAGGAGGAGATAAAGAAGAGAGGAACCACCGGTTTGTTGGCTCTCCTAAATCGAGACCAAGATGAAGAGGAGGGAAGTTTGTCTTTTAATCTAGGTAATTTGGTCAAATGTATGTTTTGCACTTATCCAAAGCCTAGCAAAGAGGAGCTTCACCTGTTGACTATTGGCGAATCGATGAAACAAATCAATAGCAAGATGGAGTATTTAATGATGGCTCCCAACAACAGGTTATCAGGAGGCCGGCCAGTCAGGTATCAGCCTCCCTCTATTATGGGCGACGAGGGTCCATTTGACATGCACCAATCTCATGGAAGAGCTAGTAAGTTGGCCAAACAACAACAGATGGCTGCAATGAATCCCGACTTAGCCCACGATGAGGACGATCCGGATGAGGAGGATTTTGACGAGGATGACGACGTTTCTGGGTCTCACCATCCCGATGATAGACGGGGAACCACCAAGAAGGTTGTCCGCGATGATCTCAAGAATCCATTTTGGATTGAGGACAAGGAGCTAAAGGATGGCGAGACCTTGTTCTTGCAAGAGGATGAGACTCGCTTTTGGAAGGAACTGATTGAGAAGTACCTCTACCCACTGGACTCAAACAAGGATCACCAAGCTCGAGTTGCAGTTGAGTTGAAGGAACTAAGGAATAGGAGTGTATTCTATTTCTTCATGTTAAATCTCATCTTTATCCTTTCGGTGTTTCTCCTTCAACTCCACAAGGACACTATCCACGTCGAGTGGCCGTTTGGTGCTAAAGTAAACGCAACCATTAATCCGGATACAGGTGAGGTGACGGTGAAAGAGGAGAAACTTCAGATGGAGCCCATTGGTTTGGTTTTCGTCTTCTTCTTTGCCTTCATTTTGATTGTTCAGTTCTTGGGTATGATGTTCCACAGATTTGGTACCCTGTCGCACATTCTAGCTTCGGTCGAGCTATTCACGAGTAAATCAGACGACGACTTTAGCGAGGATGCCTTCATTGATAAGAATGCCATTCAAATTGCGCGCGACCTCCAGAGACTCAAGGGTATAGACGAAGACGATAAGAGTGATGATAGCAAGTATGGTGTTTGTGGAAACGCAATGGCCAACAGAAATATCATTGCTCGACTGGACAAACGAATCCGTCATCCCCGACAGGTGGGCACATTGGATGTGGCGTTCAAGAAACGTTTCGAGGAAATCACCCGGTTTGATGCCAACAATGCCGATGCAAGTCGTGGCCTGAATACCCCAGTTTTGGGAGGAAAGCGAAGACGAGAGACGGCCACAGCCATTGCTCGCCGTGGCTACAACGGAATGATGAGTCCTCGCGATGCAATGATGCAACGAGGCATGAACAACAACAATATACCTATGCAAACATTGGGTAGAAAGAACCAACTTACGGAACGAAACGGACGCAACAGGTCCACCCTGGATCGCGGCCGACCCATGAACGGGCACGAGAACAGTGGATACAGCCAATACCAGGGATCTTTCAGCACCCTAAACCACTTTCAACAAGGACCGCCGCTCAACAATGGCAATATGGGGCCCCCGCAACCAGGTAATGGGCGGGTAAGTGGCAATGGCGGTCGGGGTGACAACTCGTCGCCCTACCTACGCAACGTTATGAGCGAAGATCTCTAACGATTCTAACGGGATCATCAGCAACAATGGTAATGACTTAGTAATTCAATCAATCATGACAAACCAACAACATTGCCATCTCTTTGTTGCAACGCAAACTTGTCGAGTCAAGTTGACAAAGCAACAAATTTTATCTTAGATAATAAATAGGAACTGTGGTACACAGGTTAACTACTCGAAGTGAATTCATTTGATCTAATTTTATGGGTATGTGTAATTATAATAGTTGCGTGTATTTACATTTTTAATATTCATGTACAATCTACTAAATTCAATGTCTCAAATTTGAAATAATTATGAGACAGATTCATAACAGGTGTTCATCGGGTTGATTAGCAAGTGAGAGATGTGAGCTATCGTCAGTTAGTCTCAGACTGGATGAGATTCTTGCAGGTGAGTGTGGTTAATGGAAAAAAGAATTCAAATATCTAATATTTTAACTTTACGTCATATGCACTTGTGCAAAACCTTTCGCCTGGTGCAAGTATTACAGTTTAGTTTGCAACAAAATTGAAATTGGCACTCGCACTTATACTTTTCTTCACGAACTTCCGTCCTGTAACCTCGACCACAGCACAATTTCTCACAATTATTTGACTCATTCGGATTGACACTGCACATGCGACTCTTGGTCCCCCTGATATTATAAATCTCACTTGGAATACAAAAGTCAGGCGAATCCTCGTAGTAGAGTAAATCTGTCTTACTAGGCGATATTGTGGACGCTGTGATACCAATCGATCTGGCTATGGGTCGCCTCTGAGTTGAGCTTGCGTTCCTATTGCCCATCGATAATGATGATGGTTGATGGATGGACATAGGATCTGAAATCATATCGCGAGGTATAGGCGTTGAGGATGAGACTGCTTGCTCATCATTGCTCATGCGGTCCTCTTGTAGATTTGTCACTGCCGCGTCTGCTGGGCCTTTGCCAGATGTCAGGGCATCAGCAACAGGTGCTGGCGCTCGATGTGAGTCCTCAAAGTTATTGCCCTCGCCACCACCGCCTGTCGTGTGTCGCTTCGATCCACGACGCCTACTTCCGACGATATTTATCGTGCCGCCCGTCAATGAATTGCTGGAATCATAGGGATTGTAATATTGTTGTTGCAAATTAATCATCGTCGCCGAGGATCTTGTGAGGAGGTTCGATGATTGTTGGCGGGACGACGAGGGAATTGTCGTCGAGGAGGAGCGCTTCTTGTTTGATTTCTTTGCTGATCCTGAGGTCAGTGACTTGGGACGACTAGCTGGAGTATGCGCCACGTAAATGACTCGTATCGAATCATGCAAGCCAGCATGAAGCTTGATCGCCACTTCCCTTAAGGATGGTAACCTCAGCCAACAAGTGTGAGTGTTACAGGCGCCTAATAATCGATAGTGATTCATTTCGTTTCATTTCGATTCATTTCGATGGTAGGGGTGCATAAGTGAAAGGTGAAAATATATTGGGGTTAGTGTTCATGTTCCGCTTGAGGTTTGCAGCATACAGTGGTGAAAGTTTGCATTAAAACAAACTAACAAACGGAGACCAGAATAGTGAGCCGCAGCCGAAAAGTAGCAATAAAAACTTACCTGATATACCATGACATTTGCATTCACGCCTCATTCCGTTGAGAACATGCTGGAGATTCGATTTCGGGTTCAGGATGTATCCATGATTTTGGGTACCAATTGTTTGTGGGTTTCATGAGCAAGAAAAGGATAGAAAGAGTTCAATTTCGAGGGTTAGTTCATTTGGTTGGTACATGCAAACAGTAATGATAATTTGAGTGTAAAAACACTCAAGTCGTCAGCTTCAAGGTTCGTTATACAAAATTAACACAGCGGCCATGCAAAAGTGGGTTCTACAGTTCACTGGGCCAGAGAAAGAGTTCGCTGATGAGGACCCGATTTTGCAGGGGAACATATTGAATCACGTGTTGAGTGAAAAAGCGAATAAAATGAAATTTATAGTATCAAATTTTATTTGCTCCTCTAGGTCGCAAGATGAAATATAAAGTCATATTAGTGGAATCGAAATCATTTTATTAGGCCAAATTAGCGACCACCTCCAACGATCGGGAAGTTGGAACAAATAAAATTAGCACAATTTTAGGCAAATCGACAAATCAAATCTGAAAACCAATCGAAGTAGGCGTTGGGTATTTCAATTCGATTGTTCGGCTTCCTTTGATGAGGAAAAAGTATCTCGTCTATACGGAAAGTGGCCATATTCACATCTCTATGGTGCACGAGAAAACATGTAGAAGAGTCAGGTGAAGCTCCAATACAAAAACAAAGGCCAAGATGTATGATGGATTCAGTCTCTACATATCATTCCATTTGCCGCGCTCAATTACACTTTATTATGGCCGCTAATCAACAAGCATTTTGAAGTAAAAATTTACTTTCACTACTATTCGGCCAGGTGAGCCACGAGTAGCGCGAAATGACCGAGTAACCAACAACACCTCACGCCGAAGCAAATTCAGATTCCAATTGGCGGCTGGTGTGATTTTGTGAAAGAGCACTAATCGCACTCACACGCAGTAGCCAGAGACAGCCAAGTAACAGACAAGGTAGCACATGAGAGAAAAAGGAAGAACCCAATAAGTGCCGGTCCACGAAAGCATTGTATTAGTGACGATACTTGTGTCCTTTGACTAGAAGCCGACAAACAAAAACTAAACCCGAAGCTGTCTTCTCTCGAGTAGAGCTCTCTATTAAAGAAGCATTTGCCTTTCATACGTAGGCGGCACGAACAAGGATCATATCACTGACCTCCACTTTAGGGTGCCGATGACTGGCGACAGCAATAACTGAGGCGGCATAATACTTGGAGGAACTATTGAGGACTTCTTGATAGCCGCCCAAGTCTCAAGTGACCAGCCGCAATCATACTCGAAGAAGTAGTTCAGGCTATACTGGTATTGAAGCCACGATATGATCGCTTTATTAAGTAGACATGAGAAAGAGCATCCAAGAGGCGACCACCGTGTTGACCTATTGATCGTGTGAACACGAACCACTTTCCATCTACCTGTCGTAGGGTCAATCAGTTGCTCAGTTCGACCACCATCACACCCCAGTGAGGGTGCAACTTGCTGTCAAATAGGCGGTGGTCTCTGTGGTTAGGCTGAAAAACGACATACCTTATATCCTAAGCGAACTAGAGCATGTTGTGTATTGCAAAATTACATGCTGCAAACTGACAAGATATATCAAAGATGAGCCGAATGTATAGCCGATGATCATGATCACCGACTCAATTTGAGTTTGCTCTTGCGCTCTGACGTCTCTATCCACTAATATTGGTAATCACCACACGAGCATAGTTTTGCGTGCCAAAACAAAATCAAATTGCAACAACCACCACCGATCCTCCTCGAGAAACTAAGTGTGCGGCCCGGTATGATAATATAATTACCTAGTACTACTACAACTACTACAGTAAGAAGAACTAGAGATGGAAACTTATTCATCGCCCGCCAGGTAGAGACGCGAACCAGATGATGAAGACTTCTGAGGATGTGTGAGAAGTTCGAACTAGTCAAAGAAGCGGTAGTGAATAGCTTATCTGGAGTGGAGTCAATCTATTACCTTTGGCAATAACATGGAGAACGAAGAATAAGAAGTTTGAGTCGAAGAAGGAAGTACTCTCGGCAATTGAGAAAGTTACGGCCACATCGTGAAGTGTGGGGACACGCCTCTTTTTAGCGCGTTTTGCATGAGTTCCAACGCAGAGTGCAAGTGGCGGTGGTCAGATGAAGGATAGAGCCACCGGCGACTTGTATACATCTAAATTGATGCAGCAGCGACCGCCACGAAGTTGGCGCCAGTGGCGGCATCATCATCGCCTTCTTCTTCTTCAAGTATAAGTCAGCGCCACACGCAGTTTGCCGTTTGGCTCTGGTATTTTGGGCCCATAACACATGACTTGACCATCAAATTGAGGCAACCATCGAAATGGACTGGCAGCGAATGAAATCATTACCTGCTACTCCACCCACTCAAAGACTGAGTCAAGAACTGGAGGAGGCGACCACCTCGATGCATGTCGGTGAGCAGGCAAGAGGAGTACATGAACTCGAAATTAAGTTTGGTGTCGCTGGCCAGGTGAACCGAGTGCTGGTCGCATCAATTCCAGGTGGTCAGCTCAAATGGGAACTGAAGCAACAAGGTAGTGCACAAACAATTGCACTTTGCAATCTCGCCATGTTCGACTGAAAGTTCAGGGAAACAACTCTCACTTACCTGACCGGTGGCAAGTGAGCATCTGTTTGACGTTTTTGAAATCAACAAACAGACGCAGACTACTATTGAACATTCTAACACCGAGCCGAGAAATTGATTCATGAATTAGTCTTGCCGACGAGCAAGCGTTATGTTCAACAAGTGTACGCAAAACACTTGTTACTGAACAATCGAGCTCTCGAAGTTACGATGTTTTATTTATTGCCTCGAAGCTAGCGATGAGGGATACGAGCAGCGTTAGTATTGGCCACCATCAGGTAAATGGATAACTCAATTAAGCTTTCGGTAGTTCAATAACGCCGATTGATCGGCGCCACCATCTCAGATATAACCACTGAACCGAGCCGAGACATCTGATGGCAGATGCCACAACAATGGTGTGAGAGAGCAATATATCTAATGATAGGTCAATCTTACTTGAATTCGGCTATAGTTGCTTGCCTCAGATTGTAAGCAATCCACTATGAGAGGAACAGGAAACAAATTCCCCCTGCAATTCAACGATGAGTCACAATAGAAAGCACAAATGGAATACCAAGTGCAAAAGCAGTGGAAGTAATAGGAGCCACAATATGAGCTAATGTTTTGTTTCTGCTCGGGACCCCACACCTTGAGTCACGTTCTAGTCTTTGCTCACCTCCCTTTCCTTCGAACAGAGTGAGAATCTGGATTAAGATTCATTGCAATGGCAGCAGATTCTTTATAGGCGCTACTTGCGTGCTCTATATGTTTGAGTTGGGCCTCAGTGTTTTGGTCCCAACGTCACTTGCGATTCATCGACTTGCATAACTTACTTCTCCAGAATTAGGATGTTGGAGTGAGCAAGTCGAGTGAGGAAACTTGCAAAGATTCAAGTTTCCTACTTGAAGGAACTAAGTAGGAATCTTTACAAATTTTCGAGCGAGAATGAACAGGAAGTTGCGAAAGCCCTCGGACTGGCACCCACGTTTTGTTATCTACCCCGCAGATCTACTTTGGGGCTGAGTTAAGAGAGATGGAAAAAGAATAAACAAACCCATCGTCGGGCGAGCAGGCGAGCACTACAAACTGGGCGCAAGTTCACCTGTTGCGCTGCATTCGACGGCGCGTCAAACCTGCTCGGCTGCTCACTTGAAGTGGAATATAATGAAACTGGCAGACAGGTGGGCAGTAAAGTTTGATTGCCCAAAGCGCTACTGTGGTGCTTGAGCCTCTGCTACTGCTCGGTCATCAACTAAGGGCACGATGAAAATCGTCAAGAGCCTCGTCCGCATTGACAACGACTATACCAGGCCAAGCGAATAATAAAACAGATCTCCGAGTTCATGGTTCTTGTTCTGATGTCAACTAAGGCGAAGTTGACTCTAAATTTGCGTTGATTCAACTCAACTCAGCTGGTTGAAAGAACGAGGACGAGAGCGAAGCGATTATTCTTACGATCGACAACCGCCAGCTTTGTATTCAAATTTTATGACGATATCACATTAGTCATCACTATTTCATCTCTTCACATCCTATTTCATCATCATCACAACCACCATCACCACCACAAGTAATGGCAGAACCACCAGCGAAACCACAAGTGTCCTCTTATCTCACTTATCGTCGTCGTCGTCTGAGTTTGACCGTAATTAGTAGTGGTTACCTTTGAATGTGAGGCTTGCACTTTGTGACTACAACGACAACGAAACTTTAGTTCGTCTACCTGAGTTGAGTTTTGTTTTGTGAATAAGATGGCCACTAATCTATGCTCTTTGCGTGCGGTTTTAGTGAGCATAAAACTAGTGACTACCACTTGAACTCGACGACAAGAAGAGATGGTTTCAAGCGGTGAGCTCCAACTTCGAGTTGGCAAATGCAACAGTTAGCGACAAATTTTTTCCCCAATGTAGGTGGATAGTATCTGCAACTGGATTAAAACTTGAGACCTCAAGAAAATCAATCCTACTTTCAGAGTTTGAGGTCGATACAGTTGGTTCGCAAAGTCGCAGTGGGTGGACCGGATTAAAGCTCATACCCATCGATCATCGAGTGCAGCAACCTGTTAGTGGTTCAGCTGGGATGTCATCGAAAAAGATGGAGGGGATATTATGTAATGTCCGTGGAAAGATTTGAAATACCTCCCGCTCACTAAAACCTGAGACGAGACGTTAAGCAGCAACTCGTCTGAGGTAACCAGCAATGTGAAATGACATCAACGCATTGCTAATAATAAATCCGCATTCTTCCGTAAGGTGATCTTATCTTTGGTACTCTTACTAATAACTAGAAAAACCAACATTGTTTAATGTAAGTTGGTTACCAGATCCTGTAGCAAAAACAAAAATATACAAATCTCAAATATATTATGTGACTTTTTTCGTCACCTGTCCGCAATGTTCGCCCCATGGAAAATAGATTTTTGAGGCCAGAAAGATCACGCGCTGACACGTTTTGCATGCGGCCAGCGAACAAAACAATAAAAACAACCAAATCTCACCAGTTATCTTCACCCATCACAATAATAACATAATAATTACAGTTTGTATTGAAAATTATTGGGACCTACTCCAAGTCTAAAATCTTTTTTGCAAACGAAAGTTATCTACATGTACCAGCTCTCTATTGACAGGTTCCGGACTTTGCTTGTTCAACAAGCCAACACAGCAAAAGATGACAGCCTCCTCTTATCAGGGAATCAATCAGCTCAAAATCAAACTGCCAGAGAATCTGTTGGCCACAATTTCAGTTAGCCACTGCAGCAGCTGCAACTAATGCAGACCACTACTAATAGCGACTAGCAAGTAAACTTCCTCCCACATAACAACGAAGTGGCAGGTGGCGAACGGGCAGCAAGTTGAGATTTGGAGAAAAAAAGTTGATAATCAAACGAGATTTTCCAAGTTTCTCCCAAAAATGGAGAAACTTCAGCTAGTCTCTTCTCGTCAACTTGTTGCATGTCGGTTGCAGTTTTTCCATAAATCTGCAAATGTTTGCTTATGGCCAACAAGTGGTTGCAACTGATGACCAACGACAAGAACGTAGCGAGGACCATAAAGCACAGGAAACGCGAGTTGCGTGATACTATTTGGATATTTCAAGTGCATGTATATTTGTTTGCTCACATGCACTCCATTATGTAACCACGATTTCACGTCCACTTCCATTCAGGAAGTTGAAATGGCCTCTTTCACTATTCGTTGCGCAATCATCCCTCATTGAGCCAGCTAGTCGATGAAAGTTTCGAGCCGATTTGGCGGCGGCGGAGAAGTGGATGAATAAGCAGACGAATGGGGGGAACCTTGACATCATAATGCAGTTGAGGCGTGTAATTCAATTTGACCAGCCATTCAAGTTTCCCATCATCGAAATGGAGAATCAGAGTTGGTCGCAATGGGTTAGCTCAACTCAAGAGCAAAGCGGAGGGAAAGTAAGAAACAAGAAAGCAATACGAAGTGAGCGAATGAAGCAATTAATACAAGCAGTTTCAGCAAGATGAATACTTACCAGTTGGCCAACTTCATCATTATGGGCATTAATCAAATTTCTGATGTTCTTCTCGCGCCTAGTTGGCTCCATGACCGAGTTTGCGTTTAGTTGGTTTTGCTGGAGTTGCAATTGTTGAGATTGTTGTAGTAGTAGTTTTTGTTGCTGTTGCTGCGATGTTACGTCATCCTCATTTCCTGTCGCAAAATTGTTCATGTTTAAACTACGAGCTAAACTGGGAGCAGTCATGGAATCGCCGCCACTTGTTGCTATTTGGACGGCGCTTCCGTAAGTTGGGGGCAACTCAAGCGTCGCAGTCATAAACTCGCGGGCAAACCGGCGGCCGAAATCAATGTCCTCGCCGTAGCCCCCGTCGCGGGTTCGCATCCGGCCACAAGTTGTGATCATGCTTTCGGTACAAGCGCGAGCAACCGAATGCACGATGGCAGCCGAAAGCAGCGATCTAACAAACGAGGTTTCCTTAAAGCTTCGTGTCATGAGCTTGCCAAAGATGTCAACAGGTCTCACACCGATACTAATGATGGGACAATCCCAGAGCTCATGGCGCATTTGGTACTGGCACTCAACTATGGCCATCTTTAGGGCCCGCGCGACGGCCATCAAGCTACCTGGATTCCTTTTAACCAAATCTTGTTGCTTTTCATTCAGATGCTTGAGCAACTTGTTCAAATTTAGCCCGTGCTGAGCCGAGCTCCCCTTTTTACTAGAATGAACGCCGCCAGTGATTGTATTGTTACTGTGGTGGCCAAGCGAGGAGTCTGAGTGTTGCCGGTTTTGCAGATCTATAGCTTGATTACGACCACTCTGTTTGCTTGATTTCGAAGGCGGCCACGAGTGGATGTGGTTGTGATTGTGACTGCTCATAATGCTC
This sequence comes from Aculops lycopersici, assembly GCA_015350385.1. Taxonomy (NCBI): domain Eukaryota; kingdom Metazoa; phylum Arthropoda; class Arachnida; order Trombidiformes; family Eriophyidae; genus Aculops; species Aculops lycopersici. Next base: position 3,498,411 of record WNKI01000002.1, read on the forward strand.
GTACTAGCGGCCGGAAGTTGGATGTTGTTATCTAAGTCTTGGTTTTGTAGATTCGCTACCGCTTGTTGTTGTTGATGATCCTGCTGCGGCGATTGCTGTCTCGCACTCGATTGGTCAGTCGATGGTGAAACTGTTGGTAATTGGTTATCCGATACCTCGTTACCTGCGACATTTTGGAGCATAGGCGACGGCGATGGAGTTGTGGTTGTAGTTATAGTTGATGTAGTGGTTGTTGTTGTGGTTGTTTCCGTTGGCACTCTTGGTGACAGTGTCGTTGAGGCCGGTTGGCCATTCTCTAGCAGCAGGTTTTGTTGTTGCTGTTGTTTGCTTATTGTTTGCTCGTAGAGGTCTGCAACAGGTATCAGATTGTTCTCTTGCTGGTGTTTGTTTGAGAGTTCTCGCGACCAACGATGCTCAATGGTGGCGCTAGGATTTAGGTGCCTCAGGCTCAGGAGTTTACTCTCTGCGAGGACAAGAGTTGTACTTATGGTTAGAGTGAGTGTAATTAGGATGCTAACTAAAAGCGACGAAAACAACAACATCTTGTTTAATTTGAGGTATGCCATTCTCATTGATTGATACATGCAATTGAGTTCTGTTTTTCTTGTGTCGTTGCTTAAAATGTACAAAGTTGATATCTGTTTTGTTGTCTCTTAGTCGACTTGTGACACTTGTTGGTAGCTGTGCTCAATTAATGAAGTTGTCGATAGTCTCGTGCTTAGTTCAAGAGTGAGACCGAAACACTTGCACTCGCGAAGATTGATTCTCCAATCCTAAAACTATGACTCTCACACAAACACATTCATGTACACTGGCCACTAGTGGAATGAACGGGCTTCAGCCGAAAAGTGAGGGCGATGCCGCTGCCATCGATGGGTTTGGCTGGCCACACTGAAGTCAGGTAAGTTGAGGTGCGCATGCGCTCTCCGACGGTGGCCACCACAGTGTGAGCCGGCTGAGGCGCGATGGATGCGCCAGACTCGAAAGAAATCCCATTGGCCATCTCAATCTTTGGATCGGCGAGAGCGGCGGAGAGGACTTCAACATGCTGAATTCTAGAATGAGCTCTCTCGGCTGAATCTGGCCATCACTTCTAACTAAGATCTATGCTGTAGGTTTTACTCAAAATCAAATGACACACGAGAGAGAAAATAATAGAAGGGGGAGGAGAGTTAGCGTGTATTTTTGTGCTTGGCAGACGTTCAGTCGACCAACTTGGAGCTTCCGCAAATGTTAGCGCGTTTTGCCACTGTTTAGCTGTGTGTTACCTGGATTTTGTATGTGTCGTGTCTCAATTTACACTGAAATTGAGATGTTTTTTCAGTCCTCCTCTATCTTTTCACTAAAATCCTGCTACCGCACACAATGGAACCAAAGAAGGTGAAGTGATGGTAGCACCAAATAAAAATCATCATTATCATCGCTAATGTACCTACAGCCGTTGGAATCTCCAGTATTGGAAACTGACACCGACGAGCATGACGCACACAAGCAGACCACACGACGACGAGCACGGGGTGGACGATGATCGTGGGCAGCAAGAGGAGAAAAGTCTACCTGGTTAACCTGAGTAGTTAAGTGACCACCTCCGAGTTGTTTGCTCTCGATGGATGGCTACTCCGCTTGTGATTGTGAGCAACCAGACACAATGGAACCAAATGGTGGTCGCCGTAGTTGTGGTTGTTGTCGCTGTTGTAGTCGTGTCACTTTTGTATGTTTGTGTGTGTGGCTCAATTTAGCAACTTCTCTCTGGTCACAACCAGATAGTCCAGTGGTAGCGCCCACCTTTTTGGGTATCATGTTGCCACTAGTGTTCATTGTCACTCTTTTCTTGAGGTGAGACTCGATTGTTCTTTTTTACTTCTATTCTCCTACAGAAATATGGCCACTTAGTTTGTAAATGATGATGATGATGAGTTTTTTTTGTAGCCACTACTCGTTTCCAGTGTAAAGGAGTACTAATCACAAGATTGAGGGGAAGAGTACAAAAGGTGAGACTCAAATCCAGTGGTCGTTTTGTAGTTAAGTTGTCGTGTCGTGTTTTTCGTCTAGTTTAGTCTAGTGTGGTGTCTTCTATCCCAGTTTCATACCATGTCTTCGCTGGTGGCCGAGAGCGCGAAGTGAGCATTCTGCTTGAATTGGTTTCCATTTTTGCTCTTGGCTCATACAAAACCTAGATGAGTAACTCAAACTCAGGTAGAAGGAGGGAGAGATTACAGGTAATGAGGAGGAAATTGGAGATAAGCGGTGGGATAGTGAGTATTCAGAGCATGATTAGTTCCTGCGCCTGTTGCTTGCTTAAAAGTTCCAACCTCGTCGTCGACGACAACTAGGTACAGTTGGTCGGATCGTTCCCTCGCTTGCTCAAGTGACAGTATCACATGATGATCACTTTGGTGAAGATCAATTTCATGAGTTACAGTTTAGAGGTATTGGTGATGGCAACGATAGTAACAACAACAACAACAACAACAACTCGGAGAACTGCTCAGTTATAACAACAAACTCAAGCGACAAAAATGCGCATCGAATTGATGGCCAACTCTCCAGCTTCTGGATTCCTCATCCTCCTTCTTCACTAGACCATCGACAAGCCGCAAAGTCGTCGCGGCGCCAGGGTTATCACTGGGCTAACGGCAGGGGAAAGAGCTTACAAGAAGATTCATTGAAGAAACAACAACATCAACCAATACAAGACTACCACTTCGGATTAAGACCTCATCTGTTTGAATTGGAGCGGCGACTCGGATCATCATGTTAGCAGATCCTCAGGTAGTTAAATAGAGCGCGCGTTGGTAGTGCTGGCTGTGGTCGTGGTGCTGGTGGTGGTGGTGGTGGTGATGGTGGCCAAACGTATCGCTCTTGGTCCAGTTCAACTTACTAAACCTTGCGAATGGCAATTTATACTCGTGGTCATCGTACGTGGAGCAGGAGGCAAATGCGAGCAACACGTTGCCGTTATCGTCGTGTGTCGTATGTTTGCGGATGTTTCACGGTGGATAATCTTTGATTTTAGCGGAAAGATATTCGTGTCCACCGAATTGAATCTTACATCCGCATTCATTTGCTGGCTGGACATCTTGTTTTTTTTGTCATTCAGAAGCATAGAATCGAACGCGACCACCGCCAACGACAAATGGCCAGCTTGGTTCTCACAACTAGAAACTAGAGCAGCATTGGCAGCCACTCACCTTTAACCTGGATGATAACGTTGGCTGCTCGTGACGGAGGCGCGATGTTTTTGTTCATTTTTGTAGAAGAGGGAGGATTTTCCTTGAACTATAACTCAACTCAAGCGGCGTTCTCCCACAACTACAAGAGCGGGAGAGATGTTCATTTGTCGCCAACTCCGCGACCTCGCGACTCGCGAGTGAGACAAACTCCTCAAAGTGTCCACAAATTGAATCATCAGGTTGGCGCCACGATGGAAAATCGGGATGTTGAGGTCATCTCACTTTCGGTCGATGGTCGAGGAGCACATTTTTGCTCTAGTTCCGATGGAACTAGACATCATCTAACTCGAACGGTTTTTCCTAATGTTTTTGTTTGTTAGACTTGAGATAAAAACGTTGGTCGGTTTGCTCTTTGTCTTTCCGTTGAGGTCATGAATAGAGTCCACGTGCTTTTGACTCAAGAACACTCGAGGTAGCTTGGTACCGAGCAAAAAGTAGCCGGTTTGCTCGTGCAGAGTTGCTTGTTGCCACCTCCTCCTCCTCCTCCTCATACTCCTCTCGACTTTCTCAAATTAGACCACCCAAATAGAGGCAGATTCCATGAAAGTGCGATATTTTGTGCGCGTGAGCTACCTCTAGAAGACTTGCGCCGAAAGTCGCCGAAATTAACGGCTTCAAAATTAGTTATTAACCTGGAGCCGAGCAAAAGTCGTGACTTTGTTTTTACTCGTCCTCGTTTGATATCTTCATATTTTCTCGCCTCTTCCCTGTGACTTTCGCCGCCACTTTGCCGCCCCACATACACCGTTACTATAACACCTTTTCTTTCTCGATTTCTTTCCAACTTGGCAAAGGTAATTGATACGTTAGTTGGTGGTGGTGTTATTATTTTATGAAGCAAACACACGAGACAAGAGGTGGGCCAGCGGTGGTTTTATCCTATTGAGTCTTGAATTTTGCCACCAAACAGACTTGACTTCTCGCTTAATTAGATATATCCTCTGGAATTCTGGGCGGTGCTCTTCATTTCTCCAAGTTGGTAGTAGGTAGCGACAACAATAGTGGCGAGCAAATACAATGTTGTACTAGTTTTACAATGCAACAAATAACAAATCAAATCTCTGTCCGTTTGGTGGATGGCGGCGCGGAACATGAATCATAAAAGTGGCAGCCTACTAGAAACAGGTAAACGAACCGGAGCATTTTCAACCAATTCTCAGGTCGATCTTTTGAACTATTAGCGATAAAGTCAGTGGCGGCGTTAAACCTTTATCTTGTTGCATTTCAGGTGAAGTGTGAACTAAAATCTTGGTGGGTGTTTTTTGTTCTTTGCTTTCTATCACAAGTATCATCCCAAATCGATCGATAGGGTCACTACTTTACCAGGGTACTTCCATTAGACTGTTGTTTAAAACTCAGGTAGGTGGCAGCGGTCCCGTTGATTTGATTCCCATGGGATAGTGATAGGAGAGAATTATTCACACTTGAGTGACAAGTGGCTCCTCTCATCTTCATGGCACCTTACTTATCTTGGGGCATCTTCTCGAATCTCCTTTCGATTCTGATGCTTAGGGGTGCAATAAACCAAGGGGTTTTCACGAAAGAATTTGAAGTTAACCATCAACTTGTAGACTTTCGATCTTAGACGACTCCAATAAAGCCAATCTGTTTCGAATGAAAAGTTTTAAATTATCAAACTTGAGATAAAAGATATCGATTCTATATAGAATCAAATCTAACCAACTTGTTTAGTGTAGAGCTTAGAAAAGAGTCGAAACTTTTCAACTTTGTTCCCTAACGAACTTACTGAAATATCGTTCCTCTTCGCATTGGCCTCAAGCGCGACACAACACATTTGCACAAGACTGTACACACCCTCGAGCAATATGCACGAGTGAAGTAGGGACGCTTTTTTGTGGCGCTAAGGATGTGGGGAAAAGCAAAGAAACGCAGAGGTAAACAATTTTCACGCAAATTGGAAAGGGAAAGTTATGCATCCTCCTTTGTGAAGCCAAGATAATGAAGGAAAGTTCAGGCTTCTTTTGCATCCCTACCCTTTGGGCACCTTTACTTTTCTTAGTTGTAGTAGTATATTAGTGGCCAAACTTGCATACATCCAGTAATAGAATTACTCAATTACTTTTTATTGAATAAAATTATAATATTATCTAGTTGATGAATAAAATAAACCAACATTTTATTATCTGGTTGGCATCCCTAAAGTCATATTTGTAGGCCGAAACGAATTGCATTGCGCTACAACAAAACCATAATATGATAACTAGAAAAGTTTATTAGAGAGCCCAAACCCAGTAGTTGTAGTTGGTTGCATAAATCAATCCCATATAACCCCAAAAGTATCATCGATAACTCAAACTCCATTAAGTCATTGAGGAGTTGTATCAATACTATTATCACCATTATTGTTGCTATCCATTTAATTACTCATACTTTCTTGTCATAACCGTTATATTTACAAATTGCAATATTACTAAATAGAAATGGGCAACGAACAATCAATTCCCGTAGAATTGTGCACAAATTTTGATATCGAAGAGATCAAACGTTTGGGCAAGAGATTCAAGAAGCTCGATTTGGACAATTCGGGTTCATTGTCACGGGATGAGTTCATGTCTTTACCTGAACTTCAGCAGAATCCTCTAGTTCAGCGTGTAATTGATATATTTGACCAAGATCAAAATGGTGAGGTCGATTTTAAGGAGTTCATCCAAGGTGTTTCGCAATTCAGTGTCAAAGGAGACAAGGGCTCCAAGCTGAGGTTTGCCTTCAGAATCTATGATATCGATAATGATGGATACATCTCAAATGGCGAATTGTACCAAGTTCTCAAGATGATGGTGGGCAACAATTTGCAACCGAATCAGTTGCAGCAGATAGTGGATAAAACAATCATATACGCAGACAAGGATCAAGATGGCAAGATTTCTTTTGATGAGTTTTGTGCCATCGTCGGCCATACAGATATACACAAGAAGATGGTTGTTGATGTTTAAGGTTGCCTCTCGTTTTGAATCGTATCGTATTTGATCCAATATAATATATGCATGTATAGATGTCACTCATCTACATGATGCATAGTATTTTTGTTTCCTGGTTGATGCAAAGTCCGTCGGCCAATCATATTGGAATCATGGAGTAGAACGTGTAACTCAGCTAAGTTTACGCGGAAGTCCACAAAAATTACGAGTGATGGTGGATGAAGCCAACATTGGAACTGGTGCCATTATGATGAGGATAAATAATCGTTGGCAAATTTCTAGTGAGGTTATTTATCTCACTGTTATGGATCAAAATGAGAAATTAAACATCATCAGAGCCATCGTCGGCGAGAGAGGCCAATAGAGCAGAGAGTGACGAAATATATAAATCATCTATCTCCAAAGGAAAATCTCACTATAATCACTCGATTTGGAGATTATATCATCACCATTTACCCTCGCCTGCCGAATTGCCAAGACTTAAAGGGACTTATTTCCGGATTTTGTGCCAAACTGGAACTCGAACTTCCATTTGCTCCATCCTTATCCTTGACTGATCTCACCGGTACTGTGGGTAGCAGTATCACAGTTGGTTTGTTTGTATTAGTAAACTTTGCTCGCTTTCTTTTGTTGGTGCATGTGGAACAGTACCAAACGAATCTGGGATCTCTGATGTCCTCCTTGATCATTGGCTCATGACAGTCTTGGTGATACAAGTTGCGACACTCCTGGCATTCGACCAGGGCATTTGCGCTCTCCTGATTGGCCTCTCTGTTTTGGTTGAATTTGCATGGTTGAATTGGAGAGAATGACTTGACCCTGTTAGTTTTGCGCTTGATTTGATACTTTGGCATTCGTCTAATGATTGTATGTGATACTAACTTGCAAACAACGCAACTCGAATTGTTACGACTATCTTCGGAGGGCGGCGATAGTGGCATCATTGGCTTGATGACCGACGTGCTCATCGAAGAGGACGATGACTTTGACGCTAGAGATGTTGTCCTCGAGGATGAAGTTGACGATGAATTAGTGGAGGAGAGAGGCCTTGTGGGATGCCTATCAACTGGTGGCTTTGCAGGTGCAACGAATGCCGAGTTGGCCTTCTTTTGAAGCAAACACTCGTCCAGCATCATTTTGATTTGCTCGGTGGCCTTCTCACCGGGCATGTGTAACAATTGCATCGCCCTCAAAAAAGATATCTCGAAGGGTGGCGGAGAGTTCGTTGTTGCTGTCGTCGTCGTCGTCGTCGTAGTCGTCGGCGCCGGTGGGTTTACATTAGTTTGTAGGCTCATTGCTGAGACTAATGAGTTTCACTCGAGTTTAATTTGAGATGGATATTAGCTATCTATTCAAGAAGATGAATGGGACTTGGGAGAGAAAGACTTTAGGGGGGAAATATTTAAGCATTCGAGTTTGAGTAAAGAAAGAATAGTTTCAATTTTGAGTGAAAGATGAGGAAATAAAAATAATTTTTGCAAGTCTTGTTTTTGTCATCAATACTATTGTTGCTCCTTTTGCTGCCAGCCAGGCGTCACTCGAGCTGCCAGTTTGCAGCAACATTGCAAAAATTGCTCACACAGCCACGAGTTGCTTCTGCAGGTTGCAGCTTTGTGCTCAGCAACCTGTTTAACACTTTGTTTACTTGTTGAACAGGTGAAAATTATAACTGCAAGCAGACGATATAATTTTGAAGATACATTGTACGCAGGAATTCACACAAGTGGTTCTTTGGATTCAGTTCTATGATTATTTTTTTCCTTCATTAAACAAAATCCAACTTTGCGTCATGACTTCAGGTTTATCTCGTGACAAATTAGAAACTTTGGATCCATTGCTGCACCTGTCTTTTTTCATTACTCATTAGGAGGAGGAGCAATTTATATGGGCATCAAATTTCACCCCTGAAGTTGGAGGGTTCCAATGCGGCTCATCAACTTTTCCCATCGAACGAGTGAGCTGATTTTTGGCACAGGAAATTTCTTTTGCATTTTATCGACCCATCAAAATTCCTGCAACCTACGCCACCTAATTTGGGAGTTATTCGGGAAAATAGTTATCCAAGATAGCTGAGAGATCTTGTATTGAATGAAATAAGTGGCTACGGTGGTATTGTTTCTGTGAGCCAAAAGATCGACAGGTGGGCTTCTGGGGAGAAAGAAAGATGGGAACGGGGTTACGCGATTGCGTCAGCCAGATGTCTCGACAGTCGCTGGAAATTCCGCTAGCCAGCGGGGGAGGCGAGCTAGTTCTGCGCTTGTGCAAACTGACATTGTTGTGATTGTTACATATGAGACAGTATGCTAGCGGAATCAGCGCACAAGCCCAAGAGGTCAATGGAATTTGTTGACACACAGGCAGATTGAGTGTTCCGCTAGCGTCGCTCAGATGCGGCGCGCATTTTGCCAGCCGTTTTGTGAACCGAGCAGCGCAACGCAGAATAGCGCACAGACAGAGACAACAGTACAGTAGAGTACAACATAACACAACACAACACAACACAACAAAACAAAACGTTAGCCACTACCGCTGTGTGAGTTCGCATAGCCGGCCCGTTGATTTTTGGCAAGCTACTTGGCTCATCTCAACAATTGCATTACTCTCGATCTAAGCTGCATGGTAAAAATACGCAGGACTCCCATTGAAGGACTGCAGATTTTTGTAGCAGGAGATCCATCTGCGACTGATAAGAGTAAGGCAATTATTGAGACGAGCTGCAGTTTCTCTGTGTGCGTCGGCGCGTTGTTGTTGTCTTGTGTTTTCCTTCGGCCAACAACGCATAGTACTGGTGCAACACCAATACCAACACCAGAATGCCATTGCCGTGCAATAAGTAGTAGCAGTCGTCGTAATAGAAGGAGCCAGCGAGCGAGTGGAGAGTAGTGCGTTTCAAGTGTATGTTTACGTTGCGTCAAGATCGTGTTGTTTCATCGTGGTCCTCGCCGCCATCATCGTGTTGAGTGCACCCCAAATCTCATTCAACTTTCAAGCGCGCAATCGACGACGTGTGCACCTCTCTCCTCCAATTTGGTCTCTCATCTTCATTGCAAACTCAAGCCTGTTAACTTCAAACTGAAACGCCAATAACAGCCCACAAGTAAGGAAGAAACGAATTTGCAAAGCGCAATCCGCAAGCTACAAGCTACGAAGGACAGCTAGAGAAGGTTTCCAATCTTGCTACAACACACTTATCATCTCTAGATCTCCGCATTCGATTTCTGATGTATCCATCTTCAAGTAGCTGGTGGCCAAGTTTACTGCATTCATTCATTATCTTATTTCTCATCTCATCTGATCTCCAGATCAACTAATCAAAAGACGTCAATTCGGTTAAACAAAGAGAGCATCAGAACAGATAGTCTCCTCATTGGCCCGACCAAATCAAGAGCCAGATAGAGACAAGGGAGAGAAGAAGTGAGAGAAAGCTGGACGCGAGTTGGAGAAACACGAACAGAAGCCACGAGGAGGTTCGCATAGAAGCTGAGCTATGATAATGCAAAAATGCAAGCTCCTGATTAATGACAATACACAGAGAGTTAAATATATATATATATGTATAGAATCTCAATTGGCTAGTCGCTGTCGTCTTCTAAATTGAAAGTATATAAATATAACAATAACGTCAAGTGAGGAAGATCAAGAAACAAGATGACGCAATCAGAGTCGCAGGTAAAATCGGAAATAGAAATTCAAATTCCACTTGAAACTCGTGGCACCACAAACACGAGTCCCGACGGAAGGAGCAATAGCAACCAGGAAAACTCAATTAGCCCACCTAATAGCAACAATATGAAAGCCGATGAGATGAACAATACGACGCCGAGTTTGGTAAACACTAGTAATGGTAATAATAGACTGCTCATGGTTCCAAACTCAACCTCCTCGTCGCAATCAAGTCCAAGTGGCGCGGGTTCGCCAAATACCCTGGCATCCGTTGCAAGTTCAAATGGCGACTCTGCGAGTTTTAGTGGCGAGCTAGCGACGACAGTTGCGGCGCCAAAATTAAACTCCAAATCTTGGTTATCCACCACAATATCAAGCTTAGCGCCCTCAATGAAGCCGGCTTCGAACGAAGATGAGAAGCCACCTGAGGATTCAATCAAAAATTTGCCAGATGAAGAGGCTAATAGCAGCAGTAGCAGCAGCAGCAGCAGCAGTAGGAGCAGCAGTAAATCGGTATCTAGTTCTCAGCAGCAACATCAACAACAACAACAACCGCCAACTTTGCCCAACTTATCGTCGCCAGACAAATCAAAGAGATTACACATAAGCAACATACCCTTCCGATTTCGGGATCCAGATTTGCGCCAATTATTCGGGAGATTCGGGACAATTTTGGACGTTGAAATCATCTTCAACGAGCGCGGCTCAAAGGGTTTCGGCTTCGTAACATTCGCCTCGGCCAAGGAGGCGGCGGAGGCCAAGTTGCAGTTGAATGGCACCTCAGTTGAGGGTCGCAAGATTGAGGTGAACGATGCAACTGCTCGCGTCCAGTCCAATAAAACATCAAGCTCATCCATGGCAGCGGCGGCCGCCACCGCAGCAGCAGCAGCAGGTGGTTGTTTGACTTCCGTTGCGGCTAGCTTCCTTTCAGGCGGTGGTAACGGTCACCAAAGTTACGCCAACTTGACAAGATCTCTACAGCAGCATCAGCAACATCACAACCAGCAACAACATAATCAGCAACAACAGCACCACCACAATCAAATTGCAGCCGCTGTGGCTGCAGCAACTGCGGCTGCCACCGCTGCCGCCCACAACAACCACAACAATCAACACCTCCACCACCAATACCACCAATTCCCGTTAGGCCATTCGCATTTAACTAGTCTCGCCGCCAGCCCCGGTGGCCACCATTTGCACCCAGGCGCGAGTCCGCATCAGCAAGCGGCGTTTTCCCTAGCGGCGGCGGCGGCGGCCGCCGCAGCCGCCAACGCCGCCGCAGCAGCAGTGTCCAAAAACTCGGCTGTGGCCAACATGTTTGGTCCAGGCTTGACAAACGCATTGGCCGGCAGGTTAAATTCAACGACAAGCACCCTTCAGCCCACAAGCACCACGCAGTCAATTAGGTTGGCGGAGAGTTCTAAAGGTAATGGTAGGCGATTGGCAGGTACCTCGTTGACAGGGCATCATAATAATCTATCAGCTGGATCTCAAGTTCACCAAAGACACACAAACGACGGACTAGGGACAGGCTCCACAACGACGGCCACTTCCGCGACCAACGGCGGCGCTCAGTCGGTGGCCCCCTCAAGCTCGAGTGGCCATAAGCAGCATCAGGTTAAGGGTTCTGGCCACGTTGGCTCTAGTCAAGTTTCTCGTGCATTAAATGGTTTGCAGCACCAACAGCAGCAAGCTAGCTCAAGTGGCGGCTCGCCAACCGGAAGTCCGCCCTTCGACCCTACTGGCGCTCTGAGGCTCAACCAGCGCGACTTTTTGGCCTTGGCAGCGGCGGCGGCAGCCGCGGCTGCTGCCGCTACTACGGGACCGAACGGACCACCTAACGGCAACACGAATACCAATCAATCAGCTCGCAACAACCATCAGCAACAACATCTAGCTGCCCTCTCGGCGGCCTACCAGCAAGCGGCCGCTGCGGCGGCGTCCCATCCGTAAGTATATCGTGGTCAGAATAACGAGTCGTCTTTAGTTTAACTACTAATTTGCGGGTCGTCGCTAGTGAAAGTTTAGCAAAGTCTTGGGGTCAGTCTTGTGTATCATATGCGCAAGATTTAGCGTCTGAATTGCGCAGATTCCTCCACCATCGACTCGCGTGGTTGTTGGATTATTTTCTTACTTGGAATCGTAACCTTTTGGATACGGAAACATGGACACACAGCGCATCAAGCAGATTAACTCTCGAGGAGGAACTGGCATATTCATGAGTTCCGAGTTTGTTCGTTTGTTTTTGTTTTTGTTTACCTGAATGCTACACCGCTGCCTACCTGTCTATCTGTCTGTTTGCCGGGTCTTTTTCCGCTCGATCGACAGGTAGACATTGAATAGTTGGCATAACAAAGATACAAGGGGATTCCAGCGTCTTAGTTTGATCAGCCAGGGGGAAAGCGAAACTTTTGCAAGCTATAGCGCCCCCTCCCATCAGTCAACTTGACTTGAGGTCGCCAATCTGAAAATCTCTAACAGCGAAGTTTTGTTCCCTGCAATCCGAGAGCTCATTGGTATTAGTGGTAGATGAGAAGTGCAGGCTAGCAAGGGAGCAGACAAGCTAACTGATTCAAGTAGCCGGAAGTAGTCGGCGAGTCCATCAAGGTAATTGAACTGCATCCAACTAAACTAACCATTACGTCATTCCCCCCCCCCCATAACGACCACCAACATGCTGGATTCCTCCCCCTACACTACAACGTCCACTAAACCAACGACTTGCAGTAATATTATATATCAAGATCAGTTGCTAAATTACGCCTCAGCTCTTGCCGCGGCCACAACGGCCGCCTCAACCAACAACGAAGGATTCCAGTTGCCGGTAAGTTTCTCTATCCTTATTTCTTTCTCTCACTCTCTCTATCTTTCTCCTCTTGGTGGCTCCCACTTTCTTGCTTCTCTTTCTTACTTTCTAGTGCTCAATCTTTTGCGCACTAGACCAACATCTAGACCAACAAATGAGCAGTGAGCGTTGGCGAATTTCTGGCAAATGCACCCGGAGTTCGCCCATCTGTTTCCGGTCCATCATTTGCCGCGCGCTAACGTCTGGAAAAATTCACGGTAATCTTGCACCTTTGATGCGGCGCCTTGAAGGAGAAAACGGAACAGAAAAGTCGAGCATCAATAAGAGAAAAAGCCTTGCATTTCTCTGATCCGGAACAGAATCGGAATATGCACTCCGCGACTTCCGGTCCTCGCTCTTCGAAATATCGTTAGAAATCATCAGCTGCTGCCACTGAGCGCTTTTCTCGATCCTTCTCTGTTCCTTCATTGTACTTCGCTTTGGCGCAGCAACCTCCAAGCGAGAGTGAGGGGGGATATATATAAAAACTGAAGTTGGAACTGAAGCTAAATCGAGTGCCAAAGCGAAAGTGGCCAACACGAGCTCGCCGGAGATCATCTGCCGACGTTACGGCTAGAGCGAGATCAACACCAACTCATACAACAACGGCAGCAGCCGGCGGCCGCAATCGACTTGCTTGCTTTCATGTGGAAGGGTTGGAATTTAATGTATTTCAACGCAAACACAATGGGTGTTCTTTTGGGCTAAGGCCAATGAAGCGCACTTTGCTCCAGCGTTGCATTTGGTCGCTTTGAGATGGCATCGGCTGGCGGCCGCTTTCTATTGTGCAAACTTGCAAACCTTTGAGGTCGTTCGGCATTTGCGAGCGCGAGTTAGTGTCGCTGGCGTAGTTATCGAAACCGCTGCAGCCTCCATTCATTCAGTCAGTTAGTCAGTCGGTCGGCCTGTCGGTTGTTCGATCTGTTTAGTTCATTTCAGTCTAGTTGAGTTCGACGGCAAGCTAGCTAACTGGCTTATTGCGAGACACAATGCCAGGCGCAGACAACAACGGCAACGGCAACTGCAACAACAACAGAAACTAAACTACACTGGCGGCCACCATCTCGAATGATGACGAGACTAGAGGGTAAAGTTTTCCCTTTGTGTCTCGGGACAACACATGCAATTTTATTGCTTTTTGGCAAGCTTCTCTCGCGCCTCGCGATCTTGGCATCTTTTTGTGCAAGCTTGGCAATTGGGACGCCAGCTGACTGCAAGCTGAAATAGCATCTCTGTTTCCTCGGCAAGTTACGACGATTACGAGCCCAAGAAGGAGACAATTTAGACGATTTCAATTCCTAGCATCCATCGTTCCAGCAAAAGGGCGAGCCAAATCGTCCAAATGGCTGGACTATAATAATAAAAGTAGTGGAGATACATTAGCGTGGAAGCTCGCGGAAGTAACATAACAATTAGTAGGTGGCTTATCGATGCACTCACTTGGCCACCATCGAGCAAGTTTATGAAATTAACTGCTCATTTGTATTTAGTGGCCTGGATCGGGTTATTGATACACTCGCTAGCACGCGACCAACTTGCAGGATAATTGTTATCCACGCGACCAAACAATTGTCACTCTTCTCCTCCCTCTACTAATTGAAATAAGCGCTTTTTGCCTAACACTCTTCATGTATCGCCACCAAACTCGGTACTAAACCTCATCATGTTAACTCTTTAGCTTCAATTGGTTCAACTGCACGAGAACTTTGTCTTTTTAGATTTCTTCCGGTTTGGTTCATATCAAACTCGGTCATTATTATCATCAACGTCTAATTAGTTGCATCATCATCAGTGGCAGCAGGTTAAAAATATCACACACTAAACATTTCCCTCCCAATTCCTCCTCACATGTGAACTTACAAATTGCATCACAAATTTGGTTTACCTCATCCGAAAAAAAAACGCAACAAAAAATGCGGCGAAACTTGCAATTATTCAACGCCATAAATTCTACCACTAACGCACGCCCACCAAACACGATACTCGTTCACCTGAAAATTGAATGTCGCCTGCCTGACGGGTCGGTTCGTGAATTCAAATATAAACTGCACCTGATTATTATTGTCATTATTATTACCGCCAACGTCGAAATATAAAAAAAATTGCGACACTGACACAAACCAATGCGACGAAAACGGCGAAACAAACTTTCACGCGAACTAACGATTTGAAACAACGCAATATTTCAACGGCACCTAAACGACGCAAACACAACACTGACCGATTGTCGCAATCGGCGGCGCCTGAAAAAATTAATCCAAATGCGCATTCGCGAAAATAATCCCTTAATCTTGACTGTCTCTCCTCTTGGACCGGCGCAAAAAATCAAAACTTTTCAATCGCTTGCGCATGCACATCGACGGATGCTTATACACAAACACAAAATTGGTGACGATGAAAAATGGCTTACACTGAATGTGCGTGTGCGAATCTCGCGTTAAAAATTAACACACGCAAATGATTAACGACGTTTCAATGGTGTCCAATCGATGGAGGAGATTCTGGTTGATTTGCTGAACCTGATAATCCATCGCATCTTTCCACGAAAACTTGCAGGCCTCATTTACCTCAAGCCACCAGCAAAATGAAGTGGCCGCTGCGTTGTACAACTCGGCGCTGTACAATCCGCACTTGAGTGCCGCTGCGGCAGCGGCGGCTGCCGCCGCCCACGTCAATGCAACCAACAACCACCTGCTACAACATGGATTTGCCCAACCGCCGGGGCCAGCACCTGCGCCGCCCCACCATCCAAACGGTGGCCAGATTCCAGGGTAAGCATCCATAACATTTGCTTGATCTCAATCACCTGTATGCAACGATTTTCGCCAGTTTTATTTGAGATTTTCGCGCGCGACAAAATTTTCCCACCGATTGGCGGGCGTTTTCTCGCCCACACTCCAGCCGGAAGTTGATAAGCGAGCCATTCAATTTGCGGGCAGTTAGCCCGAGGGTATAGGTAAACAGTGCGCTGCTTTGGATTGTAATCGAGCGGCGGATAATACTGGCAAATGGAGAGCACTTGGACTATCGCGTAAGAGAGACGGAGAGAGGGAAAGAGGAAGCCGACAACTTGAATTCAATTTGCTCGATATTTTGTTGGCTCTGGTGCAAGATGAGGAGGAGTGAATGCCAGGAACGCGGTGAAATTTGATCGCTCCTCTGGAGTTGTTGGTTGGCCGACACAAACGGGGATCAGTATTGCGATCAATTAACTTGAGTCAATTGGTTGGTCTCCTTTGTGGACCCCGCCGCTGGCACTACAAGTCGGCGGTCGCTCGACGTGCCGACGAGTTGAGTGAGCGGCTCCAAATTGAATCTCCCCTTCCCCTTCCCCTTTCCGTTCCCTCGCTCGCTCCTCCTTTCATCACCTAGGTGCCGTTGCTTTAATGCTTGTCAAGTGGGGCAACAACAATCGTTTGGCAAGCTACGTGCGCCAAACGATCTGCTAGCTGCCGCTACACTGGCGCCAACTTTCATGAGACTCTCTCCCTCGGTGATGATTGCCGATGAGTGAGAAGAATGATGCAAGACTAACACCAACAACACCAACAGCTAGACAACTCAACTCTCCCAGTTGGCGGCGATTGTTGGCCGGCACGAAACTTGGACTGGAGCGCAAATTTGGACGACAGGCGAGCGAGCGATCGGGCGGCCGATAGCAGCAGTGGCAGTGGCAGTGGCAGCGACACTTGACACCAGCCGCCAGCTGCAATCTAGCCAACCACTTCCATACAAACAACGAGCCATCATCGTTGCCATCACCACTCGCGGCTGGTGTTATGTCACCACCACTCGTCCTGTCGCTCTTTCGTTGGTCGCCCTCGACGGCCCGACCAAAACCAGCCGACTAACCCAACGGACGGTCCAATTGGTCACTATAAGCGCGAGGGCCGAAGTTGAAGCCGCACCCATCAACGTCTTAGTTTCCATGTCGCAGCCACTCTAGTGGCGGCAGTAACATAATGCGAGTTCCGCGGGGGCGTGCAAAGTGCACTCGACGTCGCGGCCCCTGGAAACTCGGCCGCAAGTCTCCTTGCCCGCGAGTCGCGAGTCGCGACGAGAGGCGAAACCGCAAGACGACGATAAGCTCCAGTTAGTGCGTTTGGCGCCTGTTTGCTCGCTTCTATCCTCATCGTCGTTTGCTTTTGCCCTGTCATCAGCAAAGCGAAAAAGTGGCCAACTCAAGCTCGC
>WNKI01000002.1:3515301-3616580 GCA_015350385.1 Aculops lycopersici
TTGTCTCGCTTCTATCCTCATCGTCGTTGTCTTTGTCCTCGTCATCAGACAAAGACGAAAAAGTAGCCGAACTACAAGCTCGCCCTTCGAGATATAAGTATATATATATATATATATATATATATATATATATATATTTATTTATATATTTATATAAGTCCCTTGGCTGCACGAAGGAATCAATTGTTGTGCGTTAAAGTTACTTGCAAGTTAAAGCTTCAGTGAGCCGAGCGGCAATTTGCTCGCCAAGTTGAGCATCTGATTGCGCAACACACGAACCTAACCAAACGCAGGCGACTAAAGCTGAGATTTGCTTTCATCTCTCGTCGCCTTCCTTTATGTTTGTTGGTCAAAGAAGAAATCTTGAAGATTTCTCTCGGTTCCACTCACTTTTAGGTTGCTACATGGAGAACAACGCAGGACTCCCATTGAAGGACTGCAGATTTTTGTAGCAGGAGATCCATCTGCGAGTTAAGCAATTATTGAGACAGTACTAGTACACATGAGTGCCACTGGCGGCCATTTACTTTTGTTTCTCTCTCCCTCTTTCGCTCTCAAAATACCAACAAGCTTTCAGTTTGCCGCTCATATGCTCGCCTCCTCCGGCTAGCTAGCTTAGCCGGCCACTCTCAACTCGAAGAAGAAAATAATCGTCTTGGTGCTCGAGAGTTGGAGAGAGAAAGAGACTAAAATTGCTGCCAACTTCCTCTTCCAAAGATTGGGAAGCTCGTAAACGAGGAGTGCAAATTTTGCACTCTAAGCAAAGAATCTGATATGCGCAAATTACACCACCAAGAGGAGAAAGTCGCAAATTTTTGCCTTGCAATCGCAACGAGGCGGAGTTGACTTTAACTTTACGCTTAGCTCGCGTTATGCGGTCTTTTTCATCCAAATTGAACCGAACCAAACCGAACCGAACGAAACTGAACTGAACTGAACTAGCTAGTTATTTTCAGTTAGCCAGTCAGTCAGCCATTTGGATTCTGTTCATATGAATTATTCAAGCAAGTGGAGCGCCATTCCAATTTGAATGTCGCTAGTCGCTAGTCACTAGTGGAGATTCCGCAGGAAATTTATTGTCGCTCTCAAAGTTGTTAAGCCTTCGAGTTGCTCGCTCGCTTGTTGTGCTTGCGTCTGTCTCACTCTCCGTTGGGCTCACAAACAACTCGACTTATTTGAAATTAGCTTCCTAGCCAACCGCTACAACCGAAGCGAGACCAAGTCAAGCCAAAGGCCAAATTGAGAGCTCCCATTCTCTAGAGGCGAGACAGGCGACAGAGGAACTCGCCAAATGCCAGACAATCAGCGATTGCCACGCATTCCAATGGGCGAGTTCAGTTGCAGTTCCTGTGGCAGTAGTTGAGTAAAAGTAGAGGCAAAGGCGACAGCAGCAGCAGCTCAAAGGAAGAGGAAAAGAAAGGACGCTTATAAATGCTATTAGATTAGTGGTGGCCAGAAATCTCGTTGTCGCTGTTTTGTTCTGGCAACAAAACAGCGCCAAGCGGAAGTTGAATGCCAGCCACCGAGTCCAATACTAGCTTCAGTTTCGATTGTTATCTGGTTGGTTGGTTGGTTGGTTGTTTTGGTTTGTTTTGGTTTGTTTTGGTTGTAGATTGAAGCGAGCGGATGCAAAGTGAGCCAATTGAAAAAGCTGATTCAACGGCGTCGCCGTCGCTAGGCCCCTGATGCATGCACAATGAGGTAGGCGCGCATAGCGACACCCGAGCGAAACACACAAAGACTCGTCGCTCACTCTAGCGGACGACACCAACTAGTATCAGCAGTAGCAGCAGCAGCAACGACAGTGACAGTGACAAAGACATTCGAGAGCCATCAACTCTCTTGTGGAGCAACTCAACCACTTGCTCGATTTTCTGCAGCCAACTCGTTGCCTCATTCACAAACCGGAAGTGGGACTCATTGACTCACGTCGCTGTTTGTGGCTATCGTTTGCTGCTTGCAACACAGACTCTCATCGAGTTATCCCTCCCCCCGCCTCGCTTCCACAATGAACGCCAACCCACTCCAGTCCCTTAGGTCTGGTGCGAGAATTGAGTTTAGCTGAGCAAGTTGTTGTTATCTCTTGCTCTTTCGAGGTCACAGAGGAGCACAAAATAATTTTCCCCAAACCAAACTCTCGATGAGACGAGCCGACTAGCAGTAGGAGTGGTAGTAGCGAGTTTTTCGCGCGGACTTCCGGTCCTCGCCGCCCGGAATCCCCAAGCGGCAAGAAGAGACTCGCGATTGAATGAGCGAGTTGGACGGACAAAGGGAGGAAACTTTGGTCCAGAGATGGAACTCTAAAAACTAGATGACTAATGGGCACCGCCGCCTCCGCCATTGGAAGACTCAAGCTCGAGTCTTCGTAGTGTTGGTGGCACAAGTCGCAATGGCAACTCGACAAGTTGTTAGTTCGGTGTAACCTCTATGGCTCCGTTAGACTATTTCCCGTTGAGGCCAAACTCATCCTTGGCTTAGACTGATGGAAGCGCCGACTGGTTGGTTGGTTGGTTGCCTCTTATATTGAGATTATCCATCATCCTGTGGTCCAGATCTTGAGCGTCGAGTTTTGTGCGAGTTTAGTGTTCTGGATTGCGCTCGGTTTTCCCCCTGTTTGTTTGTGACGGTTGCGCGCAAAGCCGGCCAATTCTTGGGTGGCCGGAAGTTGGCGAGTGCAGATCGGCGCAAACTCCCATTTCAGCTAGGCGCTTGCAATATCACTATCACCATCAGCAAGGAGAGGAAACCTTCCAAAGAATTAGCTAGTCTTGTCGCACTCTCGATCGGTTGTAGGCCAATGCCTAGTTTCGGTTGGTTTGAGACTTAACCGGACAAAACATCGGCACTGAAATTCTAGTAAACTGGAGCGACCTGAAGCTCAATAGCCACGGCGACATCTAGACGACACCCAACGGCCAGCGCGCAGAATTGATGGCCGACGAGCGATTGATCGATTGTCATCACAATCGCCGAGCTCGCTTGCTTCTCGGCAAGCTAGCTTGTCGCTTGGTCTTTGCACGCACCCTTCTTACATGGCGAAACCTGGAGAGCGTCGTGCAACGCTATTCGGTCGCCTCTTTTTTGCAATCCCTTTAGGCTCGCAGATGGGCGAGTAAAATTGTCGTCGCATCAAATAATGGCACCATTTGGCTGGCTAGCTGTTGAGATAGAGAAAGAGAGCGGAAGCCAGAGGTCGTTGCCGTCATCAAGAGTTTTCTATTGGTTTGATCAGTTGTAAGTGGTGTGTCTTGAGCATTGGCAGCCACAGCAGAGGTGCCATTGCGCTCGACTAGCTCGACAGTGTTCGTATTGCTAGCTTGGCGGCTGACTCACTGGACTTGAGAACCGAACAGGGGGAAACTGGTTCCGTCTTTGCACACAATGAAATGGCAAGATGTCGTCGTCCTCGTTGGGCTAGATGAACTCTCACTGCTTGTTATTGTTGGCCGCCATCAGGATCATCTATTGAGCTTGCCACTTGACTTGGCTGCATTATTGTCAAGCTGTGCTCTTGAGCTGAACGGCAGGTAAATTGTGTCAAGTTTACGATGATGAAGCCATTCAATTGACAAGCATATCCCCGATCCCAATCTGTTTGCCCGCTTGCCACTCATCGACTTTAGACAAAACTTGAGTTGCTCGCTCTCACTCTCAGCTGATTTTCTACTGAACTTTGTCGAGCGCGCGACGAGTTACCTGCTCCCAAGCAACCACCTGTTTAGGCCACCTCTTAACTGAACAAAACTTGTAACTTTTGTAACCGAACTCTAGATTACTAACCATCGCTAAATCTTATACAATCCAATATCACTCAACTCATCACCAAATTGACCGCGCACTTGAAACGACCACGAATCGGTTTACGGCGACTTCTGCTGACGACGCCACTCAAATTGACCCATAAAATAACTCTCGTCCTCGCATTTGGCCAATCGAACTAACGGAAACTAAATGGACCGGCTTATTGGTTTTTGGCCGCTTCATTGAATGGAACGGATGAAAATTGCAATTGCACTACAATGTCTTGCTGCTCGAAAAAAAATCTTGGACGAAAAACTTTAGATTCAATCGTGACTATTCCGCTACCGGCGAGCCATTCGACGGAGTGGCGCCAGTTGGTCCGGTCAACGGCTACGGGGTAAGTTGGTTCCCAAGAGTGTACAGTGTATATATTGATTTGATGGTTTAGTTGAGCAATCGGCGTTTAAAATGGTCGGCAAGAGTGTGATTGACTTTGATGCTTTTGTAGACTGGCTAGTGGACCAAAGTGAAGCGAACTAAACGTTATTATTCTTGTCCCCTTTTTGATTGAGCAGCTCGAGATTGAATCTCGCAGCTCGAGCTCTCAAAGTTTAGAATCACGATTCTCTGACTTGAAGTTTTGTTACGTAACTTTAGTTGGTTTAGTGCTTTATATAAGAATTGTGCAATTCTCAACCAGCTAATAACCACACGAACGGTGACAATGGAACATGATGACCCTTTAAACGGTTAGCTGATCGATGAGATTTACTTGGTCTACCTTTCACCTGGAGTTTGAACAACTTCCCAGTGGCCAGCGATAATAATGATACCGCAACGAGGCCAATAGATGAAGCGCTAAGTAAACTTTACCGCTCATGATTCTGCTGCCACTTGTGCAGAGACGACAACGACGACGACTATAAACGCGAGATTCAGCAGAAGAGTGGAGGGAATGTTGCGATAAACTTGGCTAAAAGTGGCGCGACCACATGTCACTGGGATCAAAGTCAAAGTCAAAGTCAAACAGACACTAAACTCTGGAGGTAGTCGTCGTCGTTGACGTGGTTTTAGTGAGTTTAGTTTGTACAGTCGTGACTTATTGCTAACGGGAACAACGGAGACTTAGTGTTAGTTTTTAGCGGCTAGACTGAACAATCAAAGCAGCCGCTTGTGCTCTAATTTTTGATCTCTTTTCTTTCATCTTTCCTTCTCCTCTTCTTTGCCGATGCTCTTTTCCTTTTAAACACTCACCGTGTGCATTAAGATCGTCTAGTTGTGTGTTCGTTCTCTCACTTTAGTCGCGTTGGTTTCGGCTGTAGAATCGCAAGGAGCTAGCTAATTGCAACTGCGCCAGCTTCGGCTTACAACAACTTGAATCCGAGACACAATGAGAGAAACTTATTGATGCATGAACTCGACGGAACTTTCTGAGAGAGTCTCCGCTAAACCTACCATTTTAGCTTATTTACTCTACCCTACTTTGCTCCGGTTTACTACCATGAATTCCCAGTCCCCTCTTTGTTGTCGCTTACTCGAATGCTTCTACCACCTTGAGTCCACTCGTTCGTCCATCCACTTGTCACTGGAATTTCGACGATAATTAGCGAAACTAAAATTACGTAACAACTAGGGGCGAGAGAAGTTTTGAGATTATAAATCACACGCCGACTAGTTGAATTGTGGACTAAAAGAGATTGTAAACATAAAGACAACTCAATGTTGAGCTAATACTAACTAACTGATGCATTCCATCTATCCAACGACAACTAAACTCCGAGCAGATTTTTCGCTCCTACAATAGATTTGCACCTTATTAATGCTACCAGCCACTAGATGCCACTAGAGTCACAGGAGTTGACTAACCATGGAACCTGCAGGTAGATCGGTATGTTTGCAGGCAGCAAGTAGTAACCTTTCCAACTCCTAGCTCAAACTAACGGGAAATGGAGACAAGAACCTTGACGACGATGATGACAACAAAGACGTTTACGATTGAGATAGTCGAGTGGCTACGTTTCGTGGGCAAAGAGAGTTGTTGTTCTAACGGGATTTTGAGATTCTGAAAAGTTATTAAATACATATACACAAAGAGATAGCAAACTTAGTCTCGAGTTTCATGTTGTCATGTCACCAGCATCCGGCTCCATTGACACCGAAGTGAGGTGCTGGCAAATGGAGCCGCCGGGCCAATGTCTCTTGACGCTCGGGTTAATGATTGTTCTAGCGACACAGCAAAAATTTGATACATCTGCGAACAAGTGTGAGAGGACATCTGCATGCGCTCCTCTCAACAGGTAGCTTGCCAAGAACTTTAGCATTCCGTCCACTTGGTGTCGCGTTAAGAGTGAAATCTTGGCGAGAAATTGAAACAACGTGACTCGCTCATTGGTTTTCAGCTCGAATCCTCGATTTTGTGTTGAAGTATGGCCGCTAAAACTTGATGTGCCTACACTGCGCTTGGTGGCAAGCAAGAAAATGCTGCTGTCAGGCATCAGTCTGGTCGAATATTCGACGAGAAAAACTTGGACAAATCAACAATCCTAAAAGGCGAATCTACATAATGATATTTATTATTTCCATGTTATTTGCATCATTTTTATACTTATCTCTCACCCTATTTGCGCTGGCATATCTCTACAGATATATTAAAAGCAATCAAGATCAAAACCCGACCAGAACACATGAGGCGGTGATCATTACAGGTTGTGACTCAGGAATCGGACTTGAGCTCGCTAAGCACCTGTTCAAATCGACGCAATATACTGTGATTTGTTGTTTCCTAAATCTGACGAATAGTGATGGACATGCGAAACTCTCCAGTTTGATGGGAGCCGATGAGGATCCGGAAAGCAAACGACTTTGCTTGCTAGAATTGGATATCACATCTGAGAGAGGTACTACAACTTTTGTGGACAAGATAGACGAGCTTCTAGAGGATGGCAGAATTAAGAGAATTGTCGCTTTGATAAACAATGCCGGTGTGCTCACCTATGGAGAATTTGACTGGCTTACGTGGAATCATATCCAAACTCAAATAGATGTCAACTTGATCGGGACAATACGACTCACAAGAGCTATGGTCCCATATATAATCAAGAGCAAGGGGCGGATCATCAATGTTTCCAGTGTCAACGACTCAACAGTGTTCCCTGGCCTTTCAATCTATTCAGCCACCAAGAGTGCAATATCAACTTTCTCACGAGGCCTCGGTTATGAGTTGAGAAAGTTTGGCGCTCATGTTGTGACCGTTAGACTAGGTGACTTCGCAAGACTCACCAACATCATGTCGAGTCATGCGGCAAAACAGGATACGATGTGGAGCGAAATGAGTCTCAAGAAGCGAGAAATGTATGGAGATTTCTTTAAAGAGTTTAACCAACACCTTTTGGATAACTATGGCATGACAAGTCCACCGGAATTCGCTCAATCATCTTTATTTCGTGACTTTGACCGAGCTCTTCTAGCTAGAAACCCACCCAATACTATAACATGTGCCCCACTAGGATTTAAAGTGTTCTACTATGTGATTGAGCTGACCCCAGTTTGGATCCAATATCACCTTTTGGATTTACTCTTCCAGTTCGGCTTCCAGTGGAAGCCGCCTCGAGTTGAATGAAACCGGAAATAGCTAAGAGGTTAGCTAACAATTATAAATGGAAACCCCAAAGTCAAATTCCCAAATCATTCTATAAAATATTCTCCTCACATAAGATTTTATTTAATAAAGATAACCACATTAATTGATATTAGGATTAACCACTTGCTCTAACATGACAGCATAGCATTGCAAGATCAGGCGAAGAAATCATCATCGAAGGGATTAGTTTGGCGAAACATAGTTGGACTTGGAGTTTGTTGCTGCATTTGGTGTTGTTGTTGGTGTTGCATCTGAGGTTGCTGCTGACGGTGTTGTTGATGCAACTGTTGTTGTTGCCCGGTACCCAGCGAAGTAGACTCGAATATGCTTGGCAGATTATCAATGTCATTGAAAACTGCGTACCTGTCAGTGTGACCATCATTTATATTGTTGGAACTAAATGAAGTCTGACGGGTCAAGGCCGCATCGCTCAACGACACCGAACTATGATTGTAGACCAAAGATCTATTATGTTGTGGTCGCCCTTGGTTCGATTGATTCATCATAGGTGTTGGCCTTGGTAGACTAGACGGCGGCAGCGAAGATCCGCCAGCCTGAGACTGTTGTTGGCTATACTGTCTCCTTGGTATTGGCCTCCCGATGGATTGACTTGGCGCTAGTTGGTTCAGTTGATTTTGGCTACCGTCGTTAGATCGCGGTGGTGGAGGTGGAGGCGGCACCACA
Source organism: Aculops lycopersici (assembly GCA_015350385.1). Taxonomy (NCBI): domain Eukaryota; kingdom Metazoa; phylum Arthropoda; class Arachnida; order Trombidiformes; family Eriophyidae; genus Aculops; species Aculops lycopersici. Next base: position 3,523,367 of record WNKI01000002.1, read on the forward strand.
AAAAAATTGGCACTTCCCAAACTATTGCTGGGGTTAATTAAGCTGCCTCCACTTGCTAACGCTTGCAAGTGGCCGCCCATAGAACCACTACCTGGAAAGCCGCCGCCACCGCCGCTAGTAGCTCCAATAGAAACAGGTGGCTGGCTACTTTGCAGTTGCTGGTGTTGCGGTTGCTGCTGCGACTGTTGCCTACTGTAACTGATAAAACTTTCATTTTTATCAACAATAATGGGATCTGATAAGCCGGTAAATAGATCGTCGAATATGAGATTGGTGCTAGCTGATTGCTTGCCCAAACGGTTGGTATCGCTTTCGTTTGTATTGTTGTTGTTGTTGTTGTTGTTGTTATTATTACTGGTTCGGTTTATGTTGATATTGTTGTTAATAGTTGAGCTCATGTTGTTGCTACTCGCATTAAATGAACTGCTAAAACTATTTCCTAGTGATCCAATGGAATTCAAGTTGTCCAAGATGGACGACGATGACACCTGTTGTTGTGATTGAAAGTTTTGTTGTTGCTGCTGTTGGTTCATGATATTCGTGAATTGGGCCGAGAATTTGGACGAATTGTTCTCCTCGCTAGTAACACTTGCATCGTTATCCATAATTCCACTATCACCGATCAAGTCCATCGAGTCTTGTTGGGTTGAAATAATTTGGTCACCGCTAGCAACCTGCTGCGCTTGTTGCTCTTGCTTCTTGGCTTGGTTCTTTTTCTCTAGAACCGCTTCGAACAAACTGCTGATGACAGACATAACATTGATTGCTGGTCCACTTGTCTTGAAACAGATAAACTGGTGCGCCTTGTTTGGTACATCGCTTACGTAACCAAAAGTTCGATTGTCTGTATCATCGCTTGCAATATATGATATCTGTGAAACTTCGTGGTGGTGCAAGATCTCATTGGTCTTCTCATCATAAACCTTGACACCATCATAACTTATCTTCAGTACAATTCTCTTTTTGTGACTATTCGTTCCCTTAATTATAGCTTTGAGCCTTTGAATTGAGTTCTGGCACATCTTATCACCTCTCGGGTCCATGACTAGCTCAGAGCCAATGAGTTTTGCCTTGAAAATGACGCCTTCATTCTCAAATCGAGAATACTTATCAGTCTCCTTGCCATCGGTGGTTGATTCCTTTCCCTCAGTACCACCCGTGGCACTTTTCTTACTATCTACCTGGTCACTCTTATTACTATGCGACTGGTCCTTGTTCGACGACGAGTTGGTATTGCTCTTGATTGAAATCATTATGAATTATTTGTAATACTATTAGATATCTTCTATCTATCTACATTCAATGCTATGTTGACTTACAAATTGAAAGGTAATACTTCAGTCTGAAATAAGTACTTCACGGAAAATTAACAACTCTTCTTAATCAATGGTATGATAAGAGTAGCACTTACTTTCTTTATCTTTCCGCTATTCTTCTTCTTCTCAGTAAAACTTAAACAGTAGTTCCACTTGATAACCACTTAGATAGATGGTAGCTGTAGGTCAAATGACGGTTGCAGTGGTTGAGCAGGTGAAGTATTCTACATGACACTTCTTCAATCCGTGGTTTCTCCTGATGCTGGAACTGCTATTACCAGAGTCTAGTTGGCCATTGTATTTACCTAGATCTCTGCTAACAGTTTTAGTTGGCGGTGGTAGAGTTGTCGGTGTCGGCGGGAAGTTGTGACGATACCGCTCTAGTCTGTGTCTTGCCAATACTGTGGCTTGTGGCATTAGGTAGAAGTTTTAGAGCAGCAGGTAGATGTGATGGTGGTGTTGTCCTGTATTATGTTGGATAAGCGCCTATGTTTTTTAATAAAACAACACGACTGGTATAGTGCAAGTGGCGACGGTGGTAGTTTCACGTCGCGGGAGAGGGTGTAAAAACGTCTCTCTATCCGCTTGCTGAATGTTGTGGTCGTCTTATCAGATCTAAACGTAAATAGCAGCGATTGCATCAACAAGCGATTGAAATTGTCAGCACCTGGATATTGTTCGACTTCGCCAAATAACATTGCCACTGTTGATGGTGGAGGTGATAGTCGGCCGGGCCGTTTGTTCTTTAGTCAGTCTTGGTTAGAGCTGTCGAGCTTGCGTGGTGTTTATTTGATCTACTCTTTTCCTGGCGAGACTTTTAGGCGCGAAAATTTTTTCACTCGTTTTTCAATAGAAGTGTTAGTTACACATAGTCACTTGATTAGATTGGTGATGGCAATGGACGGCTACATTCACCCCCGATGTTGCAACCGACTAATCTTACGCAACAATTCTTTGGACTGCTTTGTAAACTCTGGCTGACGTCGACTCTCCTCGCCATCTAAAATTGCCGAAATTATTGCACTTTGTTAGCCAGCAGCGTGATGCTGCTACTGGTATTTGCATCAGAGGTTCATGGTACCAATAGAAAGGACCCCTTGTAATTGATTGTTTTAATGGAGTAGATATCATGGACACAAAATCTGTTAAGAAATTGTTCCAGTTTGCAGTGAAAACAATCGATGATGCTTCTATTTACATCCTCAATTTTGTGTCGCTCGCCCGACGAAACTCTCGCACACAGAACGTCAGTCATGAACTTGAATGGCTTCGACGCATCCTTGCATCTACTCTGTACAACTCTGTGACAGAAGGCCAGAATTGACCTTAATAAATGGACGTTATCCTACCAGATTAGTTGCAAATTGCACTTCCGTCTTAATTTTTTAGGAAGGTTCATGAGATTTCGGTAGGATGGATTCATCTATTGCATATTGAAACTTTTGCGATAAGAATAACTGCATAAACAAGAAAACAAATTTCGCGCCAGTTTTTCGAAACAGCGCGCGAATACGCCTGCGCTACGTGCAACTGGTCACTTTTTACCTCAACCGAATGATGTTGTTTTGGGTTATTATTAGTTCAAGTTTCTGATGAAACGACTGGTCAATCCTTTTTGTGTCTAAAGCTTTTGGGTAAACTTAAATCTTACCTCTATTGTTCAACAACTAAAACATCAAAATGGCTCCAACAAAATTCCAGATTTATGTTGACCAGAGTATGAGGCAACCAGCTGCTCAAGATCAACCGCCAAAATTGCAACCCCAACCCGCTGTCGCCGTACCGCAACCAAAGGTCGCCGCTAGTGATCCAAAGGCACCCATGAGATATAAACCTGAGGCTTTAGGACCAAACCAGCGTTTTTATTTTGATGAACGAAAATTGTATCCACCGACCGGTGAGGAGTATAGCTTCGAGGAATTGAATTTGTTTGCTTGGAATAAGAAACAACAGGAGCTCAGGGAGAAGCTCTATTATGACAAACTGGAGCGAGAAAATGAGGAGTTGCGAGCTCGACTTGAGGCTCTAAGTCAGGAGTTGAACATGCGACCAGCAGGTAGCCAACCACCTGAGATGACGCAAGAACCAGTATCACCCATGCGTCGAATCTCCGTTGTACCCCAAAGTTTGCAACCGACTCAAGGGTTGGAGTATACTGACATGTCCGTCTATTGTGGCTTAGATGATGCTCCAACCGGTGTTCACGAATTCTGGAAGAAGCCGGTGATTCAAGATAGAAACGTTCAAGACAAGAATCCATTTGCACACGACAAGATCACACTGCCACTAGATCAATCCCAGTATATTCGAGACAATGTTCCAACATCGACGCCAACTTCGAAGAACGAAAACAAAAAGTCTCTCAATGTAAGGCGGCTCTCTCGTCCATCTGTTGGCGGTGGCTCGCCAACGCTCAAGTTGAGTCCAATAACTGAGACGAGTCGCGATTGCAACAGCAAATCCTCGTCATCTTCATCTGCTGCCAGTGGTACACCAGGAACCGCTAAGAAGGCGTTGCAACCGCTCATTGCAGAATCTCAAGCGATACTCGAGGAACCAGATCGTCCTCTTGATCCTAATGATCCAACCACCTTCAAAAAGTTGCTAGTTGGACTAGTTGAGCCGATTGAAAGGCGCGCTGGCTACCATATGAACAATAGAAGCCTTCCCAAGATTCGCCAAGGTGCTTGCTTCCAAGCTGGCGATGACAGCTACCTCGTTGACAAGGAACTGTCTAAGGAGAGCCAAACATTCTATGCTCAATTGTTGAATGATGACTCAAACGACGATTCAAGTATGGATATTCCGATCAAGACATTTTGTGTTAGAGTCGACCAACCAGCCAATGCTTGGCTATTCTATATTTGTAACGAGTTACATCGTCGTCTCGTTAGACAGAAGACGAAACCGGACATTGAATTATCAGTTATGATTGCAAATCCAGCAATCTTTTACAACGATGGAAGTATACTCATTGATGAATACTTCAGATTCTGCACTATGCACCAATTTCTACAAGCCTGTCAAGAGACCAACAAGCCATTCCCCAAGTCAGTGGCAGCTTATGTATGTTTAGAGCTTATACAAGTGGTCAAGCAGATGCACAACTGTGGAATTATACATATGAACATCAACCCAAAGAACATAGTGTTCACCTGTTGCCCCAACCGAGACGATGTTGCAAATGTAAGCGAACGAACCTCAATCATCAAGCTCATTGGCTTCGAACGAGCTATGGACATGAAACTTTTACCTCACAACTTCAAATTTGAGGGCAGCCTACAGGAGCTTATTACTTGCGAGATGCGCGACCAGAAACCTTGGACCTACGAAGTCGATTGGTACGGAACTCTAGACTGTATCCACCAAATGTTTTTTGGTGAGGAAATGCAAGTCGACAAAACCTCAGGTAAATGGATGATCTCAAAACAGATAAAAGGATTCCCAACAAGCGTTTGGACCGACCTCTTTGAGCAGCTGCTAAATATTGTTGATTTTGAAGCCGCCAAGGGTGTTGTGGATCATTCGATTGATGAACTAACCGCCTGGGTCAAGGCTAACCTAAGTTTCGTCTTGAAAGAAGCTGCTTATTTGGAAAGTATCTTGGAGGAATACTGCAAAAACAACAACAAAAGCATTAGAACATAATGATTGATTGGAAATCTCCTGGTTTAGTATATCATTAGAATCTTAATTACAAATTTATACATAAATAAAAAGAAATATGCCTCTCGATTCCACCATTGAACTAATCTATGTGAATTAGAAATTGATCGACATGATTAATAAGAGTTGTTTGTTTGATATTCCCGATAGAAGAATACGAGTGATTGTAGCAAAAGCCGGTGACGATTGATCAAGCTGAAGGAGTCAAAGTGGCCGTTGTCCGGAAGTTGCGACAACGATGACGATCAACTTATCAATCAGTCGATCTAAAGCAAGATAAACAAACATTGAACTTGGCAGACCAGTGGAAAGGGATCTAGCGACAGAGAGTCAAGGCGAACCGAAGCACGCACCTTGGAGGGTATGATGGGCTAGCGATCGGTAACTGGTAGAAATCTATTCAAAAGTTTTAGATTCTCTCAACTCTAATCCGAGGTTAAGTCGTTTGAACTTTCCAACGACTTAACCTGAAGAAGCAATGCAAAAGTCTTTGTCCAGATTTCTATGTCGGGAGAAATGAGTAGTTAACAATATACGACTAGATGTAATATATCAATTAGTGGAGTTTCATTTATAACTTGTGGTTTTAGAGTAGCTGGCACGACTATGTCCGCCGGTTGATTTGCACCACATTGAAGCGGAAGTCATGACTAAGATACGGTGTCATTTTTGTTTTTGTCCAACGAATGAGGCTGAGGTTGACACAGATTGTTGATTTTATTTGATTATTGCTATTCAATTGAATATAAAACTTTCAATGGTGAACTCGGCTATGAGATAAAACTAGAATCGGCGCAAACCGGAAGTGGGCATGTGGAAATCGATAGAAATGCTGGATTCCGTATGAAGAGCACTGAGAGATTATTAGCTTGCTTCTTGAGTGTTAACATGATAGTTCTGACCTTGGTTATGAAAGCCGTTAGATTATGTTTCAACTCAAGTAAAAATATTTGCTCTTTTAGTCATTTCTAGATGTTGACACCTCAGAGTGGATGTAAGAATTAAACCGATCAGAATTATCGTAAGGCTTCCGGTTTCCGGCGCGTGATGGGATGTGATTTCCACGCATACGCTAGGACTTGGCCAAGGTGCTTGCTTACAAGCTGGCGACGATAGCTTTTTAGCTGCTTATTTGGAGGAACATTGCAGAAATAACAACCAAAGCATAAGAAAATGGTGATTGATCGGAAATCTCTTGGTTTCATTGATACATTAATCATTAATACATTAGAACTTTAATTACAAAATTATATATATATCACTCATAGATTATTGTCTAGCCTACTGTCGGGTATATATTGATTCTTGATTTTGGCAATGTTAATCGTAATTGTATCATCGTGATACCGTGCGTTTCATTCAGTCTTTATAATAAGGTTCTGTTCGTAGATTAAGTTTCATCATCATTATGATGTCGTGAGTTTAATTTCTCGTCTTCACGCTCATTATTTTTGTGTTTTTACAAAGTGAGATTGCTCCAATTCTTTTTTACATCAAATCATAGTGAGTGTCACATAGGTCCTGAAATGGATTTCAAATGATCAATTGCGCGCTTGGACGCCTCGATCACCTTGTTCAGTTTTGATTTATCACAAGCGAAACAGTACCAAGTCCATGGTTCGGCTTGGTTGTTCTCTTGAGCAGTTAGTATTGGTTCGTCTGGAACATTGCGCTTGATGCAATCGAAACAGAAAAAGAAGTGACACTTTGATCCGTCCTCTTTAACTGTTGCGCAACCAAACATTGTTCCACCATCGCAACACCATCTACAAAAGTTATCATCTCCATTGACATCGACACCATCATCAAAGTTTTCAAAATCACCTGTACCATAGGTGTTTCGACACTCGCGACAAACTAAACACTTTAGCAAGGGATGTAGTGCTGCATGTCTTAGGCGAGTGATGGTTTTCTCGCAAGCTGTACACTGGTAGGGCAATTTCTTTGTTTGACTATCAAATGTAGTCCTATCACTATCTTGGCTAGTATTTGCTTTTGAGTCTTGTTTCTTCATCCTATTAATTCCAGCTAGATCTACTATGGCCAATTGGGCATCCTCAACCAGTGGAGTAATTCTACTCTTGTCGCAAGAGTAACAAACCCATCGCTTCTTCTTGGATTCATGATAGGTAGCCTCTAGTATGGGGTCGTTTGGTACGTTGCGTTCAATGCAATCCAAGCAGAAAGCATACTTACACTGATCGCCATTCTTTCTCTTCTGACGACATCTAACTAAACCCACATTAACTAAACACCATCTACAATGGTTATCGTATCCCTCCTGGTCGACTCCATCGTCGCGAGATGCAAAGTCACCGTCGCCATACTTTAGGGAACAACCGCGACATATTAAACATTTGATCAATGGATGGATAATTGCATCTTCAGTTTCCGTTATATAAAGCTCACAAGCTGTACATTGATGAGTTCTCTCGGCTCCAGGTTTCTTTGGCGTCAATCCAACCGAGAGTCTTCGGCATGGGTTAAAAGGCAGTATGCGAAAGCTAAGATTCGACATCGTTCTCAGTGATAGGGATTTAAATTATTGATTATACATATGTTGTTGTATGGCGCGTTATAAGTTTTATATCAATTCATGAGGATGTAATACCAAGGGATGAAATATCGACAATCAATACATAATCTCACTTTTTATCTAAGTTCCGGAAAGATGAAAATCTTGATGCGTGAATATAAATTTTTCATGGGGCCAACACATGGCTCGACTAATAATTATTGTTGTTGTTATCATTGACTTCTTACGAGAAATTTCACACGTGAACGCAATGCGCGTGTATCGACAACTCAAACTGTACCCACTGGACTACACTGTAACTATGCTAGATACTCTAGGCTGTGTATCACAATTGCATTATGTAGAACCTGCGTTGAGATATTAAGGAGTCAAAGTTTATTTAGGGAGGCTATACGTAAAATGTGTAGAAAAGATATACAGGTGTAACTGGGACAGGTGATAATTATTACTTGGTCGCGGCCAGCGAATTGCACAATCGTTTGAGTTCGACGGTGATATCCTCGATCTCGCGGATTGGCCTGCGAATGGACTCGATTTCTGTTTCTAATGCTTGGAGCTTGTTTGGCGCTGGGTCCTTGAATACAAACTTGAATAGCTCGCCAATGTGTGAGAGCTTCGTGTTGAGTTCTTCAATGCTTGAGTCTTTATTCTTCATCATAAACTCAATACGTTGGTCAATATCAGACTCACTAGAAGGTCGGGGACGAGTGGCTGCAGCTTCCGGATTGATGACTGACATACGCTGCCTTGCTAGAGAGCTACTTCCATACAAAGTCGCTCCCTTCTTCTCGGGAATTTTAGACGGTGTAGGCTCTGATGGGGCACTAGTGATGGGTTTGGATGGGGTATCAAGTTTGGTATTAAGACTGTTAGGTGGCTTGAGGATAGCCACTGCTGGCCTAGTTGGCTGCTCGTTCACTTTTGTTGTTGCTGCATCTACTTTCGAGGTAGACTGTTTGTCCGGCTCTGGAATACTGCACATATCACTTTGCTTGGGATTAAGTTTTGCAGTAGCCGGAGTCTTGGGTGTAATGACTGTCTTGGCAGGAGTCTCGTTGGGTTTAAACACCGGGATTGTTGGTTGGATGGTTGGAGGAGTTGGCGCTGTTGCAGGGGCCGCAGTTGATGTTGGCGCTGTTGCTGGTGCAACTGTTGGTGTCGCTACAGGTGGGACAGGTGCTTGTTGTTGCTTTGGAGCCTCGGTTGGTTTTGAGATTTCCGGCTTGGAGGGACTAGTGCTGGCCTTCTCAGGCTCCTTGATACTAGTTACGTTGCTCGGCGGTGAAACGGTTTTGGCGGTTGCTGGTACCTTGGCCTGTTCTGATACTCTAGTTGGCTCTTTATTGAAACTCGGAGTAAATCCGAGCTTAAGTCCTCTATTGGTCTTCGGTGAGTCCACACTTTTGGTCATTGTCGCAGTAGAATCGCTCTTCGACGAGGATGATGTTGATGTTTTCTTTGTTTCGAAAACTGGCACGCTGGTCCTAGTGGGTCGTTTCGGCTCACTATTATCGTCCATCTTCACCTTCTTAGTCGAGTTCCTTGCCCGAGATATCAAATCCTCCATTGCCACCTTGGCATCCTCAATTAGGTGGCTGATACGGCTCTTGTCGCAAGCATAACACGTCCACTTGAAATCCTGGTCATCGGCTCTCAAAACTGGATCATCTGGAACATTGCGCTTGATACACTCCTGGCAGAAGGAGTAGTGGCACCGATCGGCCGAATCATCTTCGGGCTCCTCGTTCTCGTTGTTATTTTGGCCGCATCCATAAAGGGTTCCACCATCGAGACACCAGCGGCAAAAGTTGTCGTCGCCTCTCTCGTCGACACCGTCTTCAAATTGAGTAAAATCACCATTGTTGTAAGTGATACGACACTTTCGACACATAAGACAGTCGATAAGTGGATGGATGGCAGCTTGATAGCTTGTCTTGATCTTGCTAGTGCAACCCGTACATTTGTACGTAACGCTAGACTTTGGTCCCCTCTTCGACGGGGTTTGTGCAGATTGTCGCTTATTATTGACAGGCATACTTGTTGTTTCTACCCTGGATTGTCTCGGTCTCATTAGATATCAGCTATCTTATGTTGAATAAGTAGTCTTTTGAGCTTAGTAGTTTTAGTTGTAACTAGTAGGTAGTGTTTTAATATGTGATGATTCGCAATGTGTCAATGCTCCTCAACAAGATCACTTTGGAACATGGATAAAACTGCAAACTGCTCTATTTGGTAATGAACATGTGAGAGCGTTCACATTCGACTAAATGCTTTGTGCTCATCAGCTGCAGTCTACAAAAATGTAAATACTTTCAAAAATTTATTTCCAAAGGATTGCAGCGCAATAAACATGGCACTTTCCCCCCTCCCAAATAATCTGAGCCGATTAGCCGGCGCACTCTTGCGGGTTGTTGCGCGGAATTGCAACGCGCGCCGTGCACTTTTTGAATGTGCGTTTGCCCTCACTATATATCGGTGCCTATCGTATTGCCCACTTGCTCCCCTTCGGCTACGCGCGTCAAAACATGCAGAAAAAGACAGAGTCGGAAGAGAAGCAAAAAGGTATTTAGAGCTAATGTGCGCCGTCCGATGGTGACGGCGCCATTTGTAGTCGCCGCCGCTGCTTCGTGGTGAAATTTTTGCCGATTCTGATGCACTCTATTTCGCATTCATGTACAATTACTAGTGTGTTTGCCAAACGAAAACGAAAATTTTAAACAACCGCAACACGCAAACACCACGCAAACACCACACCATCATCACCACCACCACCACCACAACAACAACAACTGGAGAAAGCGTCGGGGAAATGGCAGATCCTTATCAGTTTTTCCCTGGCTTATCATCATTATACTAGTATCGCCAATTTAATGCAATATTACTTCCTTAGTTGTCTTATTCATTTGGCCATCGTCAAGTAAACAATTACTAGCCTTCTCCAGATGTAACCTTAATTTAGAAGACGCAGAAGAACAGAGGAAATTCAGGTGGCCTAAACTATTGACACAACTTATTGACTTGCGGCCAAAATTTATAGGGCTTTTTGGTGCTATCACCAACTGGCGCCACATAGTTTCTGTTATTGTTGTTTTGTTTCCATGTAACATTATATTTACTTTGTAATACTGAAATATATATTTGTGACCGTTGATTGAACAATCCCACTTCCAAGTCGCTGAGCATAATTTACTGGTTTAGATTAAGGAACTAAAAATTCGCATGTCAACACCATGACTTCTCTCATCAAAAACCAGATCCTTAAACATCTTACTAAATTCTTCAAGGATCTTGCACCTGAACAATTGCAACTGAGTGCCTTTAAGGGATCATGTGAGCTCAATGATTTGCGACTAGAGGAAAAGGTTCTGATGGAGTTGTTATCCTTCCCAGCTTGGATTAAGATTAACAAGGCAGTATGTGATCAACTCACTATTAGAATTCCATGGACTAAAATCAAGTCTGTACCTATCCAGATGAACCTTAACGAGGTTACGGTTGAGGTAGAAGTTTGTGAGGAATTTCGTGATATTGGCGAGGAGGCAGAGGAGAATAATTTGTCCAACTTTATCAACACTCAAGCGCCTGGAAAGTATGGTTTTGTCGATAGGGTTATCGATGGAATCACTGTTACTGTAAACAATGTCCTTATCACCTTCAAGTCCAAGATCATGTCGGCTACCTTTAATTTGTCACGCGTTATCCTCGAGAGTCGATGTCCGAATTGGAAGCCAGGCGAGTTGTCGCTAACAAGGATAAAAGATCCAAATAGAGGTCAGATCTTGCTATTCAAGATAGTAGAGTGGCAGACAATGAGGTTGGAAGCCAAGTGTTTAACCGACCCCAATCAAGCTCCACTGAGGCTCATCACAAACCATGCCCAATGCCGGCTAACTATCAAGAAGAATCTGGACGATTGCTCAGTGGTTGCCGCTAGAATCTTTGTTATATTTGAGGATATTCTTTGGGTGTTAACCTTTGCTCAATTTATCTCTGCAGCCTCATTCATTGAGTACATCTTTGCCCTAGTTAAACGATCGCCGATGGGCAAGAAGTCAGGCTTGCAATTCAATGATCCAGCCACACCGCTGCCGCATTCAGATGTTAACCAATCTGCCACCTCATTTGGTGTTCCACCGCCAACATCCGCAGGTGGTCCCTATATGTCTCCAATGAATACGCCTAAACACGGAGTTGCTCAAGCTCCTATCCTAACTGGTAATCTATCCTCCGCTTCACTTATAGAGCAAAAATTTCTATGCTACGACCTTGTAGAAACATCACTACACCTGTATATCGATAAAGTTGATGCCCACCTCTATGATGACATCGAGATAAGCCCCGGATCCAATAGCTCACGTGACTCTGGTGGTGCCCTACAAACTACACTTGACCAAATACAAGTGGACTGTTACCCCTACTCTAGGGCTACTTGCGATAGACGCCATTGGTACAAGTGGTTTGATCCGTCGCCCAACAGTCGCCGCCATTGGATAAATGGTCACTTTGCTGAGTTTGATCTGGTTCAGGTACAGAAGATGCAAGCTGCTGCTGCCGCCGCCGCCGACTCTTCCAACTTGTTGGATAAAGAAAGTGAGTCCATCGCAAATATTGAAAACAAGATGTCAAGTCAAAATTATATTCCTATTGCAACCGACGAACAACTGCTATCCCTCACCGTGTTGGTCAAGATAAAAGATTATTGCATGAATTGTGTCGCAACCAGGCACTCGATGCGAGGAGTGGGATTGAACAAGTTCATCCAAACTGATAAAGACTACCAGATGCCATCTGAGATGCCCTCCTTATATTTAGAATTGAATTACTTCTATTATTTTGATATGATTAACAGGATGATGGTCTATGATAATGTTCCAGACCCTTTGGCTTTTATCCACCTTTCACCGACCAAGTTATTATTTGACTCACCAACATTGATATTTCTCAACTCATTCCAGGTCAATCTTTCGAAAGCTCTATCCCATTTAGAGGATCTTTTTCCCGAGGAGACCACTGCACCCAAGATCCACTGTCGCATTGAAATACTTATGCCCCAGATTAGTTTACCTGCAAAACCAACAGAGTCTACGAAACAAGATACCGGTAATACAAGTACAAATCCAAAAACAAACAATGCACAAAATACCCCTTTAGCCACCAGTTCCTTGCTTGTCAAGTCAGGTAAGATAACCCTAAGTAGTTCATTGCACGACAAGGATCTGATGAAGAAGCTTATGGATTCGATAGAAAAGTTGCGCGAGAACCCGAGTCAGCCCATTAATCTGGGTGGATATCAGACGAATGCCTCAAAGAAGGACAACTCTTGCACTGGGGATTGGACCAAAGTTTGGAATGCCTCATTGATAAATGGGATGACTGAATTTAGTTTACAAAATCAGTTGTGGGCCATTCAATTTGAACCGGTTTGGATGGATTTCATGAACTATGACATTGACGAGCTATCGAGTGGTCAGAGGTTGGAGCCAATTGTTGAGCCGGTGAATGCGTACGCCTTCATTCACTTAAACCTATCCAACACATTGGCACTACCTACATCAAAAAGTGGAGTCAGCAGCTCATCAAGCGATGTAAGTGGAAGCCAAGATCGAGCCACCAACAAGAAGAGAGATGTTATATCGATTTTAGTCTCAGTTTTAGATGGATCCATTCTAGCAAATATGGACAAGATTCAATTTGGCTTCTTGCAGCGATTGGGTATGCATGTCGAAAAGTTATTGCAGCAAATCAAAGCTGATGCCTCCACCATGATTCAAATGGACACTGTGGTCGAAGATACACTTGAGGTAAATCTAACCGCTTACATTAAGGAAATCAAGGCAAGATTAATCTTGGACAAGAAGATTGAGAAACAAATTGCTTCAATGAGTGACAGTTTCCAGAGTAGCGGGGTTTATCCTCCACAGATCATACCTTCATTTGTCTCATCTGCCAAGACAGCTGATTCAAAGAGCCACGAGTTGATTCGCGAGCATACAACAGCCCCCAGACTGGCAACCAATATGCCAAGAGGAAACTTATATGACTCGTCGCGAATTGGACTGTCAAGTCCCAATCTCCAGCCTCAAACTCCACATGAATCGGATAGATTCATCACCGGCGGTGTTGCCTACTCGCCGCAAGTGGTTGGCGACTCAACAACAGGTGGCATAGCAGTGGTTGAGTTGGGTAGCACCGAATCTCTGGACGAGTGCACCGAGGTTGCTGATGATGCTTCATGTTTATTCTTGGGCGACACCACAACTTCGACTCACCACGACCAAGCGGCTAGCAAGACAACTAACTCAATGACTGACATTGCCGAGGGTCAACGTCCACCAAAAAGTAGTGAGCCTCTTGTTGTGAGTGGTAGTGGTAGTGGTGTTGGAAGTGCATCAGGTGAGGGTAGTGGCAATGTTGGTGGCGGTAGCGCTGGCGCTAGTGGGGATGCTGCAAGCCGCGGGTCCGCAACTGGAAGTGTGGGAAGGTCACCGATTGAGGAGAGTCTTCTCATTGATCTCAACGAAATGGAACAGGCGTCGAATCTCTTTGCCAAGGTAAACCTGAGCAAGCTACCGCCCTCGCCGCAACCACCTGCAGCCACTAAAAAGGATGAGCAGGAGGAGTCTTTAATACATCAGCAACAACAAGAGCGCAAACAATCTAATCAATTTACAAACAATATTATGATACAACAAACAACGCCACCTCAAACGGCAACTCAGGAGATCGAAACAGAAAGTATTTCGTATCTCGAGTTATCGATGAGCCGTCTAATGGTTCGTAGAATTACCGAGACGAAACGAAGATCAAAATTTTAATTCTTTAGGTTTATTAGCAAAGCAAAGCAAATAGATGGAGTTTGAAACGATATACAAAAGAGTGATATATGGAATTGCAATATTATTTTCCCTTTAGTTAGATTAGAGAAGATCCAAAGTAACTGCACAGACTTGCGAGACAATCATTTCGTGAGCGCCATTAATAAATGATGATTGTTACCATTGCCAAGTGCCAAGACGCTGAGCGTCAGTCGGCGATTCAGAACCACCACCTAAAGAAAATTTCGAGGTTTTCCCCCTCCCCATTCTCCTTCTCTCATTACTCGTTGCTTCGATTCCTCAAGGTGGAATGCTCATTCAGGTGGGTGAGAGTGGTAAACTTTAATTGTGTCAAGCGGTCGCCGGCTGCTGTGCGCTATTCACCGACAGGTGTCCCGGCTTAAAAGGTGCAAGTTTACTCACGAGAGCGATGACCACCAACGTCCAAGTCCAACTCACCTTGTTGGAATTTGAGCCTTATCCCAATGGACTACACTCATAACCTAGTCTGAATATTCGTAGCCAGAAAAGACACACTCATTTTCAAGTTACCCACGAGCGTTGCTTCGATGTCGGTCAGACTTTTGCTCAAATAGCTGGCTAGACAGCCTGTTTCGCTAGCACCACTTGTCGCTTCCAATACCATGAATCTCTCGTCTCTACCTCAACCTCGAGGTCGCTTGCGATAAAGAAAGCCAGCCTCGAACGAGCGAAAGAAAGGATGAATGTAGTATGAGGAGGGAGAAAACTAAGCGTTCACTAGTCTCTCGCGCACTGGCGGCTCAGCGACTGCTCAAGCTCACTGCCGAGCTACCCACCTGACTGACTGGCTAGCTAGCTAGATAAATTGCGCTTCTTGAGTTAGCATTGAGTTGCCAAGATCAGATACATGGCCACATGTTGCTACTTGACCAATGCAAGCGAATTTTACTTACTTCGCTCATCTGGTTAGTGAAAATGAGGGCTAGCCAAAAGATACTCCGCGCGCCTAGACTATTAACGAATTTGAGCCAACTTCGAGCCATCAGCTATTACCTTGACTTTCTCTCTCTCTCTCTCTCTCTACTTCTTTGATAACTTAAACCACATCAATAACAACAACCACGACGACGTCGCTTTCGAGATTAACGTAACTCGGTGCCAGCGAAAGCAAATTCAAATCGACGTCGTAGCCAAGAAAAAAAGTTGCATCCGCGCGACAACTAGTTGCAACGGAGCTCACACAGTCAGAGTTTCCATCTCACACATATTGCAACTCAATCAACAGGTGGCTGCTCACTGAGGCTCTGATTGCTCATTCTCACTCAAACTGATTCATTGGTTGACGTGATATAGCAACACCGAGACACCCAATAGCCAAAGAGACAGAAATTGAGAGTTAAGATGGGTCGCCCAAATAGCGGCAACAGGTTGTTGTTGCTATGTGAGTTCAATGCACAGAAGCAGCAGCAGCAGCAAGTAAATTGCAAGACAACGAGAAACATGTCATCAATTCCAAAAGCAAGAGCAAGCAGAATAATGCAAAAAACTCAAATCAAATCAAAAATCCTACTAGCCGCCCTACTGGTCGCCTGCCTATTGGCCTCAGAAAGTTTCAATGGCTTAATTTCAAGCGCCGACGCCCAAGCAATTGAACTCGACAAGGAGGGAGTTCCAATTCCCTGTATAGACAATGGAAAGTTTTACAGAAATCCCATAGCCGCAAACACGAGACAGGATTGTGGAAAATACTACCAATGTTACGATAACAAGGTTATCTCGTTCCGTTGTAACTCAGATCTCTACTTTGACGTTGATAGACAAATTTGTGATTTCAAGCTTAAGGTTAGCAATTGTGACAAATCACACGATGGCTCAACGCCAAGACCCTTGCTTATAACGGAGGAGCCCATTTGTCCCACTGGCCAATTGGCTTGCGCCGATAGGAAGTGTTTAAACAAGGAGCTGTTTTGCGATGGTCAAGTGGATTGCTTGGATCACTCGGACGAGAGTTATTGTGACCCGGAGAATGATCCAAACGCTGCAAACAGGTGTAATTTGAGCAACTGTACGCTGCCAGATTGTTTCTGTAGCGCAGATGGAACCAGGATTCCAGGCGACATTAAGGTTAATGAGACACCACAGATGATAGTGTTGACATTTGATGATGCGGTTAACAATGAGAATTGGGAAATTTATCAAAAGATATTCACCTCAAATAGGACAAATGCTAATGGGTGTCCAATTAAGGCCACCTTTTTCCTGTCGCACGAGTACACCAACTATCGTCATGTTCAAAAATTGTGGAACGATGGGCACGAGATTGCCATCCACTCAATTACCCACAAGCAACCGGAGTTGTGGTGGACCTTCAACGCAACAATGGAGGATTGGTTCGACGAGTTTGCAGGTATGGCCAATATTATCCACAAATTTGCCGGCATTCCCCTGGACGATTTACGAGGAGTTCGGGTTCCCTTCCTGAGAGTTGGTTGGAATACGCAGATGGTTATGATGAAGGAGTTTGGATTCTTGTATGATTCAACAATGGTTGCGCCCTCAAAAACTGGCCAACCAAACGCCTATCCACTTTGGCCCTTCACCATGGACTACCGTATTCCACACAAGTGCCATGGATCCAGACAAAAGTGTCCCAGTCGCGCCTTTCCCGGTATGTGGGAGATGATTATGAATCCATTGGACATTGAGGGTCACACTTGTGCCATGGTTGACTCGTGCCCCGCCCATCTGACGGAGGACGAAATGTTCGATATGCTGAGGACAAACTTTGAGCGCCATTACACAACAAACAGGGCTCCATTTGGCTTGTACTTCCATACGATTTGGTTCAAGGAGAAGCGCAACTTTAGGGCTCTAATGAGATTTATCGACGAGATGATCAAGAAGCAGGATGTTTGGTTTGTAACCAACTATCAGGCCATTGAATGGATGCGTACACCAACCCAATTGAGTCAGATCAACAACTTCGATCCATGGAAGTGTAAGCGCGAGATTGATCCCAATCTAGTGGCCTGCAACCATCCGAATTTGTGCAAGCTAAAGTCGCGCCAATCTGGAATCAAGGGCGAGCGATACCTGTACACCTGCTTCGAGTGTCCGGAAGTTTTTCCTTGGGTCAAGAACGAGTTTGGTGTTGACCAAAACTAAAAATTGAAAGTCATCCTCTGTTAATTAGAATTTAAGAAGATGCATTCAGTTTAAAAACAATGAAAACATCTGCAAGTTGCTATATGAGAATCCATGAAACCCAAGTCGAGGACCGGAAGTCAGTTGGACCTCGACGAGGGAGGAGAAAGGCTTGAGTTGACGCAACTACCTGTTGATTAAAAATTAAAATTAAAACCTTTCTACCAATCATTTTATTTCATTCTTATATCTTCCATTTTCACGTCTTTTCTCTCTATCAATTGAAATACTAAACTAGAGGGCACCCGTGCCACTGCTAATTTGATCCTGCAAACCAAGAATCTCAATACTTTGCTCGGTCATCATGTGAGCCTGAGGCTTTTTTGTTGGCGTCATGGGAAAGTCGTCGACAAACAACAGGTACTTGGGTACCTTGAAATAGGTAATATTTTTCTTGCAATATTCAATTATATCATCCTTGTGTATATCCTTATCACTCTTTCGATCCTCCAACTTATCTATGGCATTGAATCCGGGCTTTAGCTTGACCCAAGCGCAGACCTGTTCGCCAAAACGCTTGTCAGGTACACCGATAACATGAACATCATCAATGTAGGGCAATTTTATGATCATATCTCTCACTTCCTCCGGATAAATATTCTCGCCTCCCTTAATGATCAATTGCTTGGATCGGCCGCTAATTTGAATGCTCCCGTGCGGATGCATGAATCCCGAATCGCCAGTCTTATACCATCGGCTAGCGCCCAAAACTTGTGCAGTCTTATCCGGCTGACCGAGGTAGCCAACCATTGTGTTGAAGCCTCTGGTTTGAATGTCTCCATTTTCATAGTGTTTAACAATTGTATTTGTACCCGGTCTTACAATCCTGAGCTCGGTGAAGTCCAATGGCGGACCCACCGAGTGGGTTCGAATCTGTTGGGGTTCGTGGATCGATTGCAAGGTGGCAACGGCTCCATTCTCTGTGGATCCATAACCCAGACGCAACTCCTCCAAGTTTGTCAATATTTTGTAGGCCCGCTGAGCGACTTCCGGTGGTAGGGCAGCGCCCCCGCATTGAACCATCCTCAAGGGCATATCCTTGATATTGGATTTCTCAATGTGAGATAGCATGTCGATTAGAATAGTGGGCGTGACGCAGACAAATTTTGATTGCGTATTTCGAATGCAGTCAACAAACGCTCCAATGTCATACTTGTGGCCACTAAAAATTACATGCGTATTACCAAGTACCGGCGACACTGCAACCAAAACTCCGGCAAATATGTGGAACAAAGGCAAACAGGTGGCCAGAATCATCCGCCAGCTCCTTGGTCGGCCATGTCTAAGTCTAAGCTGACAAAATCTGACGTTATTTATGACTGTAAAATGGGACACACAGGCGCCCTTTGGGGTTCCCGTGGTTCCAGAGGTATAGTAAACTGCAAATAAATCATCTGGTTGGGTAATATCCGGATCAATGATACAAACTTTCGTTGTGTCTATGTTGTCGTGGCAACCTGTTGCCTCTTCGGCTTCAATGAGCGACCTGTAGATAATTCCATCATTTTGCTCGGTTTCTTGCCAAGTGTGCAGTTCACAGTTGGGAAGTCTGAAGTGGTTGAATAATTTTTCAGATTTTGAATCGTACTCATTCTCTCCATCCATCAGAACCACATTTTTTATATGTAAATCTTGGAGATTGTTAACGATCTCATCTGATTGCAAGATTTCCATGTGATTGTTGAGTTGCGATTGAATCGACTTTGGTCCAGGTGCAAACAAAACCTTCACCTGGCCCTTTTTCAATATAAAGGCCAACTCGTGAGGCTTATACGAGGGATTGATGGGAGTTAGTATGGCGCCCACTCTAGAGCAGGCGTACTGGACCACGAGCCAATTGTAGCAATTGTAAGAAAAAAGTCCAATGGAATCTCCTTTTTGAATGTGAAACTTTTGAATTAGATGCTTTGAAAGCTTGTTAACATCCAAGTTAAACTCACTAAACGTCTTAATCTTGTTCTCAGCGTAACTGGTGAACATAACCTCATTCGGTGTCTCTTTTACCTGTCGCTCCAATTCGCGATCCACCGTCGAGTACACCAAATGCTCCTGTGACTTGCCGAAGGCATAGGAGAATTTTGGGTCCACAAAGGGTTTTATAAATGAGACCTGCGAGTGCAACTGCCTGCAGTGGAGTCTGTGCACTTCAACTCTGGCTGTGGTGGTGTAGTTTGCATTTAGTATGGTTCTTATGGCTGGATGGTGGCTGGAGGTTGCGGTTGAGGTCGTTGTTGTTGCTGCATAATAGCGAGCCTGGTGCCTTGCAATGAAAAGACTAGAGATTTGAAGATTCTTGGTCGAATTGCTCTGGTTAATTGGTCCCAGAAAAACTCTTGGGCATTTGGAGCAAGTCATCTTCTCGGAGAAGCTTCAACAGGTTGCTATTGCTACTGTTCTGTCTTGATGTCAATCCTTTCATGTGACAGCAATGGAAACTGATAATTTAGAGCTGAGATTTGTTTTTATTGTTTCGTTTTCTTGACGCCGTCGTTGTAGTTGTTGTTGCTGTTACTACTGATGTTTACGTAATTAAGCACAAATTGAATCAAGTGACAAACATTCCGCTAGTTAGACGAGCGATCAGATCACTTGTTTTTGCCTCTACTCGTGACTTAAGAGTGAAATGTTCCTGTTGGACGCTCGAAATCTAAAGGAGTCAGTCTCCATAAAAGGTTAATTCCATTTGACTTCCTATCGTCGGCTGTCCCTCTTTATATCTCTGTGTATCTTTGGCCGAGCCGTAAGCTAGAGTGGTCTTGCAGGTGGTTTTGGTTACGGTGGCGAGTGCGAGTGTGTTAAGAAACTCGGTCATGTTGTTTTTGCTGTACAATCTCCTCCCTTAGTCTCTGTACACCTCTTATCTACAACGGCGATAGACTCAACTTGGACTTGGATTTCTATCGAGAAGCTGGAGGAACTTGCGAGGTAACAAAATATGTTGGTGCTCTTGTTCTACGTTCAACTTGAGCAACGCGTCGGCCTGTTACCGTGGCAAAAGACACTTGTTGTTGTTGTTGTTGTTGATGATGTTGTCGGTAATGTTGTGACTTTCGTGGTTTGAGCGGCGGTCGTGTGGCGTCGCCACTAGTGTGTGATGTACATGACTAGAGCTGAACTGTCTAGTTGAGCTAGGCTTTCAGGTGCGCTGAGCTCATCGAAAACATGTCTGCGAAACTTGACGCTGCGGCTTCTTTCGTTGCAACTAAGTGATTCACTGGATAATTAATATGGTGTCATTTGAGCGCTGTCCCTGCGACGGCGACAACATTGTAGCAAAATGTTCAAGTTTCCGCCAAAGAACTCGCCGGACATGGAAGCAATGGCCAAATGGAGAGTCAATGCCACAGCGTCAGGTGGTTGTGGCTAGAGAGGCGATGGCCTCACCTGTCCCCTCGCTGGCCGTGCAAACTCGCGCCCGCCGCTCACTGGGCCCACACGAGCCGAAGCCATAACCACCACCTCCGCAAGCAGAAGGTCGCATATGTTTGTTTACGTTTGCAAAACACATGTCACATTCGGGATAGCACTAGGAAACTCGATGGCTGGAAATAATCTTCGATATTGGAACTATGTTGTCCCTTTGATGTCGTTTGGGTAAAAAATCAATTTGTAACCAAAACTATTGATGCAACAAACCATGAGCAAGTGAATGTGCAGTATCCATAACTATTTGCGACTATTGGAATCTCAAAGTCTGAATCTCACCAAATTAGATTTGATAATCTGTATAGCAAGACAACGAATACGACGGCGACGAATAGGAAAACAATGATTAGATACAAGCGAGCAGGTAAGTTAATCGTCTGGCATCAATTAGATTTGTGCATCTCACAATTGAATTTGCCTGATTGACACGTACAAGGTAACATAAAACATAGTTTAATCTTAAATCTACAAAAAAAAACACGCCGTTTCGCAATCGAACACAAGAATGTGTATCTTTCGTGCTTCTTTTGAATATCTGACGACTCATTCGAGTTCAAAAGTCGCTCCTGGCTGTCCATTTGGGGAAACTTGAGGTTCAAAAAGCGGCGTCACAAAAGTTCCTTAAAGAGGCTCAATATTTGATCTTTGAACAAGATTATCTCGTGATAGGAGCAAAAGAAGCACAAAGTAGTCTCACAATCGACTCAACTTGTAAAGCTGAAGCGATTGATATGATTCGCCTCAGTCGGAGTTGAACTATTGATAAATTTAAGTTCGACAGTACCAAACTTGGTGCAGAATTTTATCAGACCACACAGAGTTGCAAGAACAATGGGAAAATAATGTAACTGCAGCGCCAATTCGACAATTGACTCAAGTCAAATTGCGCTCTTTCAGGGTTCTCCCGATTTCTTTATGTCTTGTTATCGCTGCTCTAGGATAAAGCAGTTATTTTGGTCTCGCGGTAGTCAATCATTATAACTCAATCTATCGGGAACTGAAATTTGAATTTATCTTGCCGCTACTTTCCACCTCCTCACTTCCAACTAGAGGCAACGAAGAAAGTCCAGCCACATTGTTGTTGTTAGTTGATTGGAACTCTACCTTTCTACAAACCAGCCTGCTACTTTCTATCATTGCAGCAGCAAGTTGTAGTGGCAATGATACACTAGCTTGAGAGGGGCAGTGCAATCTTTTAAGCACCACACCACGCAAAGCCGACAATCGTCAGGTTGAATTAGGCACAATGTATGTCTCTTTGCGCTCGCCAAGCTCGATCCATCAAGCTCGTCAGGTGACCCACCTCCGTAGCTGCCAATGTACAATAATCGCCCGTAAGTACAGTAGTAAACAGGCGTTTGTTATCCCTGGTGAGGACTAGATATTGCCGCCTCTGCTGCCGTTGCCACCAATTATTTGCGTGAGAAATATTCTTTGTTGTGCTCATTTGGCTGATTCTTTCTCTCAGTCTAAGCGGCGAAAGCTGCTCGACTCTCCTCATGCCTCAACGTTGGCAACTGCCTGCAACGTTAGGCAGTAAAACTCGTGAAAGTTGTACCGTCTCTCTCTCTCTCTCTCTCTCTCTCATTTGCCTCAACACCTGTGCCTGTACTTTGAGTCGACGAACCCACTGACATTTGTAGTCAGCAACTTGTTTATCCTATGCAGGCGCCGGGTATAGTGGCGAGATGCCGAATCGTATCAGATGAAGCCTGTCACCGGTACGCCTCTAGCATCAGCATCGCGTTGTTCAAAGTCTTCGTAGTCGTTGGTCTAACCGTTCATATTGAATCCTTCATTTTGTAGTGTTGTATCCAAGGACAAAATTTTTGTTCTGTGTTACACTTATCTCCATAGCTGCATTTGAAAATTTAATGCGCAACGTTGAGCTAATCGGCAAGATTGAAGCGATAATATATCTATCAATGCAAAGTTCAGGGCGTGCAACATAAGTGAGCAAGCACAGCGCGTGCTAGTTACATCAAAGTGAATGAGTTGGCTGCGGTGGTTGGTGTCGTCAGTCTAAAATATTCCACAAGCTTATTGGCGTACCTGTTCTTTTATTACATCAACTTCAACTACGCTTCTTAGTTACTCGATACTTGAATATATTGATAGTCTACTTAATTATCAACTAACTCAACTTATCAATACTAAACCTCTATCATTATCATTCAAAATACTCGAAAAAACAAATAAACTATGAACTACTCGCCGCCACTCGACTCCGATAAACCGGGACACATGCGCACAAATCAACAACAAACAGCAACTAGCGACTCGGAGGAGGCGGCACAAATAACTCCAATGGGTGGCGACGATATCATGGACCAACAGGATGGCCAGCAAGAGAACGAGCAATCGGTGACTGTTCTGGGAAATTCCGGCGAGAAGAGGAAGCAAATTAACGGTCATCTGGATGTCCAACAGAGAAGAATTTACCTGGGCGTCTTCATGGTAGCACTAATTAGCGCACTTGTTGGCCTTGTACTTCTCTTCATATGGATGCTCCATTTTAGACAGGTCACTGGCTTTGGCCTAACTGAAGCCGGTAAATTGGCCAACTTGCACCCAATTCTTATGTACATCTTCATGGTTTCCTTGAATATGTATGCCATATTAATCTACAGAACCCACTACTATCTGCCAAAGGATAAACTCAAGTGGGCGCATGCAATTTTGTCAGGAGGAAATATAGTCATGTCTCTTCTCGGCGTGCTGGCCATGTACAAGTCACACTTGATGGCTGGCTTGGCAAACTTTTACTCATTGCACTCGTGGATTGGAGTCACAACAAACGCATTCTATTTGCTTCAATTCATTGCCGGCTTCATAGCCTTCCTAAGGCCAGGACTTGCGCCAAGTATTCGGGCAAAAATGATGCCTTGGCATAGGAAAATGGGAACTGTGATCCTGGTTTTGGCCGCAATGGCAGCCATAACGGGAATTGCAGAGCTAGTCATATTTCAGGATGGCGACAAGCATCCGTATAGCAAATTTGAGCCCATTACTTATATTGCAAACTTTGCCGGAATGAGCGTGGTGATTATGACCATTGCCACAGTATATTTAGTCACCGCTTCGCATTACCTGCGCCCAAGTCAGCCAGAAGAATTACCTCTGAAGCGATAGTAGAGATTTCTCATTAAGTGTTTTGTTTTCGGCTGGCCGTAGAATTTACCGAGAAGTGGGATTTCACTAAAACAAGTAAGACTTAGAAGAGTAGAGACTGTCAATGGAATTGATTGGACATCGCACAGTATAAATGGTAATAAGAATGAGTCGTTGATGATTACAAAACGCAAAATGTAATGCGGAAATGAGTCGAGCGCTCTTTCGTTTGATGACTGAAAAAGTGAACGAGATTTTGATTGTAACTTAATTTGAAATAATAAATTCCCACTAACCACCTGTAGATCTTACCTTTTTAAAACTGAAACACAAATTCTAAAGCCGACATCATCAAGTATCTCCATGGATTTCACGTGAATCTGCTTGATATTAGAGAAGTCAGCAGCTTGTAATTTTAACGAGATTTTACAAGCGTTTATTTCGTATATCTGTCGTTGTTGTCGTTGCATCATTCAGCACCACAAACAACAACAGGTGAGCTGAAGCGTAATTTTCGTTGTTGTTGTTGTTTGGTTAGATTTCTAGTCGCTAGTTACCGAGTTGCGCGACCACAAATCCCATTGTTGTCAGAAGCCCACTGAAATTTAGCATTGTAAACTGGAAGTTTCACGTAGACTCGTCGTTACTTCTCTTCTGACGGCATGTGCCTCGGCTTCCGCAGTAAATCCCATTGACTTTCGATGGATGAGGCTTCATGATTCATAACAAGACGAACGAGGAGGTTCCTATATATAGACGCCCAGCCGCAACGAGTGATTGGAAATTCTAGCGCGAGATTCATCGCACTACAGTAGAACGACTAGCGCCGAATAGACAGCCTCGTCAGGTCTGTTGTTCTTGTTGTCGTCATATCATGCATAAGTAGTTTTAGTTTGCTACCTGCGAATCCACAGGTGGGACTAGCAACAAGTAAGTATTAGGAAACAGGTGAAAATTAGCATTCACACGACCATTGATCGAGAGTCAATACGAGAGTGAAGATCGACTAAGATACCGACAGAAATAATCGTATCAAATTTGATAATATTGGAACAAACGCGCAACAAAAAAGAGTGATATAAAATGTTTAGAGAGGCGATATTGCTACTGGTGACTCTAGTGGCATCGACGGTCGCCGGTGTCACCGAGGTTCGTCATATCGAAGCCGATGGCTCGCATTTAGTCGATACCTTGAGTCAAAACTTTGGATTGACAAGCTACAACTTGCAATCTCTTGGATGGAAGACCGTTAGTGTCAATGGAAACAGTGTTGTTATTTACAATGCCAACTGCCAAGCTAGCACTAGGACATTGGACTCGCTAAATCAACAGGAGGTTGCCCAATTGAAGCTGGCTAAGGGTCAGTTGGAGTCAATTGAAAATCCAGGTGGTCAGATGAATCAATACAGTCGCTATGCAGTGACTCGTATAATGGGAACAAATATGAATCGATCGGCGAGAAATCTCGCTTCATCATCCAATATCATAAACGGATTGTCCATTCTGAAGCAAGATGACAACAACTACTCCATTACAAAGCCACAGATGCCAAACAATTTGGCTCGCTTCTACATGATGAACGATGTGGTCACCTTTGTGTACCTCGATGGACAGGTACAAATGAAGCCAATTGCCTGCTTGAACGCTAGCGAGCAGCAACAGGTTGCGCAAATTAAATCTGAGATGGTCGCCGCCGAGCAAAGTATGCGCTTGATGCAACAGCAAATGCAACAACAAATGCAACAGAATATGCAACAGAATATGCAGCAAATGCGGCAAAATATGCAACAGAACATGCAGCAAATGCAGCAGAATATGCAACAGAATATGCTGCAATTGCAGCGAAATGGCATGCAAAATATGTTCGGAAATGGTATCCAAAATCGCCAGCAACAAATGGCAAACAACTACGGCTACAACTCTGGCCAGTCCTATGGAAATCCAGCGGCTCCTTACGCGAGCAACGGGGGAGCTTACGCCGGAAACTACATGGCACCGCCAAACTTTGGAAACAACTGGCCGTTTGGGCCAAACAACAACCCATTTGGACCAGGATTTCCATTCAACGGTTAGAATTACAACACTTTAATCCCTTGTGACTCTCTTGAGCCAGCCTGTCAAGTGGCCTTGAGAGATTGATAAGATTAAACTAGATACAAAGAAAGAGGAAATACCGGGTAGTTTAGTTTGCAAGAATAACTATGTTATCATCATTCTATAGATTTATTGACTCGTATGCAAGTTTTCTTTTCTAGTTGCCCTATCTATATATTATACATTATGGCATTTTCTACAATTACAATAATTATAAAATCTCAACTGTAACATTTAATACGCTGTGAGATGCTATTTTTTCTAGTTAAACTACTTCCTCTTTCTAATACACTCCCGTGATCACGCTCTATCCTGGGGCAATAAAACCACGACAATTGGGTTTCCACTTGCGTCGACTCGCGCCGCTCCCAATGACTTGTCGCCCATTCGCTTGACTACGGAGCCACTTAATACCTCTTGACTAGCGGCTGACTTTTTGCCATTGCCACCAACTCTTCCCGTCAATTTTAGTGCAGTGTCAATGGCATCGAGACTTCTCGACGATGTTGTGCTACTCTTAGCAGAACTTGAGTTCAACTCCGAGGACCTAGCGGTTGTTGGCCCACTTCCGGCGGCTCGCAAACCAAACCCCTTGGTCTCGATCTTGTTTCGCCGCCTTCGCTGGGCCATAGTTAAAATTTTCCCCTCTTTCTTCTCTGATGCCGGGGGACTTGGCTGACCGGAACTAGCCGACGCCTTGGCCACCTGTTGCGATCTGCTTTTGGACGTCAATTGGCCGCTTCGCTGCTTTGCGGCGGTGCTACGATAGGAACTAGAAACCGTTTTGACGGCAAGGCGCACGTTATTCATGCTAAAATCAACCTTCTTCTCCATCATCGAATCGAAAACTTGGCGCACCAAACGCTCGCGGTCGTTTGTCTCAATATCATCGGTGTCAATCACGCGCTTGAGCTGATTGTACATGAGATTAACGAGAGTTTTGTTGCTCATTAGCTTATCGATGAGCTCCTCGTTGAGTAGCATGGGCTCTTGCGTTTGCTGATTCCGCACCTGTTGCTTGGTCTGACTCAAACTTCTCTTTGCCGGACTTTGTGACTCTGAGATTGAAGTCTCATCCTGGTCGCTACTACTGCTAATGCTGCCGCTGCTGCTGCCAACTGTAGGTGCGCTACTAGTTCTGGTTGGTTCCTGCAGCTCGGACGACTTCTCTTCAGTTAGAACCGAGGAGAGTGTAGTGGAGGATTGTGTTTCATCGCCGGAGACTGTTGATGATGATTCCAAGGCAGCCAACGTGGTGGTGGTTGGCGGAGCTGGCGTGGTGGTTGTAGTTGGCGCTTGCTCCTCGGTGGTGGTCGTGGCCACCTCAGTGGTAGTTGTCGTTGGCTCTGGAGTGGCTTCAGTTGTGGTTGTGGTTGGAGTTGTTGGCTCCTCCGTGGCTTCCGTGGTGGTCGTTTCCGGTTTAGGAGTCGTGGTGGTTGTGGTTGTTGTAGTAGTTGTGGTGCTGGTTGTTGTGGTTGAGGTTGTCGAGGTGGTGCTTGGACTTGGCCTTTTTGCTGCCACTACTCTCGGCTTTGAGGTTGCGCGCGACTTGACTGGCGCCTTGGTGGTTGTAGTTGTGGTTGTGGTTGTGGTAGTTGAGGTGGTTGGTGGAGGCGGAGCCGGTGAAGTTTGGAAGATTCGCGAAGCTTCCGTTGCGGAGGCAACCAAATCGGCTGCCGAGTCGTCGCTGGAAGCATCCGAGTTGGAGGGCGCTTGAGTAGCAGCCGACGACAAGTCGGAATCTGAACTCTCGGAACTAGACTCGCTCGATGCAGGCGACTCGGTCGTCGTGCTGGTACTGGTGCTAGTCGACATGGGAGTCGATATCTCCGACTCCAGCTCCGTAGTTCCGGTTGTAGAGGAAGCTGGTGTTTCACTTGAACTTGAGTCGGAATCAGAATCTGGAGCGGTAGTGGAAGTGGAAGAGCCATCACCTGATTCGGTGGTTGATGACGACGATGCGCTGGCCTCAGTTGTTCCACTTGTTGTCGTCGACGAGGAAGAGCTGCCCTCAGTTGATGTTGGACTTGCGGTGGTGGTTGTGGTTGCCTCGGTTTCACTTGTTGATCCAACTGTGGTTGATTCCGGTTCGCTTGTTGTGGTCGTCGGCTCCTTCGTTGTGGTTGTAGTCTTTGGCTTTGGCTTTTTCGTAGTGGTTGAGCTTGGCTTTGTACTGTAGCCCTTACCGTAGCCATGACCATAGCCATAGCCGTACTGGTACACATCCATTGGTGGCTTCAAGTCGGGATCAATAAACTCCTCGTCGTGATGGGTCATATTTGTCGAGTTCAATATGATTGGCATATTTATCACATTTATAAATCGCTGTTGATTCTTTGGCCTCTTGGTTGTGGTCGACGAGTTTGCCATGTGAATCGAAATCCTCGGCTTCAGGAACAATATCACCTTTGATCTCTCGCGCTTATCATGCGCCTCGGGGTCAAACTTTTCCACTTTACCCGAATAGTGCTTCTGGTCAAACCCATCACTTGGCACCAAGCCGCTACCTCCGTATCCATGTCCGTGGCCATGCGACGAGTACCCGCCGCCGCCGCCACTACCACCACCTGACGAGTAGGTGTTGCCACTGGCATCTCCATAACTCGTTGAGATGCCCCCGTTTCCGAAGGTGTAAGTTCTAACGTGACCTTGGTCTTGTTGGTAGTTGCTTCCGCCTCCCTGAGAGTAGGATGAGTGAGCATAGTTATTGCTCTCCTGGGCCACTTGTTGAACATTCTGCTGACCCGCGGGCTGGCTCTGTCTACTACTTGACCCCTCTTGCTTGCCCTTCGCCGACTCCACTGCAACCATCTGTGGCTGCGGCCTAGTATTTGGTGCCGACGGAACGCTTGTCTTCGAGTCCACTGGCCTCAACACCTGGTACGCAGTCGATGGACCCAATTTGACCGGAAATGAATTGTCCTGCCTCGCGCTGGTCTTGGTAAACTGGCTGTTCGACGCGGCAAAGTCCACGGGATCGGCGGCCATCGGTGGTTGCTGGTTGTTAATCTGCTGAGGCTGTTGTTGTTGCGGCGTTTGCTGCTGTTGATTTGGAACCATTAAGTTCGGCTCGATGAGAGAGTTTGGATGGCCGCCGTTGTAGAAGCGCGGATTATTGTCGGCAGTTAGATCGTGGTGTTTCGGTGCAAACTGATTCACCTGTTGCTTGGCCTGGCCCGAGAACTGACGCCACTGATTGACTGCCGGTCGCAAATCACCCTCAACCCCTTGCTCCATTTGCTGTTGCTGTTGTGGCGGCTGCTCATTGGTCGGCACCTGCTCTTGCATTTGATTTGGCATCATGGGCTCCTGTCCCATTGGTTGTTGTTGTTCCATTTGCTGTTGCATCATAGGTGATGGTTGCATGGGCATCTGTGGCATTGGTTGCTCCATTGGCTGTTGTGGCTCCATCGGCTGCATTGGCATCGGCATTTGGGAATGGGGATGGGGATGAGGTAGTTGTGGTTGTGGATGTGGATGCGACGGGCCAACTGGGTTTTGCGGGTACGGTCTACCTGCTTGCTGTTGGTGGTGGTATTGTTGAAATTCTTTATGTTGATATTGTTGTTGAGAGATCTGATAAGGTCCATCGTAGACATGTGAATGGGGCGGCGGGTGGGAATTGTAATGGATGTTTCCATTTGGTTGATGGTACTGTTGCTCGGCCGCAACATATGGCCGACTGCCTGGCCCATCGTCGAAGGGCACCTGTTGATTGGATTGGTGCAGATTATGCTGTTGGTTATATTGAACGGCTTGCTGGCCCTGGTACCCATAGCCCTTCGCTCCGTTCTGACCGTAAACTTGTTGCTGATCCAAAGGCGACAAGGTGGTTGTTTCTGTGCCATTCATCGAGCCCATCCCGTCAGTCGACGTGCCATTGGTTGAGGTTTCATTTGACTTCTTGGGGAACGGCTCTGGTGGCTCGAAAATGTCCTCCTCGTTCTCGGTCAACTCGTCGTCGCTGGGCTTCTCCAGCGGATCTCTGGAGCCCGTTGTAATCTTGACACGTGGACTTGAGTGAAGCCTAAACTTGACAGGAGCCATGTCCAAATTGGCATGTATTAGAGTCTTTCCCTTTCTCGGCATATCCACCGACATTGTTGGATGCTTGTTCACATATTCATGGTCGTTTCCGTAACCGCTTCCGCTTTTGTAACCTTGGCCGCTGGCAGCTCCGTAGCTGCCCTTGGCGTCGCCGGAGCCTCCGTACGAAGCTTGGCCGCCTCCTCCGCCGTAGCCTCCCTTTGTTTCCGAATAGCCGCTGGCAGCTTGGGTATTGTCGCTTCCTTTGTTGCCTCCAATGGAGATGGCTCCAGCGCGACCGCCAATAGTAAGACCCTGGCCGCCGCCAAACGAGATACTCCTTCCATTTCCAAACGATAAACTGATACCGCCGAATCCCTGACCGTCGCCGCCGGTGACTGCTGGCGCGGCGGCACCGCCACCACCCGCACTGTACTCGGCTTGCTGAGACTCGGAAGTGATGAGGCCAGAGTTGGCGCTTGTTGAGGGCGCAACAGGTGGATGGCTCATCATAATTGGACGCATGTTACCTGCTAGCGGCGGGGCCACGAAACCCGAGTTGTGGTCCGAGTGCATGTGAATGCCGCCCAGTGGACCAGGGCCTGCGGCCATCATCGGTTCAAAGGGTTGCATCGGTAGTAGTTGTGATTGCAACGAGGCCGGCGGTGGAGGGGGACGCCTGATGAAGCTGTCCTGTTGAGGTGGTTGGATTTTAATGCTCGCCGTTGGACGGTCGGGTATACGGACCCAAGTTGAGGGAATCGGATCCATCACTTCAAAGGAGTCAGTTGAATACTGGCCGCTCATGGGATCGCTGCTGCCACCTGCTGTGTAGCCGGGCTTCTGTTGACTCTTCTGCTTCTTATTGTACGAATTGAACGCCCTAAAGGGATACTGATTCCTCAGCCAGGTGATGGGAAACTTCCGCTTCTTTGGATACTCGTCATCGGGATTCTTGACTCGCTCCACCGAAATGGCCACCTGAGTCCCGTGCTTTGGTCCAATTGTATGGTGACTGTAGCCGGTGGCATAGTTGTCGGAGCGCTTTTCACTAATGGCATCTCTCTTGCTCCTTTTACTCCTCTGGCTCGTCGTAATAGTCTATTGTGGTCACGTTTCAAGGTAAACGAGTCGGAAGTTAGGATTTTGTTTTTCTCTTGGCCTGCTCACGTTTTTGTTCATTGTTAGAGGCAAAAAAGAGGCAAAAAACAGAGAGAGTGAGAGAGAAGAAAAAACTTGAAAGAAATGAAAAACCACCTACCTGTTGCTCTTGCTCTGATTCACCAGTCGCAAATAAATCTAGTTGTTCTTCTGAATTTGGTCTTGAGTTTTGGTTTAAATTATTATATCTATCTCTTGCCCATTCTTCTTCTCTTTCTTCCTCTTGGAACTTGAGGTGCGTCGGTTGCTCTTCTGATCCGGCAACTAGCTGACTGCTAGCTAGCGTGGAGGCGAGCGCTAGGATTGTGACTGTGACTAAAATAGGTGACATCAGCTTCAGGTTGATCAAGTTAAATAATGATATTGCACTTTGCCGTCTTCGTCTTCTTTTCCTTGAAGCATCCGGCCAGCCGCTACTAATAGTCATGGCTGTTGTTTTTGGTGTTGGTGGTTTCATTTTGTTGGCACTTGTTTTGTTGGTCATGGAAGATAGGTGTTAGTGCTACAGATTGGCACACAAATAGTATTCAAGATCCTCTCTTAGACTCTTGTTAACACTTTTCCCTCAATTTCTTTAGAAAACTCTTGCCTTCCTCTCGGTCTCTCTTTCCGGTCGCATCTCGATTCTGCTTACGATGGACTCAAATTGTCACTCTAACTCTATTACCTCTTATCTGACCAAACCGAGGATGGCCGCAGAAGTTCAGTTAAGATGCGCTATTTGGTGAGACATTTACCAATAAATGACGCAATGGAAATGAATTGGATGTTGCGCGTGAGCCGCTTGTTGGGCGATAGAAAGCGAGAGAGAGAGAGAGAGAGAGAGAGAGAGACGGAGAGGGGAAATCAGGGAGGGAAGAGAAAGTCACACTCAAACACAAACTTACCTGACGATAGCCGCCTTCAGTAGTTAGTTGGTCGGTTCGGTCGTTCGTTGGTTTGGTTTGGTTCGCCGGTCGGTCGGTCTCAGGAAATCGCATGGCCATCAACGCGCGTCTCTATCTGCCTCGTCTTCTTCTCTCCTCTTCTCTCCTCTCCTTCCGGCGACCGTCGTCGTAACCACCGCCGCCACTAGCCAGCCTATTCGATCGGTTTGGCTGCCATTTGCCGTTCGCCTTGATGTGTTTGGTGCTGGCACTGGTGTTGCGCGGCGGCGGCGGCGCTGACGACGACGATGGAAACGACGAAGCCGTTGGCAGTGGCACTTCCTCTCACGTCTTGCCCCTCACCTTAGTCGCCTGCTCACCTGAGCGGTTTACCTGCCTTTATCATCCGAGCATTTACCTGCGCGCCGCTCGGACACTCTCGGCGCGGAAGCGTCCAGCAATAAAAGTCCGCCTTGTCCCACTTTCCCCGCTGTTGCTGTTGTTGTTGTTGCCTCGCTTGCTGCCATTGGATTCAGCGCCAGAGTTGCCTTTACATTTACTTCAGCTGCTGCTGCCGCCGCTGCTCCTCCTTCTATCCCTGTAACCGAGGAGCTTCAACTTAGCAGCTCAGGTAATCGACTGTTCACTTGGTCCACAACTCGTCTTCGTGTGTTGCAATCAGTCTGTCGCTGCGGAGTTTCCACTGCCAGCGGGTTGAATAATCAACGACAAAAGTTTTGCATCGCAGGCACCAAGCGAAGAGAAAACAACGCAACAGCAACAGCAACAACAACCTGTAGCTTTGGCCAGCTAGCTCGCCAGGTAGACACAAACAGAGTGCTCGAAGGCAGCGAGCGTGTTGGCAGCGGCAGAAGCGGCAGCGGCGATCGCACAAACAGCAAGAGCTACAGGTGAAAGTGGTTGGCGTTTGGTGCTTTAATCTTCAGCGGACCGACCGAATGACTGACTGGCTAGAGTCAAGTGGCCGGCGCAGGTCCAGTGGCGGCCTTAACGCGAAGCCACTTTTCTCTCGCAGTCGCTTACTCCGGAGTGGCTCTTCGTCTTTGCAGTTCTCCTCGTAGTCCGGGTCTGCGGCAACGGCAACAGCAGCAGTTTAGATGGAGGCAGCAACAGAGTGGCCGAGTTAGTATCGCCGCTGGCTTCCTAGTTCCTCTTTCAAACCTCCAACTTTGGCTCCTGGCCATCGGCAACCAATACACAACGACAGAGACGGAGATGACCACCGAAGCTCACTTGCCAGTCAAGCTCAAGTTTCTTCTCACTTGGGCCACAGTGGCAGCCATCTAACTCGCTCGCGATTGGACTTGCTAACTAACTCACGACGACGCCGACCAAAACGACGAGTGATCGCCGCCAAGCTAGCTAACCAGCGATGCTCATTGTTGCTGCTTACAACTTGTTAGGGGACATCAAATGAAACGGCGGCAACCGGCGACAGCAACATCAGTCTCGCAACCGCAACGACCAGAGGAAGGAGACTGAAGCAACTAGTGGAATCCCAAGAGCAACATCAGGAAGGAAATTGCCGCTCCGCTACCACCGCAATCCGTAGTAGCGGCCACTACTCATACCGCTGCTTGCGCTGCTGCTGCTCATCTTCCTCTGCTTCTTCATCATCATTATCAGCCTCGCTTGCCGCCATCATTCACTCTCCGCTTGCATCATTGTAAAGTCGCTAAGCCAACTGACAAACTGCAAAACTGTTTCAACGGTCGACTTACCTGCCGCCGCCTTAACTGCGAGCCCATCACTCACAATTTCAAGATATAGCGAAGGGAAAATGAGCTGGGTATTTGTGGTTGCAGCTGGAGTTGGAGTTGGAGTTGGAGTCAGAGTTAGAGTTGTTCTTGTTGTTGATGCTAATAGTAGTAGTTAGCTGAGGCACAACAAACATACAGCAATCATGGTTTATTTGCTTGGAGAAAACGGTTCATTTGTCAAGATGGCTTAATGTTCACAGGTGTGTCGGCCAGTAGGCCAAAGATACCAGTGCCGCCTCGAGTTGGCCGGCCAAAGACTAGCGAGGCAGATGGCGACTTGATATCATCGTACAAGCCCAAGATGGCCGCCCACTTGAGGTACCTAATACTTGACTCGTAGCTCATTTGTTGGAACGGCGAGGCTGATGCCTCCATGCTCATCCGATTCATTCCCCGGATACTTCCGTTGTAAGTCATGTAATCGGCTATCAATGACAAGTGACGAGGATCAACTTCAATTCCATACACCGCAAAGACGCTTGCCATTTCGCGTCTAATCGCCTGGCTTGCCGCCTCGATGCCAAACGTTCGTGCAATTGCATGGATATCGTTTGAGTAGATGGCATTTAAGTCAATGATGTGATTGAAGCGCACAAGTGAGAGCAGACTAACCCCCTCCGTTTTGATCATCTTGTCGCACTTTACTCCTCGCGCCTTGGCATTTGTATCCTTAACCAAGAGTGCTCTTTGGATGTTGCCCACCCGATGGACATATGTTCTCTTGGCTTCCGCTTCAATTAGTGCGCCCATATCTAGACGAGTGGTGTCCAGTGGCATTTGAATGACCACCTTGCACCAACGCTGCTTCTTGGTGTCAAACTCGTACTCAGTTACATAAGGCAAACTCATCACTTGCTCCCTACGTTGGTTTACCGAGTCCATGTCCAATTTTGCTTCCTTATCGTCCTTTTTGATCTTTTTTCGCTTTACCTCTGGCTCCACGTCTTCATCTAACCCATTGCCACCTGTTTCGAGAGGTGAGGGCGCCTTGCTTTCGGCTGCCGTGTTATCATCGAAGCCGGCCAGATCAAACCGTTTTCCGACCAACTTGCGTTCGTCTTCGTTGTCGGCCTCGTCGTCTATTTCAACCACCTCGTTCCTCGTTGGATCTCTTGGCTCAGTCTTTACTTTAACATTACCTTTTGCGACTTTGGCACTCATTGGTTCATTCAAAAGAATGATATCATCATCGTCAGCGGCCATCATATCCTTTGTATCCTCCTCGGTGGCTGCCGTTGTGGCCTCAACATCGCCAACCTCCAAGTCATCGTCTTCTGGTTCCTCATAATCCAGATCCTGATTGCGGCGATTCTTCAAACGAGTGGCCGTATTGTCACCCTCCTCCCCCTCGTCCTCGTCACTAGACGATTCATCCTCCTTCAACTTTTCTTTTGCCCTCTCCTTGGCATTGAAGTCATCCAGTTGCTGCTCCTCGAGATCATTGTCCGCGTCCACTTTTCCACCGTCAGCATCGGCTCCGCCGCTCTTGCCGCCGCTACCACCACCTGTTTGCATGTTGCGCTTGCCGCTCTTGGCCGATAGCATATCAAAAAGAGTGTCGGCCATCCGTAATCGCTTCTGTCGTTTTAGTATCGAATCCACAAGTTGATTAATAAAAACCTCCTCAATAAACTTGAGATTCTTAGTTGAGTTACTTTGATATTCATGCTTGTAGTATCTACTAGGCAATAATTGTAGCAATATCTCGTATCTTATCGATCTAGACGACGAGGGCTTGCTTGCTTCAGAACTCTTGGCTCGCTTTCTAGTTTTCGGCTGCGACTTGCCCTGTATCGAAACCTGTTGATTTGTCTCACAATAAATCACTTGCTCTGTAATGTCAACAAACTCGAGGACATCGGATAATCGCACTGCATTCAGTGCCAATTTAACCTTCTTCGCCTGATCCTCCATCTCGTCGGCATCTAAACCCTCGACAGGTAACAATGGCAAATCCATGCTAGGTGTTCCAATGTTTGCCGAGGCAGTCATGAGAATTTCTCGCAATCTAGGTATTCCCAAAGTGACGTTCATTTCACCACGACCAGCAAAATGGAAAGTGTTCAGTGTCATCTGAGTCGAGGGTTCTCCAATTGATTGTGCAGCTAGCAAACCGACAGCCTCACCTGGTTGGGCCAACATCTTGAGGTAAAGATTATAACAGAGATTGTAAAACTCATGCTTTGTCAAATTGGGTTTCGGCATCCAAGTTTTAGTTTGATGAAAGTGAGCCAGTAGCGCTTTGCTTAGATTTTGGTCAGCATCGCAAGCAAGATATGATTCGAGATTTGAGGTGCCCATTAGTCTGGCTGAGTCAACAACAAGCTCGGGATTCTTCTTCACAAACTCCTCGATCTCCTCGTCCAATTTCTCTGGCACAACACCAAAGTGAGAGGCAGGATTCATAATGGCAGTCAGCGGATCAGGACAGTAAGACCAATTTCTATTCCACTTCTTCTTCTCCTTAAAACTTAGCTTATACCAAGCTTCAAATATTTGGTCGTGATGCTGAGATCCAATGCTAGGTCTTGTAGCTGATTGGCTAGCTCTTAGTCCAATTGATTGGCTTTGCGTTGATGAATGTCTAACTGACTCGCTGCTACTGTTCAGATCTTGTCGCTCATCCTTTATTTGGGCATCTTGGTCATCATTAGCAGGTGGTTTCTTTCCACCAACAACAATCTCCTCCTTAACCTCATTAAGTTTAACATCACGAAAATCAAGGAAGCCGGAGCCTCGGATCTTTTGAACTCGATTGTTCCCATGTCTCTCTTGCCACATAATGATGTCGTTGGTTCTTGAGATGATTTCCTCCTCATAATCTTGTTTGCTCTTATCTAATAGTCTTGTTTCCTCTTCGCTTGGCTTAACGATATGATAATTCTCAATCAACGATGGGTACGCCTTTACCTTGAGCATCTGAGATTTAACAATATCTAATCCATCTTCGCCATAAAGGAACTGAATTACGCTGCCGCAACTATCTCTGACTGTTGAATCATAATGCACAGTTAATCCTTCCAAGTGTTTGATCAAACACCTTTGAAGGTAACCAGATCGGGAAGTCTTGACAGCAGTATCTATAAGACCCTCTCTTCCGGCCATACAATGGAAGAAGAACTCCTGTGGTTGGATGCCCGTCAAGAAGCGGCCAGTTACAAAACCACCTGCTTTTGGTGTTGTGTCATATGGTTTAAATGATGGCAAGCTCCTACCACTCATCGACAATGGAACACGTCGACCTTCAAGCTCAATCTGGCCGAGCAAACAAGAGATTTGTAAAGCATTCACTGTACCACCTTTGGCGCCCGACTGAATCATCATTTGTAAATTATTATACGGAAACTTGACTAGTAATCCCTCAGGTAAACAACGAGCACTAATCTCACTTGCATATTTGTCAGTCCTCTTCTTCATGGCAGCGTCTAGTTTTTTCATTGGCAATTGGTCTCGATCACTGTGAGCCTCTCTTAGCTTGTCCTCTAGTTCCTCCTCTTTAACATCTTGAGTAATGCCTAAAGCTTCTTTGGCCGATTCATTACCAACAGTTCGACTCTCTATTATGCTCGTAGTGCGATCATCATTTGCATCGTCCTCGACAAGAATATCGCCAATACCTAATGTAAATCCTTCATATAGTTGTAAGTACCAAGTCGAAAGTCGGGCAAAGGCACTCATCAAAGCGGAAGAGGTCTCGCCTCCGTACAGTTCGTAACAGGTGTGTATGAGACCATATTGAGTTGCGCCAACATTTGACTTATCCATGAATCCGACAAGTAACTCGCCATTCTTGATGTAAACGTGACAGTCGCTTAGCTTTTCATACTCCTTGGAAATATTCAGGATTTTAGGTCCAATCTTACTCTTAATGTTCAAGGAGGGTGGGGCACGACCTTCGGGAATACAGTTCTTAATCACGGTTGTTATCACTTGTTTGCCAGTCCAGAGTCTAGTGGGCTTCAAAATAGCTGGCATCTCAAGCTTCAATGGCTTGTCTAAGAATGATAGAGCACAATATACAAGTTGGTGGTACTTCTCCTGGTCGAAGAATCTATCTCTCTGCGTCATGATGCAAACAGCAATCACATGATCTTGAATCAATCCACCAAGGGGCGATCCGTCCTTAGGAACTAGATATTGGTGATTTACGCTAGCAATATTATAAGCTTCAGATCTAGCAAGTTCATTTTGAGGTAAGTGGGCATTCATCTCGTCACCGTCGAAATCAGCGTTAAAACTCTTACAATTTGCATAATGCAAGCGAAAACCTTTTTCTCTTGGAAGAACTCTAGCTCGGAATGCCATGATGGATGGCTTGTGCAAAGTTGGTTGACGATTAAACAGTAGCACATCGCCAGTCAACAAGTGGCGATTAACTATGACCGCCTTGTGAGTATCAGGTTTAGGACCTCTATTGGATCTATTCGTTCTAGGAGTGTAAGTGAGTTTTTCTGCAATATTCTCTCGAACTTGTTGCCTAGCCAATGAAACGGTAACGCCATCATCAAAAACAATAGAGACAGCACCAGGGTAGACATCTGGTCCATTTTTGACAGCTTGCTTGAGCATTTGCAAGTTCCAAGGGGTCACAGGTTGAGGATAGGTGAGCTTCTTTGCAAATACAAGGGGAACTCCGATTTGGTCAACAGATATATTGACGTCAGGTGATATGACTGATCGAGCGGCAAAGTTTACACGCTTTCCCATCATATTCTTTCTGAACAAACCCTCTTTCTTATCAATCAATTGTTTCAATCCAGGATACTTGGTTTTGCCGTACTTGTCCATCTCGTTATCATAAAGACAGTTCACGGCAGTTTGCAGTTCTTTCCAATGTGATTGCAGCTTATGTTGCAATTTATCAGGATCTGACTTCTTACCCTTAACTTTGACACCTTCGATACCTTTGAGTTCGGCAAGAACCGAAGCAATCGAATCTTCGACAACAATTGAGAGTTTCATAACATTACTCAATGCCGCGGTTCGAGGACCCTCAAAACTATATCCTCTTTGCGACATCGGAGGTCGATATTTAGGAGGTGAGACTAAAATTGTATCAATAAAGAAGAGATCTACAGGTGAGCTTTTAGTTCCGGGCTTGGAATGTTCAGTACTAAGGTTGAGAAAGTGGAATAACCTTCTCATTGTCTTTTCTTCGTTCTCCCATATCTTTCTCATATAGAATCGAGCTCCATGTGGTGTGAGGTAGTTTCTATCGTCAGTTTCCAAGTAAGCCAGACTTTTACGATCAATATCATCCTTGATTGTTCCAACTAGAATCACAGATTGTTGATATAGAGTAATATTAAGCTTCTTTTCACTGCAGTGTGGACAAATTTTAGGTGGCTTAATCAATTGATTGTTAATAAATAACCTAAATAACTTAGATAATCTCTCGACGATACTTCTTTGTTGAGGTCGCTTCTCATAGTTAAACTCAGGATTCTTTTCTTTCTCTTCCTCGATTCGGGCAACAAGTTTCTTGCTCATCTGAACCTTGAGGTATGGGTCACAATCATTTTTCATATCCGAGCACATATCCCTCGCAATCTCATCGAGCTCTTCAATGAGATGATCGAAGCCATAGTTTAAGGCATCCAATTGGGCTAGGAACAATTCTAATAATGCTGGAGACAGACGAAATCGATAACATTCGAAACAACACTTGCTGAGAATCTGAAATAGTGTTTGCACTAACATAGGGTTGTAAACCGGCGCCGAGAGCTCGATATGGCCATAGTGACCGGGGCAATCAACTTCTCCCCTACCACAGGTGGTGCAGGTATCGAATCTTTTAGCTGGACCCAAGTCAGTCGAATAAAGACCCTCTGGTTCCAAGACGCCTGCCTTGCCGAACGATTTGGGCTCGGTTATTTTCTTTACGCTAACTCTCTTGATTTCATCGCTTGACCAAATATTGAATATTGCTCTATCTATTTGGGCCGTTATAGGCCCAGAAAAGTTGTTCATAATAAGAGTTGTGATCAATTATTAACTTGAAATCATAATAATCATGTATTTAGAATGGACTTTAGGTTGCATAAAGGAAAACAGAACCACGTGTCGAGTGGCGCAGCAGATTCCAAAACACACATGGTTCAAGCAGCGAAAGTCTAATGGGCGCTCACTAAAAAAGACGACAAACTCATTGGATTTTGAAAACAAACTTCAGGTAGTGAATACCGAATATCAATCAAACTATGGATAAAAGTATGATGTATCATGCAAATTGATGGCATTGATCGAGTTTGATTAGAAAATTTAATTTCCCAGCTTGAAAAGACGGTGTTTACATTGGATTCTGCAGTCTTATTCTACTTCTCATTGTGTTGTTGTTGCCCATTCCAATCTTGAGCATAGTTTTGGCCTTAACTGCATCGAACTTTTTGTATTTTCTGGCCATAATCTTACCCTGGATAACAGGACCACTCTTCTTGATGAGAGCACTTATATCTGCTCTAGATCCCACTGATGCTGGCTTAACGAGAGCTCGTCCATATTCGCCTCTTCTTGTGGCACGTTTAGAAATAACTAGTTGATTCAGTGGTTTCATTGGTATGTGCTCTTGGGTGGAGTAGTCGTAGAATTCTTTGAATTCGTCCAAGGCTTTATCTTGATTGTAAAAGATTCTGCAATGATCTTTGTACATCATGTGTAATCTAGCTCCATTAGTTGTCGTAAACTCTTTACTGCACCACAAGCAGGTTGCACCAGCGCCGACCTTGAAGCCGAGATATTCCATCAAGCCCTCGAGATCTATCAAGTATTGCTCCTCTGGAATAAAGAATCCGTGGTAGAGATTCATGTGCTCAATATTCTTATGAATATTTGAGCTCTTCTTGTTGCAAAATAGACAGGTATCATCATCTATAACACGGGCTAGCATCTCAGCTTCCTCTACTTCCTCGTCGTAGTCGTCCCATTCCTCTTCTTCGATGTCCTCGGTATCACTTCCAGTTTGGTCTTTACTTGTTCCGGGTATCTGTTTTCTTGTAGGCTCGGGGATGTCTTTCTCTGATGGACGTTGGTCAGCTATTTCTTGAAAGCTTGGTAGATCGATTGCAGGTAGATTGCAAACCTTTCTCTTCAGATTGTACTGATGCCAGTCAGATTTAAAGTGGGTTCTCTGCTTCTCGGTTGTATCAAACTTGACTCTGCAACTAATGCAAGTGTATACAATTGGCTTCTGCTTGGCATCTGGGATCAGCTTAGCAGCCGGAGAGTCAGTCAACATGATGATTTAGATGTATGACGTTGGGTCAGGTGACAATTGATTATGATGATAAGAGGAATGATAATATAAACGATGTGAGATTTAAATGGATGCGAGATCTAACATGCTGCTTGCATGTGGCTGGAAATCCAAGATCGCTGAGCGAGCATCGAACATTCGCGTTGTATTGACTTGAATCAGCCAGATAGTCACTCACAGAATGCACGTGCATAATGAAAATTTACCAACCGATTTCGAATTCTATTGGAACAGCTACTACCATCTATCGACTTGATTGATTCTTACTTATTTAATCAATTCGATCCATTTTATTAACCCTTCACAAATGTTACTTTCTGCCACAAGATCAATTTCCAAGCTACAAGGCTGCATCTTGGGCTCCCTTTCGCGGGTGAGATGTAGTCCACAGGCAAGAAGTATTTATGTCATGACCAAAGCGGATCATGATAAACTAGTCGAGAGAGCTCAAATAGCCGATGCCAAATACAAGATGGCTCTAGCAGACATGGAAAATTTAAGATCTAGACTTAACAAGCAAATTGAGGATACAAAGCAGTTTGCAATCACAGGATTTTGCAAGGACCTCATAGAGATTACAGATGTATTTGAGATGGCAATGAAACAGATAACGCCAGAGGCGGTGGGTCAGAGTAATTACGAGGGTATAAGTATGATAGAGCAACGTATTATAGCAATATTCAAACGCCATGGACTGATCTCATTGAATCCTGTTGGCCAGAAGTTCAATCCAAATGAACACCAGGCCATGTTTGAGACTCCGGACAGCAAAAGAGAGCCAGGAACAGTCAGTGAGGTTTGCAAAGTGGGATGGAAGTTACATGAGAGAATAGTCAGGCCAGCGATAGTTGGTGTGGTAAAGCGGCCCGAATCATAAAATGATAAATCATCTAGTAAGAATAGGATGTTAGTAGCGGAGACCACATATATAATATAAAATTAAACTGTCTATATTTAAATCAAGGGTGATACCAAAACAATGTCATTGATACGTCGACAGACTTATATTATTATGTATCTAAACAATGTGATCTCGTTTTATTCTATTACATCAGGTTCCATACACGATTACATCAGTTCAATTATATCGTTGCTTTCATCATATCGCTCCTCCAAATACTGAAGGATCGGAAGCGAGTAGCGAATCAATTTCAAATATTCTGGATTGTGTCCAACTGTTTTGAGTCTTCTGTATTCAGCTAGATCCACGGATGAGTCTAAACTCAAACAGTATATCATTTGCCTAAGAGGCGGCGGCGACGGTTGTGGCCGCAGGTAACTTGGATCCACAACCCTCAACATTCTCGGGCCAGTCGCAAACATTGTCGTTCTGGTTGAAGAC
The DNA here is from genome assembly GCA_015350385.1 of Aculops lycopersici. Classification (NCBI taxonomy): domain Eukaryota; kingdom Metazoa; phylum Arthropoda; class Arachnida; order Trombidiformes; family Eriophyidae; genus Aculops; species Aculops lycopersici. The sequence goes on from WNKI01000002.1 coordinate 3,565,945, forward strand.
TAAATTTTGTGGACATGGCATATGATGCTTCCTACTCCCTTCGCACATATAGTACATGGTACAATCCTTCTTATCCTTATGATAGGTGATATGACCATCGGTTTCCTCGCACTGCAGCTCGTCCTTGTCCTTGGCATTGATTGAGGCATGTAGCGAGCTTCCCTGAGCTGACTCGACTAAATTTGGCACATAGTAACCCTTAAGCTCCTCTTTGGCCGATTTGATAAGTGGATATCTAAGACCCATGCAAGAGCCACTAAAATCGTCCATATCAACAGACCAGATCATGATGCCTGAGTATCCGTTTTGTTTGAGCCATTGAACTTTCATCTTAAAACTTCTTGGATCGTCGAAACCGACCCATTGGTCGCCCTTGTAGGCATAGGGAATCATTTGTTCGTTGTCCCAAACTAGGGTTGCCTGTGACTTGAGCATCTCGCAAACCTCAAAGAAGGATAAGAATCCACTCTCTTTAGTATACTGTCCCGGTTTACCGCCTCGCGCAGCAGGTGCATCAATGTCCGTCAGGTTTGGGTTGGCCAGTGTGAAGGTTCGGCCGTAAGTTGGCAAGCCAATGACCAGGTTCTCCTTGCTAGCTCCCTGGCGAACCCATTCGGCTGCACTGAAATCGAGGGTGAGTTTCTTCTGATAGGCTGTTGCAGAGTTCAAGGGAAACAGTGGACTGTTGTGGCCAACTACCTGCTCCCAATCTCCATGGAAATCGTAGGTCATTACGTTCATAAAGTCCAAATACTTGTTGATTGTTGGAACATCGTAACCCGCGGCGATGGCCTCAAAACTTGCCGGGACCGCAGCGCTCAATAATAATCTTGGTTTTCCCGAAGACTTTGCCTCGCCGTCAAACGACTCCCTCAGCTCTTTGACTAAACCTGAAAACTTTTCCTTATCATCTAAACCACGTGGAAATTCCCAGCATAAATCTAAGCCATCAAAGTTCCTCTTACGCAAAAACTCCATCACTTCCAATGTAAAGAAAGTCTGCCTATAGGCATTCTCTGTTAGATGCCTAAATGGTGCATAACCCATCATCCATCCGCCAACTGCTAGCATAACCTTGAGATTTGGGTTGAGTTGTTTCAAAGCTATAATTCGCTTAAATGGTGCTTGATCGCTATCACTGTTATCTATCTCCTCTGTTGGCACTAGCTTACTATCCTTGAGTCCGTAAAAAGCATAAATTATATGTGTACATAGATTTGGATCTAGATTTTCAGGGCCAAATTTGCCACTACCTGGCCGTTTGTAGGACCAATTAGTATAATAGCAAACAATTCTTGCATTTGTTGAGTCTAAACTCTTATTTTGACCACCTGCTGCCGCGGCGGCCGCTGCCAATTGGGCGGCCAACTGAGGGTTTGTAGCTGCCAAACTGGCCAAGGCACTTGGACTAGATAGTAGGGATGTCATATTTAAGCCAGGAACATTTTTCAACTGACTAGCGAGATCTATCACAGCTGGCTGCCCGTTACTTCCGGCCGCGGTAATGGCCGCCCCACTGGCGGCCCCATTTGCCGCAATACTAGCCAGCCCCGCGGGACCTAGCGCCGCAATGGCCGACCGAATGGCCTCGGCCGTCGCTGGATCCTTGATGCCAGCCGAGCTTAGGATGGCGTTTGCGGCTGCCGCCGCAATCTCGGCAGCCGTTTGGGGTTTGCCTGAGGCCGAGGGTGTGGAAGCGCTAATGATAGAGGTGCCTGCAGTTGCTGGCGAGACCGCTCTCAACCGGGCCGCTTCAATCAACAGGCGCCACTCCTGCGACGGCCGGGCAGGTAAGTTGAACAAACCCTCGGCCATCGCTCTGATAAGTGGATACTTCTTTGGCGTACACGTGCCCTTAAAGTCGTCCATGTCAAGTGCCCACACCATGGCGCCAGCGTAGCCCTGCTCATTCAACCACTTGACCTTATTTCTAATACTTAGCTCGTCGTCGAAACCAACCCATTGGTCGCCTTGAACAGCATAAGGAACTGCCTGCTCCTCGTCCCAATGATAACTAGCCCCCTGCTTGAGCATATCACAAATCTCGTAGAAAGCGAGGAATCCCGCCTCGCGCGTAAACTCGCCCGCCTTTCCACCGCCACTTGTTGCTGCGTTCATTCCCGTTTGAGCTGAATTGGCTAGCGTGAAACTTCTACCATAAGTGGCCAATCCAACGACTAACTTCGACTTGGGAGCTCCCATTCGTTCCCATAATTTAATACCAAAATCCATCGACAATTGCTTGCGCCATTCGGTTTCACTTGAAGAGGCAAACAATGGGGCGTTGTGTCCCGTTTTACTCTCCCACTTACCGTGAAAATCGTAGCTCATAATATTGATAAAATCTACGTGAGCTCCAATGGGCGCAACATCGTAACCACCCTTAACTGTTTCACTTCCTGCCGAGACGGCGACTGTCAACAGCAATTTAGGTAGTTTCTTCTCCTTTGCCTCGGCATCAAAAGCCTCCCTTAGCTCCTTCAATAAATCAACAAAATTTTTCTTGTCCGTTCCAGTGGGAAATTCCCAATCGAGATCTAGTCCGTCAAAGTTACGCTCCCTAAGGAATTCCAATGCGCTAAAGATGAAAATTTGCCTGTTATATCTGTTGGCCGACATTGTTTTGAATTTCTCTGTTCCAAAGGACCAGCCACCAACAGCAATGAGCACCTTTAAATTTGGATTTTGCAACTTCAAACTTGTCACTCGCTCATACAATCCCTTTTTGCCATCCTTCGATTCATCGCTACTATCAAATGGCGCCAGCTTGTTCTTCTTCAACCAACCGAAGGCCACAATAACGTGGGTACACAAATGGGGATCAATATCCTCAGGTGTGTACTTGCCCTCCTTTGGTCGATACTGAGACCAATTTGTGTAGTAGCAAACGAGGAGCTTGCCATTTTGTGAGCCAGGAATTCCTGTTGCCGGACCAACGGCACTCGACGACGACGAAGAAGACGAGGACGTGCCCAGAATCGCAGGTGAGGTTGACGTCGCGAGCTGCTGGTTGTGCTCTCGTGCCAAACTGCCACTTGTAAATTTGTTTCTACTCGAAAGCAACTTGTTTGGATTAATCACTTGCTGGCCAGTGGCGAGCAAAACTGAGAGTAATAGCGTGCCGACCCCGAGTAGTGCACAGGCCATGGGCAACAGGTGCCCACTGAACCCTTTCGAGCTTGTGGATGGGCTTGCTGGCCGCTTAAGGTGGTTGATGTGATGTGAGTAATGTTGTCTTTGTTGTTGTTGTATTAACTTGGTTGTTCTCTTGTCAACGTCAGTTGCTTTGTTGTGCTCTGAAACTAGATTAGAATTTTGTGCCTGTTGCGTTAATCGCTGTTCTTGTCGCTGTTGCCGCCAAAATGGCGACTCGAGCTCTCGAATCATTTTGATCTGCTTGTGTAGTTTACAAATTTCTGTAGCTTTTGTTGACTTGTTGCTCTTGTTGCTGTGTTATCATCTTATCAATACTTCCTTTCAATGGATTAGGGGGCTGGTATCTTATGTCAATATTTAAAATAACTGATTAAATTTGCCCTCTAGTTCTGAGTTGTCTAATGTTACTTGTTGATTCAAGGCTTTCAATTTGAGACAATGACAAGACTAGTGAGAATGATGATCTAATTTGCATGTTTCAATCGATACCATTATTAGTATTAGTACTATTGATTGACCACCTCGTGCTCACCAAGCTCTTATCTGTTGCTGCGAAAAGAGAACAACAATTAGACAAGAAGCTTAACTGCACGCCGCGACGGAGATTTGACAACAGGTGGTGGCGCCGGAAGCTCTCGCAGGTGCGTATGTGACTCGCTGGTTTGCCGGCTTTTGCGTATAGCAGGTAAACTGCCGCTACCAACACTGCTAATCCTGATGCCTAGCTAACTGTGACACTCACTTTCAGAACGCAACTAACCTGCTTTCTTTCCCCTTGAGTCAAGCAACTTAATTTGATGCGCCAACTCGTTCACTCCAATGAGATCCAATCGTGGGACACTGCCACACAAACAAACAAACAGTTAGATAAATAGATAGACAGAAACTTGTTCACTTGGCTTGGGTTGTCTTGTGGGTCTCGAAGCCGTCGATCGATTGTTGCCGTTATTATTATTACTCTATCCTTATTACTCTTATTATCATTATTATTATTACTATTATCGGAGTTGCTTAGCTAACTCACTCTCTCGCTTGTTCTCTCAAGGAAACCTGCGCAGTATATTTTCCCCTCTTTTGCTTTAAGATACCGCAGTCGCAGCCGCCGCCGTCGTCGTTGTCCAACCAAACTTTTGGAATACAACAGCTACTCAAAGCTAGCTAGCCGCAAGCAACGGGACTCTCTCCCTCTCTTTCTCTCTCTAACTCTCTGTCGCTTTCTCTGTCTTCGCCCGACTTGACCGGCTAGCTGGCCGCTAAAGTCGATGGCTGCTCTTCTTTCCCTCTACCTAAATCTCTGTCTCTGTCTCCGTTTCTACTTCTCCTTCTACTTCTCTCTATCTTCAAATGCTCCTTTCTCTAACTTTGGCCATCCAACTCACTCTCTCAAGCTTCCTCAAACTTCGACTCAAATTCTCGGTGTATGTGAGTGTGTGCCACTTGCTGCCACCAGTTGATGCTGCCACCAGTTGATGCCGCTGCTACCGCTTCTGCTAAAGTTGGATCCAATCCATCTATCTGCGTATCTTGGCGCACGGAGTGGCGGTTGTATTCAGCAACCAACCAGTGAAACCTACGAGGACTCTTATCTATCTTGGCGTCCAAGTTAACCTGGCGCAATGGAGCCGACAAGGGGAGGCTAAAGCAACGGCCACTCAACATTTAAGATGGAAAACGCAAGCGCAAACTCAATCCAAGTTTAAGTTGAAACCGACTGTCAATCTTTATATCTCCCTCTCCCTCCCTCTCTCTCTCTCTTTCTCTCACACACTCATTTATTTACTAACTTGCTCACTAACTCTGGGTTGTGACTGCGCGCAACCGATACGATCTATTCGCCTCCGGAGTTGGAAGCCAGGGCCAAGCTCCACTTTATACGCAAGTGAAGTTATTGATACCATTTGGCAGGCGCGCAACCGGCTCAATTTGGTATGTATATGTGCAAGTTGTGTTGCTTGCGTTGGTGTTTTCCCCAGTGCCGAGCTAGAAAAGTGAGAATGGCGCAACGAGCCAGCAAGCCAACCAACCAACCAACCAACCAGTCATTCAGTCAGTCAGCTAGCTAGTTAGTCTCAGGCTGCAAGCCAATCGAAAGCTCACCCACTTTTGCCTCTATCCCTCGTTTCAGTCGTTCTACCTGAAATTTTTGCCTCCATCTCGGCAACAGTCGTCGTCGCTGTCGCGGTCGCCGTCGTGATGTAGAATTCAAGATGCTCTTGCAGGTGAGCAACGCTCACACGCTCCTTAGATGACTCGACGTTGTTTCCCGGTGCGCCTGCCAGTTTATTTGAGTCCATCCGCTGTTTTGGCCCCGAAAGCTCGCTAACTGTGCAATGCACATAACGTACTTGAACGTCGGAGCAACAGGTGAGCTCTCGCTTCGGTTTTGGCAACTTGCGTGAAGCTGCGTCTAGTCCTAACTAAGCAGCAAAGAAGAATAGTCTCGTCTGGTCCACTGGTTCTGTAGCTTCGTTTCCATCTAAAGAACTCCAAACCTGTGGACTCATTCCCGTAGCCCCGCAAGCTTCAGTTAGTCTGCAGATGACGGCAAGACCAAAACTCAAATCCGATTGCTTGTCGTTCAGTCTCTTGTCCTCCTCCTCCTCGGCGAAACTTCTTCGCCGTTATCTTGGTAGGTTCGTTGCATTGCAAAGCAGCCACTGCCACTTGTTGTTGCTGCTCTTAGGGCTACCTGTAACCTGCTGCCAAGAGTCGCCGGTCGACCTAATTTCATCCTACACCACCACAATCGCTCGGCTCATACATCATCGTCTACTTAGCGCAGCAACAAAAGCGGTAGTAGTAGGCTGTTGTTGAAGTGCGATTGCGGTGAAAACATCAAGCGGCAACAACGGCGAGCCGCCTCTAATTTCATCGCTCCTCCCGTTGCTCGTCTCTTTATAAAACTTATCCCCTCACTAGCCATCTCTCTCATCCTCTTGTTCTTGTTCTACCCCATGTCTGGATATATAACGGCATTCGTGACGACAACAAATGCAAGTGGTTAGAGTTTTATCAAGGAACACGTTCGACGAAGAATCGAACACCACAAAACCTTGGAAATGCTATGAGAGTATGACGCGAAGAGCAAATGTTGCACATGTTGATATTGTGGAGTGAATATTAATTGTGCGAATGATTATATTCTAAGACTTGACTGCATGGTAGTGGTAGAAACAAAAAATATTTAGACTAGTTTATCTATTCAGATTGGCAGTTACAAATTTTGACAAAGTCCGGCTTTAGACTTGCGCCTCCCACTAAAAATCCATCGATGTCGTTTTGTTTGATGAGCTCCTTGCAGTTATCACCAGTAACGGAGCCTCCATAGATGATCCGTGTAGATTGCGCGGTTGCAGCATCAACCTTAGCGGCTAGCCAGGCTCTCAATTTAGCATGAACCTCCTGGGCTTGCTCTTTGGTGGCCACTTTACCGGTTCCAATGGCCCAAACTGGTTCATAGGCAATAACGACATCCTTCCATTGTGCTCCTTTGATAGACTGGGCAATAGCGCCTAGCTGACGCTCTACAACCTCAAAGGTCTTGCCCGCCTCACGCTCCTGAAGGGTCTCACCAATACAAGCAATGACCTTTAGCGAGCTAGCTAATGCGGCGGCAACCTTCTCGCTAACAAGCTGATCAGACTCGTGAAATATGGCTCTACGTTCCGAGTGACCCAGGATCACCCATTTCAATCCGAGATCAGCAATCATGGCAGGGCTGATCTCACCTGTGAATGCACCCGAATTAACCTTGTAGCAATTCTGAGCCGCCACATGCATGAAAGTTGGAAGTGATTTTTGAGTGTGTTCCAGGTATATGGCTGGACAACCAATAACAATATCCGAGTCCATCGCCGTCTGATTGTATTTGGCATCCTTGAGCGCCTTACCCATTTCCACAATCTTCGCCTTAGAGCCGTTCATCTTCCAATTACCACCAAAGAAAGCTTTTCTACCCATGATTACGATAAAACCTTGTAAATATTTTCAATCGGTGTAACGTAGTTTTGTATTTGTTAGGTTGATATGCTGGTTGCTCAATGAATCAGTCCACTTATAGTAGCAAAAGGGATGACTTAGAAAGCGCTAGGGAACAGAATAGAACTGTTGTGGTCGTATAGGGAGATGGAGATAATAAAAGTGATAGTACCGTAGTGTGTAATATGATTAGACAAACACTCAAGTTGATGAGAGAAACGTCGTCTGCAATCGACTGATTATTACGGCAATTGTATTGGATCTAGAGGTAATATATTGTGAAGATGTGATTTATTGTACTGGTATTGATGACTTGTAACAACAAGATTATTACGCCCGATAAGTCGAGGAGGTATGCGTAATCTAAGTTTTAATTTTTGCAACTACTGTGTTAAAACAACAGTGATTGCAAATTATAAGGCGCTCGCATGCACGTCAAAGGACAAAAGAGAGAGAGAGAGAGAGAGTGGTAGTCAGGCTGGCAGCCAGGCGGGCGGCAGGCGTTGGCTTTGCATCAGAAGCAGCAAACATAAACAGACATCGGAAACTCCGCACAGCTAGGATACAAGTCTCCGAGTCAAATCCTATGGACAAAACGCGTATGACTCATGCAATTTGGCTTGACGAGAGGTGAGCTGCTACTTCTGCTGCTGTTGCCGCTACCAAGCGAATGAGAGATGCAATTTTCTCTGACTTCATATGTTTCCATTGTTGAAATTGTTATTTATAATTACGTGCTAAATTCATTCATCTAATATGATGAACTTCTCACGAAAAACAATGCAATTACCAATTTGCAACTGTAAATTATTTGTTAAACAGCATGAATAATCCTATTAGATTTCCAAGAACCTCTAAAAATATCTCAATTTCTAAACCTACAACACCATCAAGTTTGTTGTTGTTCCTCAAAACTTGCTCTTATTGTTGCTCCTCTTGCTCCTCTAGTTCGTTATCTCATTTCAAACGAACTCGAAGACTAAGACTAAAACGAGCAACTAGTAATAGTGGTTATATGCCACTAAGATGAGCCAGGGATGCAATTTCATCAACAGTTTGATGTCCGCGTCGCGACGCCGAGCTTCATCAGTAACACCAAGTGACAAGACTACATCGGCAACCGTTAATGGTAGCACTGCCAGCTCATCATCGAGCTCTTCGGCCACAAATATTGATAGATCTAAGATTAATTCAGGGAAAAATAAGACAACCAACGTTAGTGAGGGTAAGACAGTGGAGATCGTTCTATTGCGCCCAGCAATAGGACGTCGAGCATCAAGTTCAAATGATATCCCCGATAGTATAATTACAGACAATAATCACCTAACAATAGGCGCATCCACGGAGACTATTTGCCCAGATGACGCAACTCAAACAGGTAACAAGCCAACTGCTGTTCCTAGCAAACATGTTGAGGGAACTCCAATTCATCATAGTCCATTGCAGGTAGACATTGATAGTCCCCTTGATGGTGGTAACGAGGCTATCTTCCAAGAGCTTGGCTACGCCGAGGAGGCAACGGAGTTTTACGAGTTCCACGAGGAGGACTTTTGCCGCGAGCTCGAGAGTGAAATTGAGGAATGGGAGAGAAAAGTCGACGAGCTTGAGAGGCGACGATTTCGCGACGATGTTCCAAGGACTCTCGTTGAAAGTATTGTGTCACAAAAGAGGGAATTGCGAAAACTCGAACATGAACTCTATATCCGTCAGCTGGATTCGGAGAACTCAGACGAACTAAGTGAAAATGCATCATATCTAACAAGTCCTATGGCTGAAGAGGTGGCCATGATTCCGGATTCGTCGCCGGAGAACCATTCACAATATTATCCTCACCACCAACATGCGCACCTGCAATATCAATACCAGCTCCAACAACCACATTACACTCAAGACTCACCAACTTCAGATAATCATGCAATGAACCAAGAATTATACGAGAGCAACCACCACCATCATCATCACAAAAACCAACAAATCTACTTGTTACGCGACGAGGAAACAGAGCAACGCTTGGTGGCCAGCAAGTTTGGATCAAATATTAAGCCAGGCCAAGAGAATACAGCTGACATCTTGGAGGCAATCCCTCCAACTGGATCCTTACAATACAAACAGTACTTAGCCCGGGCGTCTAGCGGAACTGACTCCAGCGAGTATGGTCGCTTGCCATCATTTGAGCACCATACCCACCAGCTGCCGCCTCTGTCTTCGGCTCGCCACAGTCCACAACTCCACCATAACCAAAATCAACGAAGTCCTAGGCACAACAGTCGTCATAGACAACACCAACACCAAGCGGATCAAATCTATGTTCAGCTCTCCCGATCGCCACTAAGTTCGCCTAGACCACCAAGGGAAACTTCCGGCCAGAATGAAAACAACCGATCGCAGCCGGCAAGTGGTGGCGAGAGGAAAGTTTCAACAGGAAATCGAGTATCGCCAGTGAGACCCAACCATTTCAAGGACGAGTTTTGGCCACCAAATAGGGTGTTCGGTCAGGACTCTAGCTCGACAGCCAGTAGTAGCAGTCCACATTGATCAGCAATATATAGATTTTTCAGGGATGTTGTCAAGTGCAATACAATGCAATACTTTATCCCAATAATAGTGCAATAGTTTGTAAAGAAAAATGTTGTTTATGGGTCACTATTTAAATAAAAACAAATATACCACTGAAAGTTGAGTTGTTTGTGTCCTAAGTATTTCCAACTATTTCCATGTTCAAGAGATTGAGTATCAAAATTTCCATGTTCAGGTGAATGAATATAGTAGAATACAAAGGGAGGGCAAATGTAGAAAGAAAAACAACAACGTGGAAAACAAGTAGCTTTCAAGTTTCATCCCAGTTTTAGATTTTTATTGAATCATCGTTGTGATGGTTCTGTCTATCTTGTAATAGCGTGCAGTGATTGCACATACATACGTAGTCGGCTAAGTATCATATAAGGACCTTATATGATAGATCATCTCAGTCATCGGAGTCGCCGAGGGTCAGCTTGTCGAATTGGAATTCACCCAGACCAGAGCCGACGCGTTTCAAATTGGTCACGTAGCCACCAAGCTCCCTGATAGCCTTCACCTGTTCATCTAGGAAGTGCTCTTCAATGAAGTCGGTTAAGTGAGGGTCGTTGTGGGTCGAGGCGAGGGCATGCAATTTGAGCAAGCTCTCGTTGACATCGCGCTCAAGTTGTAGAGCAACCTGGATCGCTTCCAATCCCGAGTTGAAGTTGTATCTTGCCGGCTCCTTAATTGGCGACAACTTGATGTTACCCCCGCGATTGTTCAAGTACTTCATCAACTTTTGAGCGTGCTCGCGCTCCTCGTCGGAGTTTTTGAGGAAAAACTTGTGAAAACCCTTGAGGTCTACATCCTGGCGATCAAATTGGTAGGCCAACGCCAGGTAGACATAGCTGGCGTGCAACTCCATGTTGATTTGCCGATTGATTGCATCCTCGCTCTCCTGGTGAAAGTTTTGACGAATGTCGAGCGACATGATGATTGTTGATTCTAATGTCCGATTGTGTTTTATCTAGACCAAGAGAAACGTTAACAAGTGTAGTTTTTTTCTCTCCTTTTCCTCTAATTAATTAATAATTGATGATGAATCCGGTGTCTTCTCCAACAGAAAGACCTTGTGACTTGGAACGATTCAAACACTGTTGAAGTCGAGTCCAATGATGTGGATGATTTCTTTAATTCAAGTAATGGTGTGGGTGTTTCCGCTTCTGCTGACCTATGGTCGAGTTGAATGGTTGCGTCAGTTTGAGGTTACTAATTATTAGTAGTATTTATATGTATGTGGTCAAGTTGACAACTGTGACAAATACATTCAGACCAACTTGTCACTTGCCTATTTATACTTTCCCTCTTTGCCTTGCTCCGCTTGTGCATTCAAATGCACAGCGGCCTACAATATTAGAGGTTTGCCTCGAAATGTGTTTACACTTTTGTGGCCGCATTTCTGCCTTTCACTTGCACTGAAATTCCATTGTGGCATCTTCTAGATGGTCGCTCTAGCGTTGGGCTGGCTACCACTGCGTCGTCACCACCGCCGCCGCCTTCGTTGGCAGTCCTGGTGACCAGTGTGCGCGTGTCGCCATGGCGTTATAGCGCCATAACGACTCACACCACTCTGTGTGCTTGTGCTTCGGATTTTTGCATTCTACGCGTAGCAATGAGGAAAATCCATGGCTCTCCTTTGAACTGTACGGCATACGGACAAACAGACAGGAAAAGTCCATAGAGCACATAGAGCTAGGCAAACGGTCTTGGCGTGCAAATGTTTCCACGCTTGTTGCGTCTTGACAAAGTTGGTTGTTCTATACTGAGAGAGGGAGCAAAAATTAATTAATTTTCTCTCCAGTGTCTTGTTGAGTTGTCATCTCAAGTGGCAAATGGCTCTCCAATTTCACCTAATCATTTCACCCTTTCCTCGAGCCAATCGAATCATCCAACTCAATCTATTCTTCGAGTCTATGATAGTACAGTATCATGTGATCGATAGCCTATTAATACTAGTAGTAAGAGTGATGATACCACGCAAAACTTCGCCCAACATCAAGCGAGTGGCCATCAGATAGGAGGGTTATAAGCTCATATGGTTTATGAATCAGCTAGGCCAGTGGAGAGATTTGTTGTTATTGTTGTTTCTGTTGCTTTCGTTACTTTCTCGTGCATTACGACCACCAGACTAACATGTGGCTAAATAGAGAAATGCAAACAACTTAGATTTTACCTATGAACTCAAATACACCAACCAGTCAGTTATTCAATCAATTGATATCAATAACACAGACAAATAAACGATACCAACTAATTGACTTGGATTGCCATCAGCTGATCTCCGTGAGATTGAATCATCATCAGCAAACCTATTGGCTGGCAATCTTTTGTTGCTGCTCATCTTATATCTCGACCTTTTGCCACCAGATTGACTCTCCGCCTCTTCTTCGTTTAGCCAAGTGGTTCTGCTGAACCAACAGTGGAATGACGCCGGTCGCCGAGCTTGCTCGCTAGCTGGTTAGATAGTGGTTGGTTTTAGCTCTTAAATGCTGCCACTAGCGCCACTGCTACTGCTCGTCAGACAAACCGACTGACGTGTTTATTGCCCGCCGCTGCTCGCTAGAAATTAGATAATCTCGACCATTAGATTAGACACTAACTTGAAATAGTCGAGTCAAGTTGAGTCTAATTGAGTTTAGTTGAGTTTAGTTTGGTTGACTTGGATTGAGTACAATGTCGATGGGAGCTGGAAAAGAGCATGGACGTCGAGATAACTTGAAGCTTTTTTCACTTTATTCCATGGGATGCCCACTGACAAGAGCGCAAGTGGAGCGCATGACTCATATGACGTGTGTTAATCTGTTTATCTTTCTCAGAATTTGCATCAGCGACTCGGATGCCGGCGAGTTTTGCCGACGCCACTCCAGGTCCTGCGAATCAGTCAGCAAGTTAACGGGCCGCTATCATGAGTTAGTTTCCCATGGAGTTCCTTTGGAGGAGAGAAACAGAAGGAATCGCAAATTGGAACCTCGAAATCCAATTTCCATTTCCAGCCGGCGAAGGGTTGAGCCATCAGAAACAGAAGAAGTCTGTCCGTTGCCATCTTCCACCTTGCATTAGCGCTACCTTTACCCACAATTGCTAGCTACGTCTGCTTCCTAGAAAGACCGCTACAATCACCGCTACGGCCACCGCCTGCCCTCCTAGACAACACACTAGACGAGCCAAACAGTGGCGAAAGAAAACGACGGCACTGGCATCGAATCAAGCCAATCCTCAGGTGGCTGCTGCTACTCCTCATTCAAGTTAGCTCACAAATGCGCGGCTACTCACATTGTGACTCACGCGCGCCGCTCGCTGTCTAGCCGGACGAGGCGACAGGTGAACTTGACCCTGTGGCCGCTTGTTGTTGTTTTTTCTGTCATGCCACAATTTCAAAGGAAATTCTCTCTCACTCGTCCAGTATCATCGGCTTCGCCTTTAGAATCGACCAAGAAACAGACATGAGCAGTAACAACAGCACCAACAGAGACCAGTTTTTCATTCTCTCCGGTAATTCTTTTTCACAAAAAGAGAGAACTCCGCAAACACTTGTTGCCTCGCTCGCCGTGAGTGCAAATGATGTGCCACCTCCATTCAGCCTCCACTCGCTTCCGCTGTGTGTCTCATTGTGCGCAGCAGCAACAGCAGCAGCAAGTTGCCGCCGCGTTCTCGTTAGCCATTCAGGTAGAGGAATGGTGGGAGCAGCAGTAGTAGCAAGGGGAGGAAGTTGGATTAATCGATGATGGGATTCGCCTAGTGGCCTGCGCAAAGGTTGGCCTTGTTGTTGTTGTTGTTGAGTCCACTTTTAAATCAAGTGCCATTTAATGCCCATTCCGATGCCAATTTGATGTCGTCCTCGTAAATCTTGTCGTCCTCCACGAATACCAATATACTTGTGTACCTATTGCCGGCTCAGTCGGTATGTGTGTTTGTGTGCTAACCGGAACCACTGCCACCAAGTTTGACGGTCGAAAGGACAAACGAAACAAAAAGGAAAGAGAGGAAAAGAAAGAGGTTTACTGTTGAAGGCGCGCCCAAACTACTTACTGCTGCGGCGGCGGCGGCATGCACAATGATTCAATTTGAGCCTCCAACTGGGTGAATCTGCCTTCGTTTGTTGGATTTAGCGGAATTCAAATAGAGAGGCGCAGCACAGAGTTGGCTGTACAACAGGTGGCCAAGATGCGACAGGTAGAAGAGTTGCGCAATGGTCATGGATGGCCAAGTTCAGCGTCGCTGCCCAACGGTTGGCCTTGATGCCCGCGGCCAACTGAAACTGTTGTCGGTATTACTGCTGCTGCTGCCGCCGCCGCCGCCGCCGCCGCTGCACTTGCGCCAACTTCCTGGCTGGGCATTGTGAATGAATAGAGGAGGACAAGAGAGGGAAAGAGTAACTCGAGATTGGCGGCGCGCCGTCACCGTGACCATCAGCCTTCGCCTCTTTACCTGGCCATATCATGTCCACCTGTTGTATGCTCACGGCTAACGGTGCTGATATTGTTGCCGCCGCCGCTTGCCTCGGGTTAACAACAACAACAACAACAACAACAACGACGACGACGACGACAGCAACAAGTGTTGGCCACTTGAAGGCACGAAACGGAAAATTTCGTCAAACCTTGCAGGTGGTGTTTGTGGAATGAGACACTCCACTCGCTCATACTCACACAAATAGACACTTGACTTGCAAGAATCGATTGGCCGGCGCGACAAGCGGTAAATAGAAAGAAGGAGGCGACCGCGAAGTTGGAGTTTTACAGTTAGTTGCATAACAGAGAAGACTTGGAAGTTGAAGAAGTTGTCGGTGGTGGCAGCAAAGAAGTCGGAAGAGGAAGTGACTCGAGCGTAAGAGAGAGAAGGATCTTGAAAATTTGCTAGAGATTGTGGTCAGTGTTATAGCCGTAACCGTGACTTACTAATACAAGAACAACTAAAACTGTGTGAGTCGAGTGGTTGCGTCCACCGAGGAAACTTGAGAGTCCGGCGTCACTCTTAGTGCTGACCACAACAACAGGTGAATCACTTTGACCAGTTACCACCATTTTCATCAATCTAAAGCCAAACTTCCACAACTGTGTTGATCAGTTCTATTGTGTGTCTCGTTGGCTAGTCCCGTTAGAAGAAGAGCCTAGCGATTGCAGGTGAAGGGAAATTGGCCTTCACCGCCGCCATTCGATTGGTTGAGCTCGATTTAGTTCCAATAGAGCGGGAGGTGGTCCACGAGTCAAGTTGCAAAGTTGGCTAGTTTAGTCTTAAACTTGTAAAAGAAAGAAGAATCTCTCAAGCTAGATGTAGAATTTTCCCGTTACAATTATGCTAATTAGAGAAAAGTTAACTCGAGTTATTAGTCAAACCCCTGAGCTGCCACTAGTTTATGCACAAATGATCAAATCATCGTTTCCGTCGTTGTTGTCGATTGTTTTGAGGCTATCGAGATGATAAACTCCATGGTTAACAGTTAGTAACAGCCAAATCCGATAGAAATCAATCAATCACTCACCTGTGGTCGCCACAAGAATCTCAAGTCAACTACCACAGTCAAGTTGATTAATTATTTTGATTCCTTCATCGACGCTAAAAAAGCAACAAAATGGTCGACTCACAAGTGTTTACAAGTATCCACAAGACTATGGCTGTTGGCCAAATCAAGCTTAGCTCGTCCAAAATCCTAATGCTGACAACTATACTCCTCAAACTAGCCTTAGTTGATTGTGGTTCGCCTCCAAATCCTCAAACAAGTGGTCGGCTAAGATCAGCGTCTCCAACTCTGCGAGGGGACGTTGAATTGGAACAAACGGATTCACCTCAACGGCAAGCTAAAAGTCTAGACACAAGCGCATTGGTGAGTATTTATAAAGATTTCACGAGATGGAGGTCATATTGTGCAACAAAGTTGCATCTCAGCATAATCTAACTCACAGTTGTAATCAACAATTCAGGAATATCTCCAAAAATACGGATACATGAGCACAACTTCCCTCGAGACCAACAATCTCCTAGCTGAAGATTCATTCTCTGATGCCATCAAGGAGTTTCAAAAGTTTGCCGGCATTCCGCAAACTGGACAAGTGGACAACCGAACGATGCATTTTATGAGAATGCCACGATGTGGGAACCAGGATAAGCCAACGACAACAGGTGGCATTCAACAAGTTCCCAAGTCAGGTGCCCTGAGGATCTCAGCAACGCGGCATGCCAACGCTCTGGTTGTGCAGGCAATTAGGCGAAAGAAGCGCTATGCTTTGCAGGGAAGTAAGTGGCGCCGCCAGGTGCTAACGTATAGAATTTCTCAGTATCCAACGAGATTTAGTGGCAAGAAGCACGAGGTTGATTCTCAAATTGAGCGAGCATTTGGTATCTGGTCTCAGGTGGCGCCAATCGACTTTGTTGTCAAGAGAGAGGGTAGAGTTCACATTGACATTAGGTTTGCTAGCGGCGATCACGGCGATGGCGACGCTTTTGATGGACCCGGAAACACGCTAGCCCACGCCTATTTTCCGCAATACGGAGGTGATGCCCACTTTGACGACCAGGAGTATTGGACGGTTGATTCGTACGCCGGAACCAATATCTTTCAAGTTGCTGCTCACGAGCTAGGCCATTCGTTGGGTTTGGGTCATAGTAATGTGAGAGAAGCCCTGATGGCTCCATTTTATCAAAAGTACAAGCCCAACTTCAAGTTGCACATCGACGACGTGCTGGCCATTCAGGCTTTGTACGGAGAAAAACCACCTGATGCCACTACAACCAGCACTAGCACCACAACCACCACTACCACAAGCACAACAACAGCCTCGCCATCACTAGTCAATAGTCCGGCAGCGAGCCTACCAACTATACTTCCACCAAATCGACGATCCCATCACAAACCAACCTTCTTCGGTCCAAGACGAACAGGTAGTGGCGGTGAAACCAACGATTACGACGAGAATGGAATCCCTCAGGACCCAACTAGTGGTTTCAATCCAAATCATGGAAACGGATTCGGAGTCTTCGGCGGAAGTGGCCATGACCACAATGGAGTCGATGAGCCAAGCCTAGCAGGTGGCCACCCAGGTAACCCGAGTAGTGGCGGCGGCGTTGGCGTTGGCAGCTACCCCGCCGACTTGTGCATTGATCCAGTAATCGATGCCGTTACTAGAACCGAAGATGGAAGCTCCTACGTTTTCAAGGGCGACTTTTACTGGCTGCTAACCAGCGATGGACTGGCCACCGGATATCCGAGACGAATATCGGTCGATTGGGATGGACTGCCAGGGAATTTGGATGCCGCGCTCACTTGGGCCGATGGAAAGACATTTTTCTTCAAGGGCAACAAGTATTGGCGTTTCCGAAACAAGCGTCGAGACTTGGGCTATCCAAAGCTGATCAGCGCAGGTTTTGCCGGGATACCCGACGATATTGACGCAGCCTTTGTTTGGAGCGGAAATGGGCGCACCTATGTGTTCAAGGGCAACGAGTACTGGCGCTTCGATAGCAAGGCCGAGCCACCTGTCAGCGCCGAGTATCCGAGACCCATAAAAGTTTGGAATGGAGTTCCTGCTCACATCAATGCCGCCTTTAAATGGGAAAACAACGTCACCTACTTCTTCAAGGGTAGCCAATACTACCGATTCAACGACAAAGAGTTCAAAACTGAATCCCGAGGCAGGCCGCCGTTCCCTCGGGCTACCCCCGAGTGGTGGTTCGGTTGCGTGGGCTCTAATCTAGCTCAACGAGCTTTACCTGCCGGCGGCCATCAAGCGCAACATGAATTGGCGAACGGTGGCTATCCAGTGATTGGATCACAACACGAGAATAGCCAGGATATTGCCGACTGGTCCTTCTTAGCGGGACTTGGCGAGGAGAGCACCAAGATTTTGGGTACCCATATTAGTGACCACAAACCGGCTACAAGCAACGATGGCGCCCTACCTCGGGATTCCAATAGACTTCCCTCAGGAAGCCGAGCCAACGAGTCGAGGCTGCCGCTACTACCAAGACAAGCAGGTCACCAATACTTTGGTATAAACTTATCTTCCCACCCCTCAGCTGGATCCAGCTCAACGTCTGCGATATTTACCAACCAATACCATGACTACTTGTCACAATTGCTAAGTCTTATGGTAATATCGTATCTCATTCTCAGGTCATCGTCACATTGAGTATATTAAAGAGGCCAATCTGATTATAATAATAGTAACAGTAATATCATTGTAGCTCCCTAGTCTGGCCTCGAGAAAACCGAAGAGGTAACCTATTCGGTTTGGGTCGCCCCCTTGAGCTCAAATTCATCAATAGACTATCATCAAGTGACATGTTTATCATGTGAGAGCACAGCAAAGATGAAACTTGATATATACCACCATAGATTTAATAGGATAATGGAATGTAATTTATTTGTAGCGACAATAGTAGTGTAGATACAATACTTTGAATTGTAAAGCTTTCAGATGGGCGAGCCCATCAAAAATATAATGAAAATAAACCTGCCGACCTAAAACCAAAACATTGTATGATGCCCTGCTGTTCATACATCTTCGTAACGCTTCGCTTTTCAGCGCACAAGGACGGCCCTGTAGTGTTACGGCGAGCGGTTGTGCACGATGAATCAAACGAAGCATCGTACACTACAAATCG
This sequence comes from Aculops lycopersici, assembly GCA_015350385.1. NCBI lineage: Eukaryota > Metazoa > Arthropoda > Arachnida > Trombidiformes > Eriophyidae > Aculops > Aculops lycopersici. The sequence continues at coordinate 3,584,239 of WNKI01000002.1, forward strand.
GGAGCGGATCTTTTCTCGCTATATTTCTTGCAGCTCGCGCGGAACCGCGCGTCGTCCGCTGCCAACACGAGCTCGCTGGGTCAAATGGCCTTTTGAACTAGCGCCACCGTGTTGCCATTACACAACACCGTGCACCTAGGCCGATTTGTTGAGATACTTTCGCTTAGACTTCGAGGATAGGAGTAGCAAGATTAGCAGCGGGAGCGGCGGCCTTCGCATCGTAGCGGCGTACGCGACAAACCATCAACCCGCCCGGTTGGCCCATCTTCTTGCCATAACCCGCCCGTCCATTCGCTTGCTTAGCTAGCTTGCCAACTTGTAAAAGGCTCTCACAGCTTGAAGTTTGCGGACTCGTTCAAGCAGCACGAGCAAAAGGGATGAGAGACGGAAGGCGTGATGGCAAATGGTTTTCTTGTTCACTGGGCTGCTCGCCGACAAAGCCAAACAATCGCCACCATTGCCGCGTTGCCGCCGTGTCGAGTTGAGTTGAGTCAACTAAATCGATGTCAACAAACCCCAAACGAGATGAGTCTTGGTGGCGCGTAATGTGAGTGAGTGAGTAAAAGCGGAAGCATCTTGGCGGAATGGCTGGTGCTGGCTAGTATTAGCGCCACTTCCTGCTTCTTGTTTGCTGTGCTGGACGAGCGGAAGAAAAGCATTTAGTGCCACTTCCAATCGCATTAACATTATTGAATCCAATATATACTTAATTATGGTCAACTGGTTTAACTAGATTCCTAGAAACAAAATGACCTCAATCTCTTTGAGACTTTCCTTGTAATCCTAGAGAGATATTTAGGAATATTATCATCTTTATTGTAAACAAACGAACTAGACAATCAATCTATCCATAGAGACAGAGATACCAAAATAAAGCAAGATGATTGCACCTCAGACTGCAACTATGATGTTACCTTTTGGTACATTGAACCAAAACTTGAACAATAACAACAACAATCAGCACAATTTTTCCCATGGCCAACAGTATAATACATTTAGCTACCAGCAATCATCTAGACAACAACAAACAAACCTGCGCCCATCTAATATAAATACAACGAGTTCCTTCTCTAGGTCCTACTCTGCATTGAACAGCAACGATGTTTTTCTATCATCAAATCGCCAACATCAGCAGCAACAACAACAGAATAGTTTCAAGCTTTTAAATGAAGACGCTAGTGAGATACTGAGTCTGGTTATAACTGGCGGCCCCAAGTGGGGGTTTAGAATTAAGCAACTGAATGACAATAGGGTCATTGTTTCGCGCATCGACAAGGGACCGGCGGAAAAGTGCGGTTTGAAGGTAAATGACGAGATACTAAGTGTCAATAATGTTCCGCTTGGCGATGGGCCAAGATCGTTGCTGTTGAACGACTATCCGGCCGATGGAACTCAAGGGGCAGCAAGTGGTTCGCCTGGCTCGCAGGTGGTTGTTGGCTCGCAGCAGAACGAGGCTTCGGCGACACCAGGACCAACGGGAACAACGGGGACCGCGACGGGGACGAGAAACGATAGTAACAAATCGGAGAGTAGTCCACTTGAGTTGGCCACCAATAGTCAGAAGCAATCCATCGGCGATGGTCAGCTGTTTTTGGGTGCTCATCAGTTGGAGTTGTCCAAGTTGGACTTTACCTATCAGCTTATAAGACACTCGAGCGCATCAAACAAGTTGCTGCTTACCGTTAAGCGTTACCTGAATCCTGCTTACGCTCGCGCCTCCGTTGCTGCCGCCAATCTTATGGGTCAAGCTCAGCAAATAAGCAGCGAGCAATTCATCGGCAGCCAGGTAAATGAGTCATCTTTGAACCAATACCAAAACAATCAAAACCAACAACAACAGCAACAAGAATATATGAGCAACCAGGAGAATCAATTTGCACAGCCGCCAAGGAGCAAGAGGCCACACACGGCGCTTGGCGTGTACCACGCGTACAAGTGTTGCGAGTGTTACTGCCAACGAGAGGGTAAGTTAATTATATCAATTTTATCATTTCATTTTTATTTAACTAATTTGATTGTAAAAATAGTTTGCTCTCTGCTAGTTTGTGCTCTCGTTTCTTGATGATGAATTGTACAAATATAATAATAATAATAATTTAAAAGTTAACAAATTGAGTCGACAATGATGATGATGATTATGTAACATAAATTAGAAAATTAATAGATAGTAATTTAACTTGACATTGCGTTCACCACTGAAGCTGTGAGTGCCAGTGGCGGCAACAACATTACCATCAGCGATATGAGAAAGGTACGAATGCGAGTGAAGAAGATGACCACATTATCGTACATTGTGGCCAGGGAATTAAGTGAAAATAATCCATTTAAAGTGAAGGGCCGATAGATGAGACTTGAGATTGTTGGATTTGAGGTGAAATTGTAGGGCGGGGCGCTGCCACTTGAGGAATGACCCGGACCTTTGGGTGGTTGTTGTCCGTTGTTTGGTTTCCTCCGTTGGCGCCAAGGAATTATATTGAATCTGCTAGGTCGCGATCCCTGGTTGGGCAACGAGCTTCCCGGTCCAACGTGAGGCATGCCAATGTGATTATTCTGTGGATTGTTGTGATTCGAGAAACTTCCGCTCCCCTGTTGGGTTGAGTGGTTTAGATTAGCTATCTCCTGGGCGATAATTGCATCAGTTTGCGGCTGCTGATTCGATGCCGAAGTCTCTTGATCCTGATTGAACATTGAACTAGACGAACCAGAGGTCGACGATGACAACGAGGAGGTAAAGTTGCTTGTGTGATCCGGAAGTGAACCCGTAGTGTTGAATCTACCTGGACTACTAGGTCTGTGGGTCGAGTTTCCGTTTGGCGTCATTGTGTGTCCGTGCGAAGCTTGCGCAACCACAGACATACTTCCCGCTTCGAGCACCGAGTTCCCATTGAAAGTCGACGGTCTTGCTGGTCGCCCGTGGTGATGACTGCTCACAGAGGAGGTATTCGTAACCGGAAGTGTTGAGTCAAACAAATTGCCGTTGATCACAATGATCGGTCGGTGGTTGCCGGAGGCAGAGGGGGGCGGCTGTGTTGTGGTTGAGATGGTGGTGGTTGTTGCGATTGTTGTGGTTGTCGATGATTGCGGTTGTTGCGATGAAGCGGGCAAGGTAGTTTGGTGAGGCAAACCAAAGGTCAGTGTGGTCGGGGTTAGGCTTGAGTTATGTGAATCTTTTTCCTGTTGCTCGTTGTCCAAAGTGGCAAACTGAATGGTTGTTGGCACAATCAAGGGCCTCCTCGTGGTGGCGGCCGTTTGTCGTTGTTGCTCAATGGAAACCAGGTGAGTGTCGCCTCCGTTTCCGCTTCCAAGTTGGGGTCTGACCACCAACTGCGAGTTACTCGTTGCGTGGTCTTGCTGACCACTCAACGATTGATCGCCACCTACCTCCAAGGGTGCCAACGACGAGGATGACGTCGAGCTTGTTGCTTGCATGTTGTCACTTGAATCCTCGATTGATATCTCTACGGGCCGAGAAACTGGTGGTTTGTGTGTCAGTTGGTGGTACTCGGTGTTGCTGACAAAGGTTGACATGGAACCCGGCAGAGGGCGTCCGGGTTTGTAGGTGACGATGACGTTGTTGTGCAAAATTGTCGTCTCAGGTATCCTCGTTAGTCTCAGTGGATTAGTGATTGAATCGTTGAGCGACGGAGGCTCGTTGTTCGATGACGACGGACTTGATGGGTTGGAAACCGGATCAATTATGGTCAGTGGTCTAGTTCTAACATCCTGTCCCTTCCGTCTAGTGGCTGGCTCCCGGTTGTTGGGCAGTATGATTGAGATGGGCGCCGTTGACCGGGTGCTGTTCCTGTTGTGGGTGGTCACAGTTAAATTGGCATGCTGAGTTCCGTTTTCGTGAATCCTAATGTTTTCAGGTGGCATGGGTTTCGCATTGCCATTTGGTCGCTTTTTCAAGATGCCCACTAGTCCGCCATTCGCTGGCCTCACTAGCAGGGGCCGGTGTCTAATGGGCTTCCTTGAAACAGGTGGCAATTGATCGACCTGATCCACTGATTGGTCCTCAATTGGCGGCAGTTGGCCGTCGTTCATGGAGTTTTCATTTGCCTCGTCCACTGTTGCCGGCGTAACGTGGGTCGCCGACGAAGTGACCAGCTCGTAAGTGTCAAAAGGGTCAACGACTACAGGTCGTCGTGCTGGTTTCCTGCGGCGCTTTTGGTGATTTGCTAGATGATGCTGGTGCACCTGATTCCCAGGAACTAATTGAACTCGGTGCGGCGGCGAACCGGCAACAGGTTGTCGATTTCTATCTGCAACCACCACGTGTGTTGGTCTTCGCGTATGCGATGGACCCAGTGGAGGTCTTGGTCGTCGTCGAATGATTATTGGCCTCAACGGTTTTGTTGGTCTGCTTTGCGGGAACTCGGGTAGTTCACCGCCTAGATTTTCCGAAGTATTGGGCGTGTTGATGCTGCTAAATCCCGAAGCTGGCCGTAGGATTGAGTTGGAGTCCGGGTCTGAGTTGCTGTCTGCATCGTTTGATGCCATTGAATTGCTGTGCCCATCAACAGGCGATTCGATGGAGCCGCTGGAGCCATTTGGCATCTCAAATGCCACCGGCTCTAGACTGGCAGTTGCAGAGTGGTTGCCATTGTTGTTGTTGTTGTTGTTGTTGTTTGTGCTATTGTCCAACATTGAGTTGTTGGCAGTGCCATTGCTATCCAAAGCCACCGACTCACTGGTGTCCGCTTGCTCACTTGGCAGGCGAATGTTGACGCTTCCGGTTCCGCCAATTCTGTTGCGAATGTTCTGTTTCAAGTTTTCATCGGAAGTTACAGATTCAGTTAATTTTGTGGTCTGCTGCATTGCTGGCGTGCTAGCCGAAACTCCAATCTCGTGGTAGTCGGCGGCTGTCGTTGCAGTTGCCGGTTGATACTCAATGTGGCTACCCGAAACCATCGGCCTGTTGATCTTCTGACGAGTTCCGCCCACCGTCTCGATCTGAGGATACCTGTTGCTCGTTGAGCCATCATTTCCATGGCCTCTGGGCGCATTGAAGGCGGCCAACGTGGTCCACCTGAGGGGCGAGTAGAATTGAGTTGTTGGCTGGCCACTTAGCTCCTCATCGTCTCGCGTCACCCTCGACGACGGCGACGACTCGTCGCTGTCCATCGGCAGTGTACTGAATTGAATCGAAGATGAAGTTGAGGTTGAGGTGGTTATTGTGCTCGAGCTAAGTGGATCCTCAGTCACGTATACCGACGAGGTGGCTCTAATTAATGGCAAATGAGTTTGCGCTTGGTTTTGCTGCTCGCTATTATCAAATAATGTTTGGCCATTATTAGAATGTTGGCTGCCCTCAGAATTCTCCTCACTGGGCACGCTCTCTAACAAAGGCTCAGTGGTGGCCATCGTTGTGGTGCGATTTCTATTCCTTTCGGCGAGAGCCATTAAAATTTGCTGGATCTTTGCCTGATTCTTGCGCATAGACGCTCGATTGCTGGTGTCCTGAGCCTGGCCCACATCCAAATAATCGCGTTTCCCCTCAGGTTTCTCCGAAGAGTCCTCCTGATGACGTCTATGGTGATTTCCATTAGTTTCTGGTGCCATTTGAATCTCCGCTGCTTCGGTCGATCCAACTGACTGCTGCTCATTGCTCTCGTCCGTCAGGGTAACTCGCGAGTATCGTTCTAAACTCGATGGAGTAACAGATTTTTGTTGCTCGCCTGGAACTGTATAAAAATTATTTTTAGCTTGATCCTGTCCTCTATTTAGCGTTTGCTGATTGTTAAGTGATTGGCTCGAGGAGGCGGGCACTGTCGAGAAAGATCTCGAGGTTGTGCCAAATGGTTGAGGAGTGGATGCTACTTTTGAGGTTGCGCCCGAATGATGGGATTGAGCGTAGGTTTTGCGCAACTTCTCAATCTTGTTCAAGTTACCTGTCGAGTTCTGCCCGCTGGAGCTCGAGTCGTGCATTAAACCAAACAAACTGTTCGAGTAACTTGGATCGCGATCGAAAATGTCCAAGAGTAAAGCTTGAGCTCGATCATCGAGTAAACTATCGCCACTGTCCACTCCTCTAATGGGAGTTCCATCTTCGCTATTGTAAATCTTGTTACTATTATGCTGTCCCTTAATCTTTGTTATGGTTGATAGTGTGTCTTGCAATTGATTTACATTGGCTCCAAATTTTCGGGTTGTCGTGCCGCCACCACCACTTGTTGCGTTGTTAAGATTTGATGGAGGTCCGTTCAATTTGAACGAGTGGTTTGTGGACAGGATTATGGCGTCACCATTGTCGGCCACGCTGCCACTGAGACCAGGCAAAATTTTTGGCTCCACGGTTGTCCTTTGAGCCGACGAGGGTCTAATGCGAGTTCCATTCACAAACTCCTCGAGAAACTTCTTGGCCACTTGCGAAAAAGCTGTTGTGCCTATGGCGGTCGGTCTAAATGTGGTCTGAACAATTGGCACTCCCTGGTCCATCTTTACGGTGGCCAGCAAGTTGTTGTTATTTGAAGAGGATGACGCTTGACTGGTGTAATGCATCGAGATTGGGGGATTTCTAGAGCTCGCTAAGGAATTGGATGAGACACTTCCGCTGTGAGGTGGTCGCTTGCGAAGTTGATGGTGATTGTCGCTCAGGATCACTATTGAATGGTCGGCTGGTTGGCTAGTTGGCCTGTTGCTTGTATCAAGGGAAACTTCGTACCTATTTGCCTCGTGGACTCCATTCTCAATGTTGTTGTCATTGATTGGGGAAGATTGCTCCTCCAATGGAGCCACTAGAGTTATGTGGCCACTCAACAAGTTGTCGCCCTCCTCCCCCGACGACGAAGACCAACTAGTCGAAGGGCGACTCGACGTCTTAGGCCACAAGTGAGAGTTGTGCTGCGATCTCACCAGTTGGCCGAGATCTTCGTCATCCGAAATCTTGTGCAAACTTGCAAACAAAGGCCCATTTGTGGGTTGGTTTTTCGGTTTCGTTGTGCTGAAAGTTGTCGAGGTTCCATTCGATGGGGAGCGATTTTTTGCATCATTTGAGGTTGCTGGTGCTAATGCCATGGAGACGGACAAGTTATCGTCTTCCTCCTCGTTGCCGCCACTACTAACATTTTTGTCCCCATCTCCAGGTATCAAAGAATATGAAGCGGATTTAAATGTTGGCATTTGGGTTGTGGTTGTAGTGGTGGTTGTTGCTGATGCTGAACTATCGGTTGTTGGTCTGGCGGTTGTTGTGGAGGTAGAGGTAGAAATCGAGGCTTGAGTTGTGGTGCTCGTGGTGGTGGTTGATGTCGTGGTTGTCTTTGGTCCTCGATGCATCGGCGAGCCAGCGCGGTGAGGGCTATGGTTGAATTGATGATAGTAGATTGGCCTCGGCGGTTTGGGAGTTGTTGTGGTGGTTGTTGTGGTTGTTGATGTTGAAATTGCGCCGGGAGTTGAGTTTGATGAACTAGGACGATTCCTAGACAAATTGGAAGAGTTCATTGGATGAGGCTTCAACTTTTGTGACGATCCACTTCCGCTTCCGCCACTTTGCGGCCCAATCCGTTGGTTGCTCTGATCAGGTGGAAATAGCAAGGGATTGACTCGCTCGCGGTTGTTCATTGGCATAATGGAAAAGTTAAACTTTTCATTCTTACTAATGCTACCTGGAGACATGGAACTCTGGATCGGCATTGGAGTTGTGCTCTTATCCCGGAGTTGAGCTTGAATGCGACTCGAGAAAAGGGAGCCTCTACCTGCCAAACCGGCGGTTAATTGATTGTCACTTACAAGTCCACCACCAACACCCTCAAGATCACTGGAATCGTCTAAACCACGAAACAATTCGGTAGGCGAAGAGGTTGTAATTGGAGCAATTTTTTTCGCAGCCTGGTTATTGTTTCTGGTCCACCTGTTGATGATCTCGTTTATGTGACTGCTAGTCAAGGTGCGAGTGCCCAAAATGGCAGAGGCCAGCTGACTGGTAAGACTTTGTTGGTCTTGAATATTTTGCACAGATTGTTGCTGACTTTGAGGCCTTTGGGTTGTCGTGGTGGTGGTTGTGGTTGTGGTTGTGGTGGTGGAGGTTGAGCCAGGTGATGTTGGAATTACTGAATTAATTATCGGTTGGTCATTTACCATCGTGTCTAAAGTGACCAATGAGTTTGGTTGAGAATCCCCACGGCGGCTGATTGGATTAGAGTCAATGGAATTAACTGGCTTCGCTTTGTTCGAAAACTTCTTCTTTGGCTTATTCTTGGCCACAATCAACTTGTTGTGCGCCAGCCGAGTTTGCGACGGATCCAAATCCATAATGTTGATCGACGACGACATTGGCGACATCATATTGCTTCCATTAGGCCCATCGCCACCCGTCGCCCCCAATCCAGTTGGTTTTGGTACGAGAACGCTCAAAGGTTTTGGTCTCTGCGACGAGTTTCTATTTGCTGCTGCTGCTGCTTGGTTACCTCTGATTTGTTGTCTAACTGCCGGCACCATTTGTTGTGGAACCATTTGGCCACCTTGAGCATCTGAGCTTGGCGCTTCGTAATCGTCACCCACCTGATAGATACTCGGAGTTTGGTGCCACTTGTTGTTTGGTCGTGAATTGTCGCCACCACTTGTGGTTGGTCTCTTTCTCCTTTGGTTCTGTCGAACACCTTGGGGCTTTGGCACTCGAACTCGCGACTGCTGAGCAACAGGCGCATAATCCTGAGGTTGACTATAGCTGCCCTCAAATACATTTGGCTCCATTGGGATCATTTGATGCTGACGGTGACTATGAGTATTTTGTGGCTGGCGTTGGCGAGTTCTATAAGTTATAGTGGGTTGTCTGTGGTGCTGATCTAAGCGGGTGTTTTTTCTCGACGTTGAGGACACTAAACTCGCTTGCTCCTGGTCATAGTCGACATCCAAATCTGAGTTTTCGTCGTCCTCGTCGTTGCCATTGATTCGTCTCAGCTTTGCCATTCCACCGGAAGTTAATTGAGACGAATCGGGGGCATACAAAAGAAGCGGCTGATCCTCAGGTGTTTGGTCCTGCGATTGGTCGTGATCAGCTGCTTCCATTGCCTCTTCTACGCTTGCCATTTCGCCTACTGGCGCCGAGTCCATTCTGTTGAGCGGATCCTCATCTTGGTTAGCGGCATACGAGCCACCTAAGACAGATTCATTCTCGGCAGGTAGATCTTGGCTCTGGTTCTTAGCATCAGCATCCTCGTAGTCAACTACCATAGGTGGTTGCTCAGTTTTGGTGCGGTAATTGAGTTGAGGTAAATTTGAATCCTCGCTATCCTCTTGTAGATTTGCTTTGGTATTGATATCCGACGACGAGTCAATATAATAGTCGCTCGTTGACGCTGATTTTAGTTCCAAATTTGCTGCATAATCTTGATCCTGTTCCTTCCACTCGTTTCCGGTTCTCGACTCGCGCTTCCTCTTAATTGCCGGGGTTTTGTTGTTATTGTTATTCGATTCCTTTATATTTGCGGGCTTCAGGTGACCGATGCGTTTTTCGCTTGCAGGTAAATCAACGAACGAGTCAATGATTTTTTTATTTGCATGCTGTCGCGGTGGCTGTCTTGTCTCGCCTAAATTCGATGAGGCTGAGCTAAGTCCCACTTGTTGCTGCTCATTATCATGCTCGTTGCTCAGGGGCATCAGGCTTTTCGGTGAGTTCAAAGGGCCGCTTAAGCCTCCTAGAGTTTGCCCAGCTGGCGCCTGCTGGCTGTTTGGGTTCAATGCAGCTGCAGCTGCGAGAGCCGAGGATAGAGTTGAGGCAAAGAATGACAAGCCACCTGTTGGCTGCTGATGGTTGGCGTTCACATTGGCTCCCGTTGTTGTCTCTTGAAACTGTTGCGAGTTTTGTCCTGTTGTGTCAACGAAAGACTGTTGCCCTTGCGGTGCCATCATCGGTTTGAACGCCTCATTTGCTGGTTGCAGCTGAAAATATGGTTGCTGTTGTTGTTGCTGTTGTTTTGGTCCACCATTTTGATTTGCAACTCCCGCCGTCAATCGGCGAAATACAGAGCTCAAGGTTTTCTGCAGCAAGTTTGGCAACAAACGTGACCAAGACTTTGCCGCAGGTAAAGCTTGTTGTTGCTCCTGTTGTTGTTGTTGCCTTCCTTCCGCCGGAAGTTCCGAATCAGATAACTCAAGCGAGCGAGCAGTTTTCTTCGTTGGTGGCCGCAACCTGCTGCCTGGCACCTTGCCTCGGCCACTTGTGTGGTTGTCCCTCAATATTTGTACCTGAGCCTGAGAGTGATCGAATGAAAGTGGATCATTTTGTTTGCTTGGTTGTGCAACTGAACCCTTGCTCTTGTTCTTATTACTAGAGATTTCGATATGATTACCACTCGCACTATTGTTATGGATTTCAAACCTCTGACCCAAAACCAATAAATCAGTCTCAGTTAAGGGAACCACTTGGCCGCTTCCGCTCACCCTATCCTTCTTCGGCTCAACGGTTGGTGCAATTTTAGTAGTGGTTGTAGTTGGTATTGGAGCTGCTGTGGTCGCCTTTGTCTTGATATCCGGACTCATGGGCGTCGTTGTCTCGATTGCGGGCTTGCCTCTTGTAAACTTGGAATTTCGTCTAGACGACGACCACGACTCATTTGTTTGTGTGCTCGGTAAATCATTGGGAGTACCTGTTGTCTCGACTGCCTGGTGCCTCACCGCCTTGGCCAGTTGTTGCTCGTAGGGACTGGAAATGGGCGAGTTGCCTTGAGTCCATTTGGCTCGCATGTGGCCATCGCTAAGAATTGCATTCTCGCCACCGCCACTAAGACTAATCGACAAACTAGCGCCACTCTCGCTAGACTTTAAATCAAATCGACTCCTCAGCTGTCCATGATGATTGTCTCTCACTGACTGCATCCACATGGTCGATTGTTGCGATGGTTGCTGCAGTTTGGATATATATTGTTGCTGTTGCGAGTCTCCAGATTGCTGCTGGTGGTATTGGTGCAAAGTGTCGCTGATTGCATTGACTCTATCCAAATCGCTTGTGTCTCGAATTGTTTGACTTCCACCAGCGCCCACCTGTTGACTACCAACTGTAGCAGCGTAAGGCGCCGAGTTATGAGAGTAACTTGGAGCCTGCGCTTGGCTTATTTGTGATTGGTGTTGTCTTACTTGTTGATTCATTTCATCTTGTACCTGATGTTGCACCTGTTGCTGCTGCTGTTGTGGACTTGCTCGTGGCCATACCGACTGCTCGCCTCGTCTTTGGGTTTGATGTTGCTGCTGCTGTTCAAACTCTTGCGACGGTTGCACTTGTGTAACTCTCTGTTGATTGTTTGCTTGATACTTTTGTTGCGTAACCATTTGGGATACCTGTGAGTGGTCCGTCAGGGAAGCCGCCGATATGTTACCTGTACCTGTGCTGACCATAAAGGCTTGCGAGTTTCGCGACGGTGGTTGCTGATGGTGATGGTAGCTATTGGATTGAGGCGCTTGCTCCCGATGAGGCCAACTCTTTGGGTTCACCTGAGCAACACTGCCACCTGGCATCATTGAAACAGGTGGCTTTTGCACCACCTGGCTAGTCTGCTGCCGGCCTGTGGTGGTGGGCGTGTTCCGTTGGCTCGAGTGCATGGAGTTGAGCACAATTCCCGGCTCAAGGTCGTCCAGAGAGTTCCAGTTGCCGTGCATCTGTCGGCCCATTGAACCAGCGGCCACCTGAGAGGCGGCTGTTCGATTTGTTTCCATTGCAAGGACTAGACTGTTTAAAAAATGAACAACGACCAGTAATGAGATTAGCTGCCACTTGGCGATTGCATGCCTGCAATCTCGCGAGCATTTGTTGCTACCGGTGGCCAACATCCTTTTGCCTGTGGTCCAGATTGACGGCAACATTGAATTGCTGTTGTTACTCAATAAATAGTTGAGAGTCTTAGTGTTACCAATGAGCGGCGAGGTGGAGGATTTGTTAGTTTTGAAATCAAGGCCAATTGTGCTTTCGGCCGCCGCCGCTACAACTCTGTCCGCTCGTCGATTGTCTACTACTACTACTACTACTAGTCGAGACATGAAAGTGAGCTAGTGAATGTAAATCTATGTGGCAACAAGTGAAATCATAAAGCTATAAAAGAGAGTAGTCTCATCTCAATAACACGATTCCATGAGGTTGATGCAAATATAACAGCAGCAACAAGTGTCCGTCTTGGTTTCACCTGATTGGCAATGTGTGTGTGTGTAGAAATTGCCAGTGGAGCAAATCAGCGGACTCCAACTAGAGGCTTCTGTTTGTTTTGCTTAGAAGTAAGTTAGTGTGCTTCTAGACGTCCACTTATTTTACAAAACCATCTACTCAAGTCCAGGCGAACGTTCGAAAGTCTGTCTCCGTTGTCCTCGATTGTCCTCCAGTTAGTGTTGTTGTTACACCTGCAATTGACGGCGACGGATGTTTGCCTTCGCGTTATTATTATTGTGACGACGACGACGACGACGATGATGATGATGATGGTGGTGGTTGTAGTAATGATGATGCCGCAAGAGAAAGATCGTGTAGTGTGAGTCATTATGTGTCAGAGGAGAACAAGTGCAAGTTGCTGGCCACTTGACCAGGTAAAGCCGGGCTAAGTGAAGCGAAATGAAGGGTAAAGTGAGCGGCAACTTGGCGCCACAGGTGTAATGGGTTGGGATGAGCCGATTGTGTGTTTGATTTGGTTTCATTTCTCTCTGTCTCTGTCTCTCTTTCTCGCTCGAGAGCGCGAGGAAAAATTCGAGCGCATCAATCAATTGGTGCTACTGATACTGTGGCAGTGGAATCAAGTGAAATCAAGACAAAGTTTCGCTTGAACTTGGGTCTAAATTTACAAGGTATCTTTTGAAGTTTAATGTACAAGTAAGAGGAGAGAGAAAATAACTTGAAAACCTCGGTGCGAGCGTGAAATCTCACTCAGCGGAGGTACAGCTGCCATTGCTGCTATTGCTATCGTTGCCTTGGAATTCCGAAGCGGCAACAAGTGGCCGCTGCGGCACAGGTAACTCTTGCCGCTCGCATGCAACTTTTTGATGGACACGAAAATTGTTGGGTTCAATTTCTCCTCCACCTGAGTCTCAGTCTCAGCGTTTCGCTTGCTTGCTTGCTCGCTCCATCAGCTCGCCTGTTTTACACCACAAAAGTGAAACGAGCAACAGGGACACGATCGCAACGAAGCCACACCGAAAGGCAGGAGTGGAGGAAAGAAAGGCGATACACTAATCATAATTACCGTTGCTCTTGTTTCACTGGCCGCCAATCGTTTTACTTGAAGTCGATTGGCGCTCTCCACTCTTTACAAATCGAATCACATTACATAACACTACAGCGCATATTACATTGTAAAATCTCGATTGCATCGCTCGAATTTCGGGTCTAAAGAGCGCGAAATAAACTCGTGCAATGCCACTCGAGAAAATCAAATCAAATTTAGTTTAGTCCACAGGTTTCCATTCTTGCAACGATGTGAGTTACGCCGCAACTGGCCACGACCGCAACAGCGACAGAACCACCTGTCGAATCGTGGAAACTCTCCACAGAGCTTCGGCTCCTTTATAGCTGCCGCAACGGCAGAGCAGCAGCAACAGCTGACCTTCAATCGAACGGACGAAATGTGATCCGACGTGAATGAGATGCGCCCATTTCGTGCCTCGACTTTCCAACCTTGCAACTGACGACTTGATGACGAGTTGTTGTGTTACTCTTTTGTGTCCAGCGACGAGCGCTTAGTTTCCGGCGAAGAAAGAAACAAGGTGATGGACTAAATCGAAGCGAAGGCCGGCAACAAGAACGTTTAGTTGCTCGGCTAGATCATAGGGTCGCTTGGCCGTTTTGTTGTTGCTGCTGCTGCTGCTCATGTCATCGAGATCACCATTGTATCTCCTGCAGCGACCTGTTGAAGATGCAAAGGCGCTCGATGTTTTGAGCAAGCGACAGCATATTATCCTACAAAACAAGGTAGTTTAATTACAGGTGCCGGCTACTTTGCAGCAGCAGCAGCAACAGCAGCCAAGTCCAGTTTATCTAAACATCTTATTTTTCCCTCTCCTGGCGCGTCTTGTCATCTCGTCATCGTTGCCGTTGTTCCGACTTTTAGGACGAGGAGGACATTTTCTAGATGACGAAGAGGACAAGCAGATGAAAGGAAACTTTTCACACATTCTCAATGTCACGGTCGGCGAGCTTCGCGTTACACAAAGATAAGTAGCTTATCTTTCTCCCTTGAAAAGGCAGCGCAGCGCGTCAACAGGTGTTCAGTGTCCGTAGTTGCCCAATTAGACTAACTTTATTTCTTTTGTTGCTAATCTTGACACTCGCTCGCTCAACTCTCACCAAATTAACCCTTCTCTTTTATTAGTTCATTCCAAGGCTGACAATAAACTGATAGTAAGCCTGCCGCTTTTTCAACGCTCGTTTCAGTTGGGAGAATCGTAAAGAATGATAACCTTGTAAGCTAATTCTCGAGCTCCACTTCTGATGAGCTCGAGAGATGAGGATTGGAGTTCAATCTTTGCTGTTGGTGGTGGTGTGCGTGTTATTTTGTGTGTGTGAGTGTGAGTGTGATCTACTTGGCATCTCACTTCACCTACAATCTCTCAAATCATTGTATGCATCACTACACTAGACTCAAGACTTGACCTCACTGCACCACCAAACACTGCAATAGTCGCTTCTCACGCTTCGCAATTTCAAGTTCAACGACGATGCTACTGCTGCTCAACTTTATGGGCAAAACAACCAACTTTACGACTCTCGGTGTCAAGATGCCGTTGCATCCGGTCAAATTCCAATCCAACGGCAACAGTTTAGGATGCAGCGTGAGTTGCGTGCATTCAAACGAAGCGGCGGCGGCGGCAGTGGCAGTGGAATAAAACAACAGGCAAAAGCCAGCTAAATAGTCGACGTGCATGAAAGGATGAGCTCTTTGCAAAGCTCCTTCGAAACGACGAAATTCGAGTCTTCTGTTGCATATCATTTATAAACTCAACTTGATGCGATTATGTCAAGTGCCTTGAGATATAGTGGCACTTGACGGCCTAAATGCGGCCAACATTTTAACCAACTTGAGGCCTACTGGGCAAAATGTTAACCTGACAAGCGCATCTAAATGGCGACACAAATTACACACTTTTCTCCACTTGTCGCTCTTCCGCTGATTCTTTCGCGTAACGCTCTTCAAAACTTTGTTTCTCTTGTTCTTCTCGAAAATTTGGGTCGAATTGGTAGAAATTTATTTGCAACTTACCCTTTGTTTGGTGGCGCGTAATCTTTTCAATTTGCTCGTTCGATTTCTAGAGACTGCAGGCTAAAGGTCCTCTTGGTTTCTCTTGAGACTCGACCGGTAGATTACTTTTTGTCGCCGAATGTTGATCACAAGTTGCGCGTTGATTTGTTGGGCGAAGTTTTGAGTTTTTAAGTGGGTCAGCTAGTGAGTGTATATCTAATAAATTAACAATAAATAAATAAATAAATCATTATTGAAAGCAGTTGTGATTATGATGATCAACCAACTTCTTGTTGTTGCCAACTAAACAAACTCAAAATGAGACGGAGAACTAGAACTAGAAGGTAGATAGTAACAGTGAAACTTTTCACTCTCCTGTTTTGGCCGCAACTTTCGGTTTTTGTCTCGGCTCAATGTCAATGAAAACTCGCGCATCTATTACTCCACTGAAAGTGAGAGGCTCAACCTTAACCTTGAAGTTTTTGGAGAAAAAAGTCCTACACAATTTTCTCCGCAACAAAACCACCTGTCATCTCAGACCGCGAGACTCTGGCCACCAAGGGCACGCCTCCGTTAGTTTCTTCTCTCCCAATCTAGCGGAATTTTGGATGCAAAACTTTTCTTTTAAACTCCTCCAAGAGGAAAGAGTTTCTCCTTTGATGGATGGTCAGCGCGCATGCGCGTTGCTCAATTTGTTCAATCTCGGAAAATTCCTGTCAAGTCTTGGCTTCAGTGATCCTCGCGGCGCAGACACTTGTTGCCGCCGCCGCTGCTGCTGCTGCTGCTGCCTTACATTGCGTAACGTAAGAAACGTTGCCACTCGCAAAAGCGCAGGCAGCCACAGCAACAGCAACAAGTGGCGGCCCAAGGAAAACTGTCACCCCAGTTGCATCATAGACTGACTTACTGGCCAGCCGATCAACGAGTTGCTCCGCTTTTTGTCTCAGTCTCGCCGGGATAAAGTTTTGAATGTTTGCTCAAAATTTGCAAGAAATTCCAAAGTCGAGATGCAAGAACGAGCAACAAGTTTACACAACACAGGTACTAGCAGCGCGCGCCGATAAGCTTGCTCCGATGATCCAATGGCGGCAAGCCCATTAGTTTGCCACCGTCGCTGCCATTGTTGGCGGCGCAAAAGTGTCGCAGTGTGTCGGGTTACGCAATGAAGGCCACCGCTGCCGTTGTTGCACTAGCAACAAGTACATTGCGGTTGCCTGTTGCGGTGGCGTCGGCGTCGTCGTTGGCGGCGGCGGCAGCGGCCAAATGAACCGCGAAATTCGGGTCACTCGAGGGATATGCGGTGGTTTTAGACCTGAGGAGTTTATGGTTTTTTCTCTGTCGTTTGTTAGTTTGTCCACCTAATAGAAGTTCAGAAAGTCGCCTCTACATTGAAGTCTCAGTGATTGTCGCCGCTCACTTTTGTCGGCTAAACGAGACTTAGAGAGACAGAGGAGCAAACAAAAGTCTCATTTCCTTTCCTTTGGTCTATTATGGAGCAGATGTTCTATTGCGCCAGTAAATTTCAAATTTGGCGCCACCAGCCTCATCATTACTTGTATGCACATTCTACTGTCCCCTTCTCTCATTATCTTTCTTTGACCGATTCGTTAAAACACTCGTTTGTCGTGTTTTTGTGGCGCGAGAGTGGAGCAAACTTTTATCTTTGTTTTTCCCCCCGAAATGCAACATTTCGTATACATGGACACATAAGTTTGTGAGTGTTGTTTCTGCATTATGATTATACACATAAATTGTCGCATATGGATGCCAGTGGTTCAGGAAGCAGGATGGTCTTTTGGTAAAAGTCGCTATGCGCTTCCTTTTCTCTTAATCTCCTCCCCAAGCTTCAGTTGATATCGTTCGCTATGCGTTCCTTACCCGAAATCTTCCTCGCCAAGTTTTCTGGCCAATGAACTGCCGCTCACTTCGCTAGCTCGCTCGCTCGCTCGCTGAGCGACAGGAGATTACGTAATGAGATCCGAGCACAAGATCACAGGGCAAGCTTCTCGTTGCTCATCGAGTGAGCCACGAAAAGAGCATTGCAATTGTTGAATGCTCATGTAGGCGCCGCGCTCGGCGACTTGCGAACGTTGCGCATTTGGGGCCAAATGGGCCGGCCGTTCGGTGAGTAGCGTTAGTATGTCGCCAGCTTTGCAACGCGTCGCCGCTCACTTGCCTCAACTAACTGCTACTCGCGTTGTCAGACGTGGCGCGATAGTCGTAAAGTTTCGCCCATGTTCTTGTCGTCGTCGTCGTCGTCGTCGTCGTCGTCGTCGTCGTCGTCGTCGTCGTCGTCTAGATAGTTGAGTTACTGCCGTTGCCAAGCGCGTGAGAGTTTGTTTTTGTTTGCATTGACTAAGAATTCCCGTTGCTTTCTCCTCTTTGTCGACGACGACGTTGTCGTATTTCATATAACATAGACCAAAGATTCGAGAGACTGACGTCAAGCTCGCAACAGAGAGAAAGAGAGGGAGAGAGAGGGAGCAGCAGCAAATATTATGAGTTCTCTTTAAAACCTCAAACCAAATCGATGGTCTCTAATTCGGTTTCCATTTCAACCGATCGGATCATCAGCAAGACCAATGGCAAGTTCCGTTGCTGTAAATGTTACTGGGGCAGACGCAAATTTCAGTGCAAGTGTAAATAAACAGTGTGAAACAACAATAGAGGGATTAGACGAAGAAAATGACCCGAAGACGAAAGAGAGCGGCGAGTTTATTATTATGAGTGCCAATGAAATTGGAGCCGAATTGATGACAGTGATTAGTGCAAGTGGCGAGGAGGAATCAAAGTGGAAGGCTACTAGTGGAAGTGACAATAATTTAGAGGATACAGCAAAAAGCAAGCCACTCGCTTACGTCGAGACTTCACTGGATGATCTTAGCTACGATTCCTCATCGCTGAGTCCATCGCCTTCCCTATCAACTTTGCCAGATGTCGGGGGAGGTGGTAATACTAATAGTAATAATGACAATGATAATAATCACAAAGGTAAAGCTGATGACACAAATGCGAGTCTGGCTTTAAAGCGTGAGAAACAGATGGAAGTGAGCGAGAAAAAAGGTGAGAGTTTAATGTTGGTCTTGAAAGTTTTCAGCTTTTTTGAATGGAAAAACTCTCCTCTAATCTGCTGAGCCAATTATCTCAAGCGAGCGGAAAGTTTTTTCTTCCGCGACAAATAGTCTAGTATACAACCGACCAACAGGCGAGAGAAACTAACCTAAATGTAACTCATAATCACCTCGACCACCTCACAAAATACCCACAGGTAGCGAGCGAAGCGCCGACGAGGAGGATGAGCGCAGACTCATAGCGCACCTACAGCAGAAGCAGCAACAAGAGCAACTGGAATTCCAGCAGCAGCAGCAACAGCAACAAGTGGCTTTGCAACAGCAGCAACTTCATCAACAGCAGCAGCAGCAACAGTTGGACCACCAACAAACACAGCAGCAGGTGTCAACTACTTGCTCTCGCCACGCCCATTTGGCAGGTGGCGACGGGCTTGTGCAGTTGTCGGCAGTTGATGTTGCGTCACAGCAGCAACAGCATGCAATGGAAACTGACCCACAGGACGAAGTTGGCGAGGAGGCGCCGCCGGAGGTGCCCGTGCGTCGGTCCTCGCGGACCACCTCGACAGTTATGGTCGGTGGGGGCGTGGCCGTCGGGCTACCTCCTAGACAGAAGCAGCAGGGTGATCTTCCAGCTAGCCACCAGCGCCCGCCGCTGCCACGCCCACCGCCGCGAGACCCACACCTAGACCACCGAAGTCATAGGGTAAACACGAGCACTAGTGGTTTGGGCAGCACTAGTAGGCGCCAATCGGGCGGCAACCAGATGCAGCGACCTCGGCAGCCGCCACCACCGCCCCCACCCCAGGCGCTGGCATCGCTCTCGCCAAGCTCCACAATGTCCTCGCCACCGGCTCCCCCACTTCCGCCGGTGCGAATGGACGTGGACTCGGCGAGCGAGGGGGACATGGCCCTGGCCACGCCCACGTCGCGCAACGCCACCTCAACCCAGTCGCGGATTCCGCGAGCACCAAAGAACATTTGGAGCCCCTCAACCAGCTCGGCCACTTCCATTGCGGGTAGCTCGTCAAGTTACGACGAGAGTCTGAATATGAGTCGCCAGCAAATCGGCGGTCAATTTTCAATGATACCGCCGCCGCAACTTCCGGTTGCCGCATCAGCCACAGCCATCAAGACCTCCGAGGCGGTCTCAAGTAGCAGAGGAAGTCCTGTAGACGATCAATTGTCGACAAATATTCCCGCTGGCTCCAGTCCAAGTCCGCCAAACACAATTGTTGAGATGAATCTGCCTCCACCTTCGACGCCAGCAACGCAAGAGCAGCAGGAACGGCAACAAGAACAATTGAGAATTGGAACTTCCGCTAGTGACCTTAAGGCGCGTAGAGCTGGCAAGTCGGCGGCAATCGACGAAAACGAGCAGGAAGTGAATCTCGCTACTAGTGGCAGTAATAACAACAGTAAAATGAGCAACACAGAGACGACGCCCAACAATAACACGAGCAGCAACAACAATCGAGTCGCGAATGCAACGTCAAATTTGCGCTCCTTTTCTGTCTCACTGGCTAGCGGTAGCAATCGAGTTAATGTTGCACCATCGTCATCATCAACCAAACAGACTGATGGAGAATCGGCGTCAATGGATCGTCGTCTTTCGCCACAACAACAACAACAACAACAACAACAACAACAGCAACAGCAGCAGCAAGCTTTGCAGCTAAAGCAACACCAACAGCGCAGCTACTCCATAGCGACTGCCACAATCCCACTGAAGTTGGAGCAGCAATTCAATAATAGCAAGCAGCAATTTGCATCGCTTAGGGCGCAGCAAAAGCAGCAGCAGCAGCAGCAGGTGGTTGGCGTCAGGTTGCAACAGCAACAGCAGCCGCAGTCAGATCAGCACTCTCTCTCGCAACAACAACTCGAGCGCATAGGCGGCGACGACAGTGAAAGTGGTGGCAACGAGCGACAGCAGCAGCAACGCGGCTATTGGACTCTGCCGAGCGGAGGGGCCGCGAGCATTGGGAGGCACGCAGTGGATCAGCAAGAGCAACAGGCTGCCAGTTGTCTTGCGCTGGGCGCTAGCACAAGTGTTGAGGCTGACACTGATGACTACCTCAATGAGTCGAGCGAGCTAGCTAGACAAGAGTCAATAGAGCAGCAGCCGCAGCAGCAGAAACGCGATTCGCAAGTGGAGCATCAGTATAGTCGAGTGGTGAGGGTTGGAGGCGCAAAGAGGCAGCCCGAGTCAGCTGAGTTGGCCAACCAGGAGTTGCAACGTTTGCAGCAACAAAACCGCGATATCTATGGCAACCGAACGACAGGTTATCTGGACATGAATTCAAACCAAATGGCCGGCCAACAAGCGAACCAGGCAGCAAGTAATTCGAATCAACGAGATGAACGCTTCAAGCAAATGTATAGACAAATGCACAGGCCAACGCCGGAGCGGAATCTAATGCAAGCCGTCAACTCGCAGCATCAAGATTCTAGTCAGCAAATCAAGATTACCCTCAAATCGCCACGAGCCGACCACCGATCGAGTCCATCCTACTTTAGTCAGGAGGATTTGAAAGCCTCGCGACGACAGCCAACACGTGGCGAGGATTTTTCGGCCAACTTTAAGCCAGGTAATATTAGCGACTACCTGCCGGGCCAGTCGAGCATAGTGACCAATCAGCAAAATAGGGAGCGCAACTTGGTAAGCTTCGATTCTCATCTATTTCGTTCATCCAAAGAAACTCCCTGACTCCTACACTCCCAACTCAATCCTCCAAGCTCCAATTATAAACTAACCCAATCGCTATGCTAAAACTCACTCATACTCAATCAACAATCAAAATCTAGCGCCTCTACTACAAACTCATCGAGCACATTGATAGAGTTTTCAGCTCAGTTTTACCTGAGGTGACCAGCCGCTCTGCTCACACTTTGCACCCATCTCATTACCTCCACTCTACGGCAACAGGTGGCCACGCTGATCAACATCAACGGCCCTCTAGTCGCCACCGATCTCATCATCGCCAAGCTCACACTCACTCCCACTCTCAGTCGCATAGCCAACACCAGACGCTAGCCAAGCGAAAGGTACGCCTCTAAACTCTTTATCTCTTTATACCTTTTCAACTGATTCTGACCAAAATTCTGGGTAGCTGACGAGAGGAAAAACTGACCTTCTTTTGAGTCCTTCTTGAACGAAAATAATCCAATCACTCCTTTCTTCGTCTCTAGCACAAGAGTCGCAGTGGACCTCAGACGCCAGTTGGCGTTTCAAGCCGAACTTCCTGTGGCCATGGAAACCAGTCGAATCAACAGGTTAGCGAGCATGATAAACGTTGCGTCTTCACTAAGCTCCTCAACGATGACGAGCTCATTTCAAGAAATCAAAATATTAAACCCGATTCAACTATTGAAACGGACAACTACCAAAGGGATCCGCACAAACAATACGTGGCCGTGCAACAGGGTCGCGATATTCCATTGAAAGGTCTAAGGAAGCCAGCGCCGGAGGCGAATGTTTACAAAGGTAAGCTTGATATGATATTTGTACTCTTAACCCCATACACTCCACCTCCACCTCAACCTCCCTCACCTCACCTCATCTTATCTCATCTCACCTTGCCAAACTTTATTTTGTGTCCTAATATAATGCCATTCGTTTTTCGTTCTACTCATCTCCTTCCTCTACCTTCACCATCTACCCAACTCACTCACATCCACAATCGCTTGCTTGTCAATTACACACGATTGTCAACGTATCCTTTTTGCCGTTTTTTTGTGTTACACAATTGTATCATGATAAACGAAACAAATCAAAAAATAGTCGGCCCTGCGCCACCTATTTTCAAGCTCGATCTGAGCAAAAAAACACAAGATGGCCGATGGATTAGAACACCGGAGCAACAGTATCGGGACCATAATCTTAGACTAGCTCGCTCATTAGGCCGCGAGACTCCACGTTCATATGGAGGCACTAGGACACCTGTTGACGATTATGGTCAGCCTCTGGTGCGAAGCAACACTTCCTCACAGGGATTCCATACAACAGGTGACTTTTACGGCGCTGGAGATGGTCAAAAATCGGCGGTCGACGATGTTTACAAAGATTTTGACTCAATCTATGATACAATGTGCAGGCAGAAGCCACGAATCGGTAGTCAGTCGCCGGTGAGATGTTTGTCGAACTCAAGGAGAGATGCAAGTAGCTCATTGTATACAAACGAGCTGGCAAAATCCGCAGCTTTAGAGCAGGAACTTTTAGCCAAATCACTGAGTGATGTTGAGGTAGCACTGAGACGAGCCACTTGTAGTCCCCAACTAGCTGGCGATAACGATGAATCCTTATTGTCGCCTATTGGCGACGTGTCTTTGGCCTACGGAAAACTGATCTCAGGTACACAGCGACCACAGGGTAAGATCTATGGTAACAACTTGACAATCACAAGCACCAATGACAATGACAATTACAATGGAAGTGGAAGTGGAAATGGAAACCACGTGTTGCGTTTGCCCTCGCCAGTGGCCTCGCAAGCAACCACCAGAGCCGATAGTTGCAACACCAACCAATCGTTTCCCGTTGGACCCGCGCTAGTGGAGGAGATGACACTTAGCGATTTGGAGGATGAAATTTGCTCAAGTATTATGGCAGTGAGAGAGTCGAGGTCGATGATGATGCAACAGCCGCGCACCAGAGACCCATTGCCACTGTCACTATCCCGTTTCACTGGAACAACTCAAATGAACAACAATTCAACGAGCCACCAAATAAGAGCGCCGGCAAATTTGGAAAGGAATTACTAAATATACCTGTGCAATTGGATCATTAGAGTATTATTTGCAATGAATCAAAATCACAATCACCAAAAGGGAAAAGGGAAAAGGGAAAAGAATTCTAGTCATGAATTTTAGTATTGATGTCAGCTCAAAATGAAAAAGTATCTCTCCTAAATAATCACTCTTCTAAACCTCCATTCTTAGTTTATCCTGAATTTAATCATCTCTCTCTCCCTCTTTTTTGTATTACTGATTGATCTCATGAGGAAGTATATGTGTATGTAAAAACTCCAACTCTTAACACCAAGCTAACCCCCTGTTTTCCATTTCCGTCTTCATCTCATCGATACGCCGTCCGTTTATATCTAATATGAAAATGTAACTGTAACCACGATACAAAAGACCAACTGTTTAGTGATAAATCTATTAACATTCATTATTTGGCTCCAACTAGCAAGCTACTCAAAATGAACACTTTCAACGAGTTTGAGTTGAATAGGATCAAGAAATTTTATGCTGACGAGTTGGCTAGTCGATTGCAAAGATCAAAGTCGAGCAAATTGGCCGGCAACCAGCAGCAGCAACCGGAACATTACCATTATAAGCAAAGACAGCGAACGAAATCAGCATCGAGAGCAAACGAGAGTCTTAGTGTCGAGCGACTAACCGGTGGGCGCCATTTTCCCGGCCAACTAATGACTGATCTAGAGACCGCAGCCGCAATGGCAAGCCCAAGGACTCAGGCGGTCGTTGACTTGAAGAGATACGAGCATGCCTTGCTCTCAAAGAGGACATCCAATCAGTATCGGCGCTCCCGTTCGGCTAGTGGCGGCGCTGGCACCTCGTTACCCTCGCGCCAGTTCACCAGCTCCACTTCCGCTAATCGGCGGGGTAAATTTGGTCGCGCTTTGTACGACTTTCAGGCCAAAACAGATAGCGAGTTGTCGTTGCAAAGGGGAGATTTGGTCGAGATGATCGAGTTGCTGGACGATGCAAATGATTGGGCGCGAGTCGAGGATTGCCAATCGGGACTCACGGGTCTGGTGCCCGTTAGTTACATTGACTTTACCGTTGGCTGTGCTGTTGCCCGGCGAGACGTGCACGCTTCCGCTGGCGGCGACCAGAGACCAACCACCTGTGCGCTGGCCAACACAAGCACAACTTCCGGCTCCCGAAGATCGGCGCCCATCTTGCCCATGTCAAAGGGCGAGCCAATAACTTTGTTTAGAAAGCTTAGCGGCCACTGGTACGAGGCGAGCAATACAAAACAGGTGAAGGGTCTCGTGTGGTCCAACGACTTGGACATCATCAAGCAGCCGGCAGTTCATGAGACGGCTGACGACGACCATCTAGTCCAAAGCCACGGGCAATACAGTCGCCCCATTAAAGTGACAGAGACTCGCCAGCAAGACTTTCATCGAGACCAAGATTTGGCCGATGATTTCACTGATGATGACGACGACGACGACGAGTATGGAAACAACGACGAGCTCTTGGTTATGGATTCACATGGCGACCACCATGCGCTCACCATGCGCCGCGCCCGCTCCTGTTCGGGTTGTGGTCCGTCGAAGGGGTGCGACTGCGGTTCGGGACAACCGCAGCACCTTATGGGCGGCTGCTGTGGCCAAACTATGCAAGGTTCCTCCTCGTCGCACCCTAACGCCGCTTGCCCACAACACGGAAGCCATGGAAACAAACTGATAGATCAGCAGCAATGGAGGCATCCGCAGAGACAAGCTCCACTCAATAACCAGGCGCCTCGACGGTCGTCGTCGTCGCCGTATATTTCCACTGTTATCCAGCAACAGGAGTCGGGTCGAGGATTCGAGAAGAAGGCCAGCCGGAGCAACCACCAGTTGCCTCGACTCTGTAAGGCCAGGTTTGCGTACGAGCCAAGACAAAAGGACGAGCTAGAGCTGGTGCCAGGTGAGATTTTAGTTGTGGTCCACGAGTGCGACGATGGCTGGTTCATTGGTTCCTCGTATTCCACCAACCAGACGGGCACATTCCCAGGTAACTTTGTTGAGTTCATCTGAAATTAGTTGAGAAATAACCTCCGATATCATTGTTATTATTACCATTATCATCATCATAAATGTTCATGTTTTTTCCATATGCATTGTTACGCATTCATTATTGTTATCTAGTTATAATTCATTGCCAAACATCAATATGAAACCATAATCCAAATTAACGAAAGAATAAACAGTTTTTCAGTGCAATTTCCAACTTATAATGGTTGGTGAATAAATCTAGGGGGTCTATTGTTGTGCCCACGAAATGAGCGGTAACAAATCTGAAATTCTCGGTATGTGTCTTATGAATTCAAGGACAAGTGATCGAAATTCGGTCAGTAAAATATTGACAGGCATAGAATTTATTACGAAAAACAGAGATACTACTTCTGGAGACTCCGGAAGTCCTCAATCTCAAGAGGCTGCAAATTGTCCCATTGAATTGCACTGAATTGATTGATAACTGGCAATACTAGCATGTGCTCATTTCCCCTAGGGGGCATCTTTTTGGTTTTCGGATTCATTGGAGCCCACATATATACAAGGGTATCGCAATTGAGGGTTCCAATCGGAAGTAATCGAGGATCTAGGGTGACCAGCTTGTGTTCTAAGATGACAAGAGCTTATGGCAAAAATTTGGTGGAAAAATATCGAGAGACAAAGATACAGTTGCAAAAAACAGAAAAGAACCCCAATATCGAATTGACGGTGATTAAAATTTACTCTTTAGATATTTCAATTT
The DNA here is from genome assembly GCA_015350385.1 of Aculops lycopersici. Classification (NCBI taxonomy): domain Eukaryota; kingdom Metazoa; phylum Arthropoda; class Arachnida; order Trombidiformes; family Eriophyidae; genus Aculops; species Aculops lycopersici. The sequence continues at coordinate 3,609,947 of WNKI01000002.1, forward strand.
TCTGAACAGACTCCATTATGGACGCAGTCAAACACGGTTTAGAGGTGCCCTGCAAGATCAGATCCAACCCTCTGAACTCGAACTGATAGAGGCCCCATCTATAGACTTCCGAACCCGTAACCGCCATCTAAGCAATGTTTGATGCGAGATTCCTCGTTGAACCTTTCAGATTGCCATCCACGCTAATTTTGGCGAAAAAGCAATTTTAGAAACATTTGTATCTCCGAAACCATGAGCGATAGCATGATGCCGACGCAACCGGAAGCTCAGAATCATGCTTCTGAGACGTTTGCAGGTGTTGTTTCTAGTGTATCTTGCATAACTTTTGCAATATAAGTGACATTTAGAAATGGTTTTTTGCACTATATCCAGTTCAATAGCACGGATCGAATCCGATAACACTGCATGCTATCCACATATCCGAAGAGGATCCATTCCGTCTCAGGTCGCTAGGTGGTCAGAGGGCCCCAGGGCGTACCAGAAGCTCTGTATAAACCATCTCTTACTAGTTCTACGCAGGCTAAGCCCAAAAATGGAAAAGCATCATTATTCCAGTCGGGATAACTCTGATGCACGCTGAGGCCCAGAAATTAGAAAATCACTTTTCAGGGTATAACCTTTCCACGAGTCGAGATAAAGAAACACAGCTTACGGCATTGTGTTGATCGCTAAATAATGCAGCTATTGAATATGTTTTCAACATTTGATCATCCGATAGTTTTACTATCGGATGATAGGCATTCCTAGTCTTTTACGAGCAGCCAGACCTTTACTGCCCCAGATCTGATTATTGTCAGTTGATTTCTACGGTTTGCACATATTTCGGTGGCCAATAACCTTCTAGCTGGCAGACTAGACCCATTACTTGGTTCTCGTAATGCAAAACCAACTGTTTCGGTGCCTCAAATATCATTCTGTCGAAATAAAATTATAATTTAGTTGGATCATCTGATAGCTTCCATTTAGCCCTCTTAAAATTTACACACTCACCGTATCTCTAAGGGAAAACTATACACAAATCCAATTTAAAGTCACAGAACAAGTATCTTTTCTTTATTGACTAGCGCCCCTGACTTGGTATCCGCCGCGTGGCTTGTAGAACCAGCGTAGCGTCAGCAACCTGTTAACTATCTCCTTCGCAAGGAGGCTTCGTTCGCGTTGTAGTTTGGAAAGGAAGCCGTGGTTTTCAGTTGCCCTACGGCCCAAATAAGGGAGCACCTCTTCGATGGGTCCATAGGGAGTGTACTTGTAGACCGAGTAGCCGGATTGGCCGAGAGTAAAGGAAACGTGATCGCACATTCCATAGAGTTGGCCAAAGCAGATAACTCGATGCTCCGGTTGGATTCCATGGCGTTTCATTTGCTCGATGGCAAACCGAACAGTTTCCTCGTTGTGACTAGCAACCATGATGCTAATGCGACGGGAAATTTCCCCGCCATTAGCGGAGCAATAGTTCAACTCTCGCCCAATCTCGCTCATTAAATAGGCTAGAGTTTGTTGGTACATTTGTGTGGTGGCCTCAAAGGTTGGATTGATGGGGTCCTCGTAGTGCAATTTTAAGGCTCGCTCGCGCTCCTGTTCCATGTAGGCGCCGCGGACTAATTTTGCGCCAAAGAAAAAGTTCTCCTTCCTGGCCATGGCCAAGTCGGCGACCACCTGCGAGTAAGCGGATTTCAGGTAACATTGGTAGGTGTTGAAGATGATTGCCTCGCGCTTATTGTGCCTGCGCATCAGGTCCATTGCGATCATAGTGATTGCTGGCTGCATGTAGGTTTGTTCCGCGTCGATCATGCACCTAGCGCCGCCAGCTTGGCTAGCGTAACTGGCAATCCTATCCAAGCGTCTCATTAGATTGGCCAACATTTCGCGATCGTCCTCGTCGAGCGGCTCAATTTGATGCTCCGCGGATATATCGGTGAGCTGATCCAAGGACTCAAAGCGAGTTAGCAGCTCCCCGAGAGTTATATCCGGCGGCAGCAGGTTGCGCTGCGAGTCAATCTTGCGCATGTAATCAATAATCTTGCTCAATTTCATCAATAACTTTGGCCTACCCAGGGCAGTCAACTTGATGGCCGCAAAACCCGTGTTTCCGGTGGTTTGCGCCACGGCATCGATGGCCTTCAGGAAGATTTCCATGTTTTTCTCGCACTGCGACTCGCCTTGATAAAAGTAAGTCCTGGCCACGGGTTGGTAATTTGGCTTAGGCTTTGAAAAATCGCCCTCCACTTGCTGGTATCTCCTAAGCGGCGACTGCGAGTCCTCAATCTGCTCGCCTCTCAGCTCGGCCGCCTGAGCCGGCGGCTCGCTAACATCCTCCTCGGCGCTGTAATCTAAAATTGTCTTAACACCAAACGACGACAAGTGCTTGATCACAGGTACAATCTCGCGCTCGTCCTCACCTGCAACAAATTGGCCATAGAAGGTAGCGCGCATCATGTACTTGAAGAGTCGCTGGCCAAACACTCGCCTCGACAGTTTCATGAGTTTGTCGTTGTTCCTGACCAAGAAGTCACTTGAACTCAAACCCAAAACGAGATAGTTGCGCGCCAATTCGCTCAAAGTCTTGCTCTTGTAGGCCAACCTTGTGTTGTTGAATGTCAGGTCGAGTTCATCGTATTGCTGGCCAGTGGCGCCCTGTGCCGTTGTCGAGTTAACAGGTTGCTGGTATTGAGCCTGATTCTGTTGTTGTTGTTGTGTTTGCTGCTGCTGTTGCTGTTGCGAGATGCGGTCTTTCTGTTGGCTGGGCTTTTGAAACCTGTGCGACTTGATGTAATTATTGTCGCCACTAGGTGCTGCAAACGAAGCGTCACCTTGGTCGCGATCAACAAGTTGCGGCGCCGCCTTTGCCGACAGGCAACGAGCGCGGCCTAGAAGCGCACCTGTCGCCGGTCGGCCGCGACTACCTGTTAGCAACACTGACCGCGACTGAATCATGTTCACCTTCTTCAGCATCATTATCTCGCTAATTAACTTGATACTTTTTTCAATGGCGTCCTCGTTGTTATGTGTTGTTATGTGTTTAAAGTGGACAAACCTTGTCAGTTTGTTGTTATGATTGAAAGAGCAGCGTCTATGTGTTCAAGCTCAATCAATTGTTATTGTTGTGTTCGTGTCGCGTTGTAACTCGGGAGACCTTTCTCTCATCGAAGTAGCGCCACTCTAGTGTCCCTGTGGCCGACTGAACAATACGCGGCTTATGTTGGATAGATTAAACTATGATGACTGAGCTCAGCTATATAACTCAATGTCTATTGCGATAGCAAGCTCTCGTTTGCTAATAATCTAATGGCTTTTCTCCCCTCGTTTCTCTTCTTTTGTATAACCAATTAGCTCGTATTGTGTAACGCAGGTGAGTTTCTACTTCAACTGGAACAATAGTTGTTCCAGTTGAAATTGGAGGAGTTTCGTTTATACGATCCTAGCTAATTTATTGTCGTATACACTGGCACTTGCTGTTGCTATTCTTACCTGCCTGTTGCCTAGGCGCCAGCCGCCAGACTTGTCTGATGTTTATTTATGCCACCTTTTCTCTTTTCCAGTCGACCCTATTCGGCGGTGATGATGGTGACAAGAGTGACGTCAGGTGAATGTAGAAAGGATCCGCGAGAGAGTGGCGAAAAAAGTGGGGCGAGAAATCTGTTTATTCTGTGTATATCAATGATTATTCTAATTCCTCCCCAATGCGACAGCCCAAGCTATTTTCGGCGTTAGATAATGGCAGTTGCAATGGTGAGGTTCATGGTCTCCGCTCTAAAGAGCAACTATACTAGCGACTTGTTGATTCACCCACTAACAAGTGGTCCATTAGTGTTGGTCCCACTCATCAGCAGCATCAACATCACCATTCAATCATCTATTGGTTCAATACTGTGGTTGAATGCCTCCACTTGCTGCCTGTTGCATCATGTTTGCCGCTTGACTTGGTGGCATCGTTGTCGTCGTCGTCGTCATCGGGTAGGACGGGTGATAGTCTATGGCGTTTGTTGTTGTTGTTGTTGATGCTACGGCATTAACATAAGTACTGCCATCTTGCATGCCATAAGCTGCCGGAGTTTGTGGCCAATTAGTAATTGGTTGTTCAATATTAGTTGCACCTGTTGCTATTGGATCTCTGACAGTTGGTACCAACGACGACGACGACGAGTAGGTAGCTGGTTGCTGGTGGTAGTGCGGAAATTGGTGGTCAGTTGGGGACACTTTTGTGCTTGTGCTGTAATCATAGCCGCTTGCTGGCCAATGATGGTAGGTGTGATAGTGATTTGAGTATGACTGTGCACTAACAGGTGGCTGAGTGGGAGCCACGTAGTTGCCTGTCTCTGTGTAATTGATTGTTGCACTATTGTTGCTACAGAATTGGTCGTATCCATTTGTCACCTGTTGATCGCTTTGACTTGTTATCTCAACCAGATTGTGGTTTGGATAATTGAGCTGCTGATAGTTGGCGATTGGATTCTCGTAAGTGGATGGCGGAGGATAACATTTGCTGTTCATATTCCCACTGTTGTATTGGTGCCCACTGCTACCTGTTGAGGCCATAGTTGCAACCGTAAAATCAGTTGCCTCGCCAGTTGTTGCCACTGCCGTGGTGATATCACTTGCTATCGTATTGCTCATCGCCGGTATTGTTGCCGTGGCAGTAGGAGTGGCAGTGGTCGTCGTCGTTATCGGTGGCTGCGGTGCTGGAGACACTGGGGTCCGGTGACCTCCACTGGGCCGGCAGTTGACTAAATCCTGTTCACTTGCCACAGGTGGTCGCCAAGTTTCAGTTTGATCAATAATCTGGTAGGTCCTCAGGTACTTGACTCGATTTGGGGGCTTAGGTTTGATTGGCTTCTCAGAGTTGGCCACTTGTTGCTGCTGCTGATTGCCACCTAAAAGCTGAGTATCGCCGCCCGCCGGCTCCTGCCTCGATTGATGAGATTCCCGTCGATTGCATCCCGAGTGTCCGTCTCGGTTACCATTCTCGTCGTCGGCGTCCTCGTCGTCAGCACCCCCCTCTGAGGGTTTGGTGGTGTTAACATTGACACCTGATGAGAGCAAGAGAGCATTATGGCGCCTCGGTTCGCGCGGTCCGTCCACTGTAACCTTGATCGCCTTTTGGTAGGTGGCAACAAGTGGCGGCTGAGTGGCCACTGTAATGGTTAGCGAGAAGCTCTTTCCTCTACCTGAGCGACCAACAAATCGGAGATCATTAAACTTGGCCACCTGTGCCTTCATTATGGCACTCGGATTTCGAATGTCGCCGCAACAATTCTCGTCGTTGCCCGCCTTAATTGTAACCACGGTGCCATCGGGTATCTCGCTCAATGCCACCACCTTGAACGTGGAGGGCAACGTTTTGTTTGACCTCCAATGAGTGGGTAGTGCGGAGCAAATCAAATTTGGACTCCCTGTTCTCACGAGCTCACCTGAGTACTCGCTAAGTAGTTGGTTCAGCAAACGCTCGCCGTGAAAGGATGAGTAATCATTGTTGCTGTCATTGCTGCAACTACCACTACTAATGCTACTACTGTTCCCATTTGCCTGATTGCCACTTGCAAAACTGGCATCTTCCTCTTGATTCGAATCGCCGCCACTGATTTTGACGCCGCCACATGAATCTGAATGACTATGATGTGTGTGGTTGTTGTAATGATGATGATTCAGGTGGTTTTGAGTTGTTGTGGTTGTCATGCTGCCGTAGCTGCTGTTGTCCTGCTGAATATTGTTATTCTGATCGTAATCTGACTTGGACGATGGAATCATGTAACCACCTGTTTGGGGCGCCGAGTTGTTGACGCTTGCCAACATCTTCCTCTCGCCACTTTGATAGCCCCAATAACTTTGATAGCTCTAATTAAATAGTTGCACGGGCACCTGTCTTGTTTCCATCTTGCCAATAACCTATAAGACGTGAAATACGCCAACTCAAGTGCTGGACAAAATCTCTCGTCGAGGAGCTACGTTAAAATTGGAGAAAATCCGTCCGATTTCCAAGCAGTGTGTCGATGGCTTTGCGCCGTAACAATCGAACTTGTCCAACAAAAACTGACCAGTTCGCCGGCGTTAGTCTCTCGATCGTTAACGTCGTCGTCGTCGTCGTCGTCGTCGTCGTCGTCGTCGTCGTCGTCGTGTTTGACTTGAATGCGCCGACAGACACTGTGATCGGATTGCCTCGCTCTCAACCTGTTGAGTCGAGAGATCGATAGACACAGAGAAGTGGACACAAGCGCACGAAATACAATTGGCCAGCAATTTGTACACCTGCTGTTGCTCCCGTCGACGAGTATGATGTAACGCGCGCGCAACAAGTTATTGGATTAGATCCACTTGAATGACTACTCTAGAATTGAGTTATCTCTCTCCCTCTCTATTCTCTAGCAATGTTTTGCCGGCTACTGTAAGCCAGCCAGTCGAATTCTTGTTGTCATGAACTAGAAAACTTTGATACTCCCTATTGCTGTTCCTTTCGGCTTCTATTACTATCTTCCTCTCTATTTTTTGCTCATTGTTGCCCGACTCGGCCATTCAAAGTCCCCGATGTTCATTTTTGATTTTCTCTTCATCTATTCAATCCAATCCAATCCAATTCAATTCTCTCTTTTCTTCTACTTCTCTCTCTCTCTCTCTCTCTCTCTCTCTCTCTCTCTCTACT
>WNKI01000002.1:3616600-3652429 GCA_015350385.1 Aculops lycopersici
TCTCTCTCTCTCTCTCTCTCTCTCTCTCTCTCTCTCTCTCTCTCTCTCTCTCTCTCTCTCTCTCTCTCTCTCTCTCTCTCTCTCTCTCTCTCTCTCTCTCTCTCTCTCTCTCTCTCTCTCTCTCTCTCTCTCTCTCTCTCTCTCTCTCTCTCTCTCTCTCTCTCTCTCTCTCTCTCTCTCTCTCTCTCGTCTTCTGCATTCCAATTGTTGTGCAGCACTGGCAGTCTTATTTGTTGTACTTGTTGATTTGTGGAGACACTAGTAGCAGTAGTAGTAGTAATAGTCGTCGTGCCTCTGTTGTCATTATCCTTCTCACGAGCTTCCAATTTTCCAATAAAATCCAACGACTAAAATGGCCGCGCTCTTTGTCGTTCCATGGTTATCAATTCTGTAGCAATCGCAATCGTCGCTTCTCTCTCGCCAGATCCCCCGATTGACTCTCAAGGTTTGCTGTCAACCTCCCTGTTTGCTCTTTCAGTAGACACCTGTTGGCTACTACGACTAACTCTCTGTCTTATAGATTGGACGTTCTGCCGACCATCTTACCTTAAAAACTTGATATTATTTGCTTTCAAAAAAGTCAACTAAACAACTAACCCTAAGTAGCAGTTGAAGCACCCACTTGTTTGCGCTTTACTCACGAGTTGATGAGCACCTGTTGACTAGACTTGCTTGTTAGTGTAGCTATCTCGCTGGCTACCTACTGTCAGTTGAACTTAGAGAAGTCGGTGTCAGTTTATCAAGTCACCCGCTGCTTGAACGGAAAAGACATTTAATACACCTATTCTATAGTGAGAAGAAAAATATTTCTTCATATCAACTCGCTCGCTTGCTCTCTTTGCTCTATCTGGAGTCGGAAGATAAGGAAACCCGATGCATAATTGCTAATGTTTGCGCGCTCAACTCTCGACTAGCTAATTGTATGAGAAAAAATCCATCTCTAATAGAGCTCAACGGACTTTTTTAAACAGGCGACTCACTTGTCAACCTGATGAAGCTCGACGGTGTTGTTGTTGTCGCTGTCTTTATCATCTCCTTTAAAAGTTTCATCCAAGTCTCGCATTATATTTGATATTTTCAACAGGTTAATGGCTGCTTGAGTGCTAATTGCAAGTGCATAAAAGTTTACAAGTTTCATCTTCTCTCGCTTAGCATGCAGCAGCCGATTCAAAACTAGACTAATTTTTGAAACTAAAGTTGCAAGAGACACTAGAGAGAGAAAGAGACACCAAAGAGGCTAAGCAAATTGCATCTCTAGAACCGAACCATGAAGAAGAGAAGCTGTAAATGAGCTGAATCTTTGGCGTGGGAATTTGTTCAAGCTAAGAGTTGGAAGAATCTCTACGCTCGTCTAATAATAACAACGGCGTTAACATCCAACAGAAACTCGTAGTCCACTTGTTGCTCTTACCTGTCGCCTCTCCACTCACACGCTTTTCATGTCCCCTCTTCAACTCTTATGATTGTCCGCTTTACGTAATGAAAGAAGCGCGCAGGTAGCATCTCTGCGCCGTCTCATGATTATTAGCCGGCTTCGAGGCGTAGAGGAGATGCGCGCCAGGTGAGTGGGTTCATCTAATGATCGAGTTTACTGTTAGCCAAGTTTTACAGTCCCACCTACCGACCCAGACCAGGCACATTACCGATCTAATGAATCCATAAATTAGAATAGCATCAAATTAGAAAGTCTACACACCTCTCGAACCCAGACTTTTGTGTTAATATGTAAAGTTGTTTTATTCGCTTCCCTAATGATCTCATCAAAATCATTATAATCATTTCACTTTTCTACTAGATACATTCAACTTAAACTTTCGGTCGTTTCTTAATCTCTTTCCCTGTTATCGTTTCTGTTGTGCCTCTGACGACGGTCATCTCGGTCGCCACGGTCTTGGTTCCTGTCACCGCCCCCGCGTCCCCTATATGGCCTATCCTGGTTCTTATCAAAGTTTCTAGGGCCTCTTTCATTTCCATACTGTTTGTGCTCCGAAACTCTGACATTCTGATCAACCAAGTAGTTGATCTTCTCGGCCATTTGCAAGGCTAATCCTTGCAGTCTAGATGGTTCAGTTCTGTGCATTACTATCGACTGGGTTGGCTCATCCAACGAGGCCATCAGCTCCTCATTGATGATCATCTTACTCACAATACTGTGCACAGTTGACTTCTCCAAATCAAACATGCTTGCTAAAACTGACATCGAGATTGAATCATAGACATTACTATATGTGAACAGGTATGCCCTTAGAGATCCCTCGCGAATCTTCTCCTCCAACATAGTTCTGACAGAGTCTGGTTGATGGAACAAATTCCATACCTTCATGTTAACCTTCTCATTGATGATCAAATCTCGACAGGACTTCCAGTTTCCTACACGCATGGCCTTAGATGCAGCGACAACATGCTCACGTGTTGTCTCGGGTAGACCAACAAGTGGTTGCTCCTCGCTCTTTCTGAGTTGATTGTAAAATAACCTACTGATCATCTTCTTCCTGACGCTAAATTCATTTGCTGCAACATCAGGAATCTCCAATAACATTGAGGAAACTAAGTAAACACATTCAAGTAAATCCAAGTTAATGTGTTTGTGGAAGGGTATCTGTCTGCGTCTCTCCAATCTCTCTTGCTCTGCTGTTCTCTCTTGGTGACGCAATGGCAAACCCTGGGCTAGTAGTTCTCTGGCTTTACCTAGGATTTGAATATCCAATAGGGCAGCATGGGCATCAGCGATGAATCCCTTGCGGAACCCACAAAGACCTAATTGAACTAAAGCGCGGTTGTACATAACTTGCAATGGGATGTCAGCCTTGCCGATGTTTCCTTGCAAGTGTGACATCAACATCAAGTCTCTGGCCTCAAAGTAGTTGTCGTGCAAAGCCAGGTGGTAAATGTGAGAAAGAATGGCTTGTGTGGTTGCTCTTTGAGTGGTGTCGTTTGCATAAATGTATTTGCAAAGTCTATTCATCACATCAGCACTTGTATCTGTAATAATCTCTTCCTCTGCACCCTCAGCACCTTTGTCCTTAATGACAATCTCTACTTGTCTAAATCTAGGGTCGTTGACATTACTCTTGTGTCTCATTCTCTCAGCTTGCTGCATTTGCTTGATAACCTTGGCATCAAACTTGTAGTAAACATGGTCAATTTTGAGCAGGTAGACACGGCACAAATCTCCTGGTTGCTTGTTTTTCATATCGGATTCATAGTACGCTTGCATTCTATCGATGATCTTGCAAACTGCCTTCTCATACTTCAACCTCTCGACATATTCTGGGGTGTGGGCATCACTAGCTTGCAGTAGTTTCAAAAACTCAGCGTCCATTCTCTCGGCAAGGGCGACAGGGCTTCCGTTTAGCATGTATGGCGATGACTCATAGTTTTCCTCTTCCTCGTCAATAGATTCATTGACGATCAAATCTGGGTTACCTTGCAAGATGTCAATCAGGAGATTAATGTATTTGAGTAACTCATCCCAAACACTAATCTTGATGTGTTCCAAAACTGAAGGATTGTACTCGAGGAGAGATGAGATGAGACCAAGAATGATACGCACTTCAACAGCTGGACCTAAATGGTATTGACGGACAATGTTGAGAAGCTCAAGTAACATTTCAGTCTGGTCACTTCTGTCGGCTCTCTTCTTGCCACGCATCGCCAAAACTTCGACCAACTTTTTGAGGACATTCGAGTGATTGATTTCGCTTTCCTTTGCAAACATCTTGGGCTTCTCTGAGGCAGAGACAGAGCCTCTGACTGGCTCCCATCCCTTCTCCTCATCCTCTTCGGCCTTCCTCTTTTCCTTGGTCTTTGCTGGCTTCTCCTTCTTAGGTCTCTTCGAAATAGCCTCTTTATCTTCCTTGTCATCAGTTTTCTTCAAGAAACGTGCGGCCAAGTTACCATCGTACTTCTCATCATCTGAACTCAATGAACTGTCGCTGTCTGATGATCCCCAGTCGGTTTCAGATTCGTCATCCGAACCTGCAGCTGCCTTGGGTTTGGATGGTTCTTTGGCAGCAGCAGCCGGTGCCTCACCAGAGGGTTTCTTGACAAAGTCGACATCGTCGATGCTCTCGTCGTCTGAGTCAGAATCACTATCATCTGAGGCTGACTTTTCGCCTGCAGACTCAACGTCGTCCTCGTTGTCAGGTTGCTCTCTGTAATCATCGATTTCTGATTGAATAGTTTTGTTGTATTTGCGCAACTTCTGACGAAGAGATGACAACGATTTGGAGTTGTTCTTGTTCATGTTCTTGCGACGCTCACGATCCTCCCAGCATTGCTCGACAAAATCCTCTAGCTCAACGAGACATCTAACCATGTATCGTGGAGTCTTGCCATCCCATTCCTTGTCGAGGATAGTCTTAACTTTGGCATATTTGCGCGTTAACTCTTCGAAGTCCGGTAGGATTTTAGTGAAGTCTTTGACCTTCTTCTTGTTCTTGATCGATTTGATGAGTTCATGTAATTGCTCAGAATGCTTGTCCTTAGCCGATTTGACCTGGCGCTTGGTCTCTTCCTCCTCATCATCGCTGAAGTCATAGGCACTTGCAGCTGCAAGACCTCCAGCTACTGGTCTCTGCTGGACTGCCTCTGTCTCTCCCTCGGAGGAATCCGATTCAGAATCTGAGAATGCCTTGAAGAATCTGCTACTCATCTTGGATTTAAATATGTGGATCTGTGATGTGATCTAATTTGTTAATATAGATTATTGTTGTGGTTTATAAATATGATAAATTATGTAAATAGAAGAGGTCTCACACATTGATGACCAGTTGTCAGCATGATGGTGAACAGGATGCCGGGCAGCGTGAAAACAAGCGCAATGCACAGTGATCATGCTTGCATCGTGCTGGAATATTGCGCGCGAAATTCAAGTATCCCGTTTCTTGCTCATGTTTTCGCTGCTCTTCAAATTGAATAGTACGCTCAATTTTTATCATCAAACCAAAACAACATACAATTGTTGGACTTAGGTGATATATTAGATTGAACGATTTCGAGGAACTTGAATTAACATCGAACATGTGAATAAAATTTATAGCCTCTCTATTGAGTTTGAAATAACATCCAGGTGCAATCTATCATCTTTGGCACCAATGTACCAAGTGAAAGTAACCAGAGGACACGAGAATACAAACGTCCATGGCCGACAACAAGATTATTGTTAGGCGATTGCCACCAACCATGAGTGAGGACGAATTCTTGAAACATGTAGCTCCATTGCCAAAACACGACTACTTCTGTTACTTCGAAGCGAGCTCTGGCCTCGGACCCTACTCATTCAGTCGAGCCTACATCAACTTCTGTGATCACGATGAGATGTCTATCTTTCGCGAGCGATTTGACAACTACATATTCCTCGACAAGGATGGACACGAATATTCCGCAGTTGTGGAGCAATCCTTGTGGCACAAAAGTCCCAAGAATGGTCCATTCTTCTTAAGAAATGATAATCATTCTACCGAAACCAAATCATCCTCTGAAGAGTCGAAGGTTGGTAAGGTAGACATCTACAACGACGGCGACTTTTTGGAGTTCATAGATAAACTACAGGCCCAAAAGAAGAAGCCTCGCCAATCTCCTATTCAAGTACTAGAGTCTAACCTGGAAGAGGTAACAAACAAATCAACAAGTAGTAGTAAATCGCCAAGTAGCAGCCAGGGCAAGAGTAGCGACAAGAAAGTGATCACACCATTGATGAGTTATATAAATAAGAAGCGAAGCATGAAAGGTAACAGGAGAACTAGATAACTTTTGTTATGTGTTTTTGCCTAGTTGCAGAATCTTGTAGTAGATTGAGTTATAAATCAGTAACGAAATAGAGTAAAATATGGAGTATCACCAAGCTTCTTTTTTCCATTCAGAGCCCCGAGTTCGATGACAACTCCCATGACGGTCACCTCGGATCCGCTCATTTCTACCAACTTCTTAGCTGCCTCCAATGACCCGCCGGTGGCAATGAGATCGTCGATGACAAAGCACTTGCTCCCCTTCGGTAGCGCATCCTTTTGGATCTCCAGTGTATCCTTTCCATATTCGAGTTCGTATTCAACAGTGTAGAGGTCGCCAGGTAGTTTTCCCCTCTTTCTGATGAGCTCAAAGGGTAACTTGAGCTTCTGTGAGACATAGGCTCCCAAGATGAAGCCCCTCGATTCCACTCCGAGTATTCTGTCAAATTGGTACTTGCTTGCCTCCTGGCAAATGAGCTCGAGCATTCCATCTCGAAGTTGGTGATCTCGATAAATTGGCGTCAGGTCCCTAAAGAGAATACCTTTCTTGGGAAAATCTGGATATGCTTTGATACAAGACTCGATTTGTTTGAGTTTGTTGGCCATGTTGACTACTTGATTGAGGGACCTAAAAATGGTGGACCTTAGAAATTCATTGATCAGTTCAGGGTTGTAGAAATAGTTAATATATAGAGAAAAGTTTTGTTTGATCTAGGAGAAACAGGTTGCCACACTTTTACCACCAATATTGCACATGCAACGTGACTCTACTGGTGTTTTTGCTTCTAGCGCGCACTAATTGGTGAAATATTATTTCGAGAGAGATTAGATCAAGAGAATAAAAGTAGGAGAAAAAAGATTTAGTTATACTCCATAAGTTTTAATCTTTAATGCTAAGCCTTAAATGACAGATCATTAGACTTTCTCCTTATGATAATGTTCTCGAATCAAATTATCCTTGTATTTTTCCTCTGAACTTTTATAGATACTCTATCCCATTGTTTGCCCTGCTTAGCGAGTGTAGCTAAAATACTAGTGATATTGTATGTCGGGTGCCAGGCACTGTATCTGTCTCGAACAATACAAACCTCAACCTCAACCACAACAACAACCGCAAAAACGACAACAGGCGATTGCTAGTTCCACTCTCTCTAGTCTAGTGGGCTCCGGCGAGGGCGGCCGAGGTGGCGATTCCACCGCCAATTCCACCGACGACCGAGCTAGCGGCAGCGGCAGCATTTCCGCGGTATGGAGCTGGGCGCTCGCCGTTTACTCCCTGAAAGGTGCCAAGACCATCTGAATCGTACATCATCTCGTCCTCGTCGTCAATGTTCGAGGCGCTAGAAGCGGCATTTGACTCAACAAATCCATCGCCCTCCTTTCTGTTTGATTGGTCAACATTCTCGTTGAACTTCCTGTAGTTCTTCTTGTAAGACGAGGAGTGTTTGTCGTGTGCCAAAACGCCACTTCCGCTCTCCTTTAGCGAATGGTTCTTGTCGTTGACATAGTTGGTCGACTTCTTCTTGCTACGAAACATGTTTGCAGTGTGGAAGACATCCTCGTCGGCGTCGGAGAAAGCCTCGTGCGAGTGGTCATCGACGGACTTTCCATAGGATTGGGCATTGTAGTAGTGGTTGTCGTCGGCGCGGCCAGACTCAATGTTTTGAATGTCCTCAGTAGCCCTCTTGTAGGCGCTGCTCTCGCTGGTGCGGCCTGAGTTGGCGAGGGTTCCAGTGGCGGCGGCGTATTGGGTTGGGGCAGGGGTGTAGTTGACATTGTATCCGGATTGTTGAACGCTCGAGGAACCGGCAGCGGCACCGGCCCCGGCGCTTTGGTGGCCGGAGGCGCCGGCAGCGGACGAGGCCACCGAGGAGCCCAAGCTGTTGACAGAAGCCGAGGCACCAGCGGCAACCGAGTTACCGTAAACTGGACTTGGGTGTGGGTGTGCGTGTGGGTGAGCGTGTGGGTGTGCGTGTCCGTGTGGGTGTCCGTGTGCGTGTCCGTGTGCGTGTGGGGCGGGAACCACTTGTGGGGCCTTATATTGTGGAACCGGCTGTTGGTGTTGATATAGGTATTGTGGGGCTGGCTGGTAGGCGTAATGCTGGTTGGTCGAGGCACCGGCAGCGGCCAAAGCGGCAGCCTGTCCGTTTCCGTTTCCATATCCGTGTCCGCCGTGGGCGCCGGCGCCAGCGGCAACGGCGGCGGCTGAGGCCGAGGCACCCGAAGCTCCGTATCCGCCGTTGGAATAAGCAGCAGCCGAGGCGGCGCCGGCACCAGCACCCCCGTAGCTCATTGGTGCCGCTGAGGCAAGGTTGACGCGATTTCCGCCGAGGTGGAATTTTCGAGCAAGCTTAGCTTTAAGCTCCTCCATAGATGAACCTGCCGAGACACATGAGGCCAGGGCAAGAGATGCCACCAAAAACAAAGCAAACTTGGCCATTATCTATCTGTTGTAATATATCTATTTATCTGATTGACGAAGTTTGAATTACGAGTTACTTAGGGCGGTTGTCTTTAATCTTATCGCTAAGTGATTGATCTGACCACTTCTTTGTATTTTTTATGTCAATCTAGATTTCATCACTAGTAGTTCAGTTTTGAATATGAGAAATCCTGATGGATAAAAGATGAGGGACAAGGGCAAAGAGCATCCGCCGCGACGGCGGCGTCAGTTGGCTATTTTTAGAGAAACCATTATCACCGACTGAGGCTATGGTGGTTTCCCATGACTGAGGATGATGATGCTTGCAACAAGAAAGGCACATATCGCCAATACGTCGACGACGTCTGGTTGCCAGTTCGAGTCAATGGGTAAAATTTAGATTCTGACGTCTGCCAAGCCAATATGATATCCAGGGTGCACAGGTGGGCGCCGCCGACGCCGATCGCGAGAAATTCTACCAAAAACACCTCACTGTCTGGCCATCGAGCTCAACGGATTGCAGATGGAATCCAACAGCTCATATTGTCGTCGTCGTCACCGTTGCTCATAGGAGATAGAGAGCGTCACTTGTTTACAGCAACCTCTCTCTAAAAATACATGACAAAATACATCTTTCTAGAAGCAAGTCCCACTGGCTTCCTCGATGAAGTTTCTCGAGCTAACAGATCGTACCGCTAGCTCGATCTGTCGGACAAATTCGATTCTCACTTGGACCGATGATAATGATGAGCTCAATATAAGTCTAATGAAAATTTCGACTCAACATCAGCCGCCAAAACTCAGTAATGTCGGTTTTGAATAGATTTCGAGGAGTCTAGTGGAATAGAGTGTCCGGGAAGATCTTGTTTGTTTACACTCTAGTCCATCTAGACTGTTGATGGAGCGAGAGAGAAAGAGAGGCACAAATCTCGAGTTTGTGCGTTTTCACGAGATGACGCCGATGCTAACGACACCGAAATAAAGCGCTTGTAGTGTAATTAAGGGTCTTGGCAGACGAGAGTTGACCTGTGCACTAGACGACTTTCAACTAAACGAGTTGAATCAGGACCTATCTAAACTCGATTCATGTATTCAGGCTGGGCATGTTGTTGTTGTGTTTGGTGGCGCCTCCTGTGTAGTGACATGAGGCCATGAATTTTAAGAGCATGACGCGCACAGTTAGCTGGAATTTGTATGAACTGCTAGAGATTGCGAGGTAGAGCTTGCCAACGCAGGACGCACCTAGCGACCAACTCTAGCGACACTCGCACCTAGTGCGCGCTCGTTTAGCCTTGAAAGTCGTTTAAAAGTCTGAGTTTTTGGCTGGGTTTAAGATTTTAGAGAGTTGAGAGTTTGAGTTGCAGCCGCAGCGGCAACAAAAACAACAACACCGACTAGATTGTTGCGGCGACTATAGACTCGAAAATATCCACTGTGGTCCCATGATTCCATCTGCATACATAACCGTTGCCCCTCAATCGACTAAGATGAAGAGAAAGGGGGTACGGAGCTACAAGATACGCGTTCAGTCGCCCCATTGCACTCGACCGAGGCAATAATAATTTTCCATCTCTTCACCAATCTGTTTTTCCTCTCGTTCCAAGTCTGCTTCTCGCCTTAGCCGCCAATTTACGTTACCTAAGCCCTGAAAGTCGTTTTAGCAGTAGTGGCCAGAGTTGGAGAGCGAGTATTACGCGTTTGTTAAGCAATCAAATGGCAATACCAAGACTACTAAAGCCACTACTACTAATACTACTAGTGTAATTTAAGTGAGATAAATTTGGGTCATCCGTAACGTTCGCACACTATATCAAATTATATCATATTATCTGCTATCACCTAACAGCTAAAGCACCACCCTCACCACAAACTAAACTAATATTATTATCCCTCCCCCTTCCGGAGATGACGAGCCAGAGGCCAGTAGTGCCGCCACCGCCGCCCCCGCGAGCTTTGCGCTCGGTTAGCCCATTGAGTGCTGGTGGCCCGAGTTCCGTGAACATCATCAACAGTAGCGAAAGCAATTTGCCAAACAACAATCTTATTATCAGGCCCACAACAGCCGGCCTACTCCAGTTCCCGACGCCCGCAATCAATTATTTGTCACCCGAGGACGCCAATCAACAGGTGAACCACTCTTCCTCCTCCAGATCGGTGAGTCTGTCGCCGAGTTTAACTGGTAGCGGCCAAGCAGTTGATTTTGGCAGTTCCAAGTTCAAGGACGAGCTTCTTGCTAGACAGTCGAAGATTACAGGCTTGAACAGCGTGTTGCCCATTGAGGACAGAATCAAGTCCAATAAGCAAGCTAGCAGTCAGGAACAGCAGCAGAAACAACGACAAACGAGTCCCGCGATGCAAATGGGCAGCGCCCATCAAGATCACGTGCCCAACCGGCTGGTGTCCTCGTTGAGGAAGGATAAGCGTCCATTTGCTTATAGTCCAGGTGTAAATGATCCAAACAACCGGGGAAAGTTAGACTTGACTCAGATCAAGTCGCCAATAATGAGAATGAGACTGTTGGCAAATATGAACTCAACCGACGACGACGATGAGAACGATGAAAATGAGTTCAATGAAGAGGACGAGGAGGTTTCAAATCAAGAGGAGAAGAGTAAAAAGAATCACACTAAACCTCCGAAACAACCGAAAATTTTGAGATTCGATCCAACTCCCATCTTGGGCGTCTCCGAAAAGCCAGGTCACATTTTCATTGGAGGCGCCAATCTGAACAAACACAACACAACACAAGATCCCGAACCGGAGCCATACATCCAATATCACGAGCCAATAGTGAGAGAACAACAACAACAACAACCACGACAACAAGAGCAATATCAACATAAGTCGTCATTGCAAAGGCACGATTCGTCCCGAGCCAGAGTGATTTCAAATATTCAGCCGCCGACGCCAGTGATCCAATACAACGAGCCGCCTGCTAGCTGGCTGGTTAGCTCGTCAGTCTCTTTGGTTCTGGTTGATTGGCCAGCTATGGTTGCGTTGTGATAGTATCGTGGCGGCGGTTGGCTAGCTTTGTATCTGTCAATTTGTCTGGCTGATTAATTCCATTAATGGATGAGCTGGAGTTCGAGCGTCGCGGCCGCCGCCAAGCTAGCGCCGAGCTACAGCCAGGCCCACATGAGATCTAAACTGCGACGAAGCAACAACTAGTATTATGGTTACGACGCAGGAGCAGCGAGGAAAACTACTGTCTTTGCGACAAATTTCTGTGACTGCAGTATAGATCAAACTCTGTGTTATCAGATAAACGTGCAAAATTTCTGGGCCTGGCTGTAGCTTGCCGGTGGCGCGGACCGACATTTCCTATCACTGCTCCGCGCCGCGTCGCGTCGACTCAACAAGTGTTTTCGTGAGAGAGTTCGAGTTGTTGTGGTTGAGTCTAATTAGACTGACAACCAGACTACTCTGCACATTACAACAACCAACAATACAATAAGCAAGAACTTTACTATCACATCTCAAAGGTTGTTTCTGGCTTGGCGCCGGATCGGCTAGACTCGAATGATGCTGCTGCTGCCATTGTCCCGATTGCTTTTACCAAGGCTAGTGACCAGTTCAACGCGCGCCTATGGCAGTTTGGGTGTCTTGTGCATGCACCATTTTTCGATGGCTCACCGTGGTGCAACAAGTGCGCGGCGCGATGCTGCACCAATGCAAAGGCTAATTTAAGAGATTTGAATATTATAAGGCAGAGAATGTATATATATATGTATATATTAGTATTTTATTCCTAAACAAAGACTACTCATTGTAAATTTATTGTACAATATTTGACTTCCTGCCCGAATATAAGAAGCCTAAAGCTACAGTGTGAAGATATACTAGCCATTGTAGAAGCTATAAGTTTGCGTGTTGTATAGCTATTTTGAGAGTCGGTAAATACTTAATAGAACACATTTTCAGAAGACGAGGTGTCACTAAAACAAAACCTTCTCTCATGGGATTCAATCGGTGCAGTATGCAGAAGAATAGTTTGTTGGAAACAAGAATTATTGAATTGTTGACCACCACCGACTTAACTTTCAAGGAGATAATCCTTCGTTTAGAGGCAGAAAATTTGTCCGCCTCGGTGGGAATAATAAGACGAATTAATCGAGATAATCGCTATCGACAGCCTAGATACGATTCCAAGCTGACACCTCATCAACGCGAGGCATTGGTGAAAGAGTTGCGAGATTGCGTCAATGAAAGGCCCAATCTATCCCTATTAGCCAAGAGGTATGGGGTTTGTCATGGGTCAGTATGGTACTGGTGGGATAAACTGAATCGCATTAAGGATCCAGGTAGGAATCCAAAGAAGCCACCGGTGAAGCATAAGTTAGATGACCTGGCTTCAGATCCCGATTATAGCACCATTGGTCGAGTCAATGTCCTTACTAGTCGTGGGCCACTACCTCTTCCTATTATGATGTTTGCAAAGAAGCATAAGGCTATGTTTGATCAGCTTGATGAAGATCATAACAATATGCATCTAATAGTGGCTAAGCGCGCGGGTTCGTGGAGCGAGGAAGAGTCGAGTGTTTGCATGGATCTACAGACTCCATCGTCGGAGATTGGAATAGCATGATACATAAGATTGGGTAGATAATCTATACATATAGTGACAATGAACAGCATTAATACAGATCCTGATCTAACTGGGAATAAATACATGAATAAAACAATGGGAATAAAATCACAACTTGATACAATAATACAATCACTGTGTTGACAGACACAGTATTAGGCGTGTAAAGATAGTAGTTTTACATACTTTGTGCTTCATTTTTGTATGATTTTACGAATATAGATTGACTAGATCGATAAATATAAATATCATCGGATTGGATTGAATATATCAAAATCTCTCAAAGGACTTCTACAGGTGAGGTGGAAATTAGTTAAATCATAGTATTATTGCGTCCTGTTTTGATGCCTTCGAGAACATGGTGAAACGCATGACAAAAACAAGCACACACATTTTTCTCATGCGCCAAAATTATTTTGAAACCTTGTAAAGTTTTTGCATAATTGCAACATCCATTATTGAACTTGATTTCTAATCACGGAAATGCTTCAACACAACCAAATAGATTTGAAATATTTCCACTGAATCACTAGATTATCATATACACAATGCTGGGCATTTCTAAAACGGCTACAAGAATTCAGGACGTTAGGATACAGAATGCGATAAACGCCGGCTACGCTAGCGACGATGAAGCCTCGGACTTTGGAGAGCCCCATGATTCTGGCCGAACTAGAAGCTCGGCGAGGCAAGCAAATAAGATGCAACAACAAAATAGTGGCAATCAGCAACAACAAAACGCTCAGAGCAACAGAAATAACTCAGAATCCACTGGAGGTGATACAGATGGCAAGGGGCGAAAGAGAAAGAAGGCATCACAGGGTTCGGATGGCGAGGATTCGGATGATGGTAATGAAAAGAGTAAGTTGAAGACTATCTGTGAAGAATCAGTTACAAGTGTTATCCCACAACAACAGAGTATTGTACAGCCAGCTATTTGTTCGTGTCCAAGAGAAGTAATGACTTGTATTGGTATCTTGCCCTCCTTGTCGATTGCTGGTCGTTACGTTGACTCTGACGATTCGGATAGTTCGATAAACGAAGATCTCAGCCACACTGTCCTTCCAACTGTAAGTAGGAATCGTAGGGAGCCAAGCGGTGATTGAAGATGAGAGATGGATTATCATAAACTAATCAGCATTTCAGAGTCATCATGATCATCCGAGGCTAAACGTTATAACCTCACCTATCGGATCAAACCAATTCGAGCCATTGAAGAGCGAGCAGATTAAAAGCTCGAGGATCTAAAGTTAGAGGCAACAATAAACAATTACCTGTTATTATATGTTTATGAGGTCTAATTATTAAAACTCAAAGTTATCATCATAGTATCTCACAAATTATATCGTATCATTATGAATATCGAAAACGGCTTGCATGCTAAGCTCGTTGGCAAGTATCTGAGATAGTCTATTACGAATTGATTAATCTTTGCACTAAACGAGCCAACATGTTTGTAGTTTATCAGGCAACAGTTCTAAAATATCAATATCTTTAATCATATGCAACTGTTCGCCTTGCGATTGGATTTCCATCATATTTGGAAGTGGTAAATGTGTACTTGATATACTTGGGTCTTTGTGTAGAATTGTAAGCAGATCCGTTAGTTTGACGCACGCCGGTACCGATATTATGTCCATCGTATCCAGAGGCACGAAGCAAATTAGATGATCGATTTAGGTTTCTTCTCAGCTGATACTCAATGTCGGCGTCATCAAATTTGCTTGGCTTGTACCTGGAAGAAGTGTTTGGCGAAAATGAGTCCAAATAAGACGACGAGCTCGAAGACGGTCTACTCAAGAGCGAATTCGAAGATACTGAATTACCTAGTAAGTTGCTGTTGTTTTTAAACGAGAGATTCAATGCATAAAGGTCATCATCAAATCTGTGGCTCTTGTCCACAACAGTCGATAGCTTGCTATTGTATGGATCTTGATGGAGAGAGCTCGATGAATATGCACTTGACAAGGGCCTTCCATCGCTGTAGTGATGGATAGGTGAATCATGATTTGAATAGCTGTTGCTGCTGCTATATGGTGAATTATAATTGAATGATTCCGATCCCTTTGAAGTCGTGTAGCCGGGAGTTACAGGTGGTGGCGAGGTTATGGTGCTGCGTACCGAGTCGAAGACCTTTGGCATCACTGGCGACGCTGAGCTCGTTGAGTAGCCCGATTGAGCCGACGAGGGGCGATACTTTTTAACCCGAGTCGCGGGTACAAATAAACCATAATTGTTGGGACAATGAAAGTACCTAACCCCGAGGATACTGCCATCATTCTTGCCCTCGGCTCTGTCCAACTCAACGCCGGCCCATTCGCCAGTGGCAAACTCAGTTTCGCCCATAAATCTCAGGATACCTGTTAGCTCGCCCCTTTCCGACTTGACAATGACCCGGTCTCCCTTTCTCGCCGGCTCACTGGTTAGATCCACCGAGGCTCTGCCCGTAACGGGAGTGGGCGTGGCGCTGCGGTACATCGAATAGGACATGTTGTTTCTATTACTATTGTCCTCAGGGCAATTGTTTGCTCTCCTGTTAGTCTCACCTAAGTTACTTGTTGATCGAGCGACTCGCTGAGGACTATTATGTAAAATTTTATGAGAATCTAACTGTTCGCGTTTTGGTCTAAAATTGAATACCGGCTCGCGGTCCAGGGATTTTGTTATGGTTGGCACTTCCGGTTGTTTGACCCTCGTCACTGTGGGCGCTACGGAGCTCGATCTAAATCTCCGGTTTGGAGAGTTGAAACTCTCAGTTAGTCTTGATTTCAATATACTCGGTGTTCCCTGCGGATTCTTTGGTATCGTTTTGGTTGCCGTTCCCTCTATTGGCTCTAAACTATCTAATCGCTCCAAGAATCTCGTCGTCTTTGTGCTCTCTCTTCCCGGAAGTCTTGTGCTTTCTCTAAGGGATTTTGTTGTTTGTTTACTTTCTCTATGATTGTCTATGTTGTTATAATCGTCGTCTATGGACCTCAATTTCCTCGTTATCGATTCTAAAGTCGGTCGCCGATCTGGTCTATAGTCTTCGTCGTAATAATATGAGTCTAGTGTGCTTGTTCCTGGTGACTTTGTTCGATCTGAGTTTCTACTTCCAATCCTCAATATGGAATTAATGCGGCTATTAATATGATTGTCGTTGCTTTGGTTTGCTTTTGATGATAATGATGATGATGGCTGTTGTTGTTGTGATTGTGCTAAATAATTGCCATAATTTGTCGGCATTGGAGTTGAGCTTCGACTCGAGGGACTGGCACTTGAGCTTAGCGCCGAGTCAGGCAAGCGACTAACTCGATGGGCTCGCACAAAGAGTCCTTGAAATGGAGGGCATTGAAAGTATTCGCGCCCATGTATCTTGCCACTATGATTTCCGGTTGGCTCATCTAGCACCACGCCCACCCAATCGCCTCCAGCAAACTCGACCTCGCCAAAGTAGGCTACTGATGCCCGCCTATAACCGTCAATGAAAACTCTATCGCCAATGACAAAAAACTCCTGGTCCTCTTCGTCGTTAATCTCAATGTCCTCGTGGTTTCGATGGTAACTTGTGTGATATTCAGCTCCTCTTCCTTTACTACTACCACTACTACTACTAACAGCGCTACTACTATTAAAACTACTGCTACTGGAGTTGCCTAAACTTGGAACCCGAACACTTCGAGCTGCTCATTTGGATTCATGCGATTGAATCGATAGTGTGAGAGAGTAGAAGCAGATTAGTCATCGATGTTGCTATTGTTGTTGTTGTTGTGGTGGTGGTATTTTTATTGGTAGTTGATAAGAATCGTAATGAATGACGACGGCGACGACAAAATCGATCTAAGCAACAACCTGTTTGCCTCGACGGCGCCAAGTTGCATTACGATCCTCATAATGAATACTACACCAACCTAAGAAGTTAGAGGGAGAGAAAGGATAGGGTTTCAACTTACACTTCAAGTTTGGGCTTGAGTATGTTCTTGTCAACAGTGACATGGTTGCACGTAGCTCTCTTTCTTTCTATCCCCAAGTCTGTCTCTCTCGTCACGCGGCTGTTCTATTGTTTCACGGTTCGAGGTCTTGATGCTTTCGCTGTCTTGATACTATTCAGCAAGTTAGTGCTTGCTACTGGCAGCTTGACTTGCTTGCTGTTGCTGTTTCTATTCTTGCTTCGACTTCATTGGTTGGAAAATGAACCACGCGAACTCGAAGCGGTGGTTGTGATGGTGCTGAAACGATACTAGTTGCTAGTCACCATTTGCCTCGATTCCTCCAAACGTCAAGTGTGCA
This sequence comes from Aculops lycopersici, assembly GCA_015350385.1. NCBI lineage: Eukaryota > Metazoa > Arthropoda > Arachnida > Trombidiformes > Eriophyidae > Aculops > Aculops lycopersici. The sequence goes on from WNKI01000002.1 coordinate 3,633,606, forward strand.
TTTGTATGCGTGTTTGTGTGGGCTTTTCTATCTACCTCTCTCTTACTATTTCGCTAGCCAGCCTACTCCTCAGCCCCAAGTCTCACCTACGCAATATTTCAATGTCTGCTCCTGACTGGCTGCTCGTTTGTCCGTCGATCATACTACAGGCAATGCAAAAGCTCACATTGGGTGAGATGTAATACTAGTAAAATAGCAGCGGGGGCAAATAGTGAGCAAATAGTGAGTATGCGCGATGCACTCGCGATACGCAGCATCAATTTTTATACCTCTATCCTCTCAAAAAGAGCAAGCTGGCCACGATGCTCAATTTGAATGCGCCAAGTTCAAGTTCAATGGCTTGCTCCAAGTTTTGCTCGTTCCATCTATCTATCTATCCTTTTGTGTAATTGGGCGTCGAACTAAGCTAAATGGAAGCACATGTAGCGGCAGCAGGATCAGAAGCAGCATAGAAAATAGAAGCGCCAACATTGATGATAAATTTGATGCTCATGATGATGATTGAGTTTAGACTCCCGATTATTATTCGCTATTTTTCTACTCATATGCCCATGAAACTACCTGCTTCCCGGTTAACTAGCTAACTTCATTCAATTTTGCCGATGCTCTCAAATCTGTCAAGCTCACAACAACAACCCGATCGGCACGTTCGCCTGCGCGCCATGTGTCTATCTAACTGATTGTCTGTTTGCCAAGCTACTGTCTAAATGAGCAGACCTCAGTGTTGCCGTTTGCTTGGCTCACCCACAATGCTAGTGGCGCCTCTACCTCCGGCAGCAACAAGTGCAAAGCGAAGCACATCACAACAGAACCACTACCATCACCAACAAACGCACTAACAAATGCAGCAGAGCCCCCATAGTCTTTCTGTCGGTACATCTTCTTCACTAGAGTCTCTGCTACCGATTGAAAGTCCATGGCGACTGCCGACGGCTTTTCAATCGAGTTGCCGCCAATGCAAACACACGCAGAGAAAAAGTGCAGACCTACTACAGATACAACCATAGACTCAAGACTAAACACTACTGCTCAACAAAACATCACTCAAATAACCGACCGACTGGTGGACTGGAACCTTGGATAACCTACAACCTCCGCCTTTAGCTGCCTAGACATACACATAACACGACATACTTGACAGCAACCGAGTGAGGAAGCTCCAGTTTCTTTCTTCTATCTCTCGCTTTTGTTAATTCCTAATTTGTCGGAACAACGCGAGTGACAAGCCAACAACAACGATGGCGACCACAATTATGGAACTTGGTGTACGTGTTTTGTCATGGGCCGAGCGACTGCCACCACTTGTGGCTTTCCATCTAGTTAAGCTGCATTGAAATAAATTAATGCATTCGCTCCTCCATGCGAAGCCAAAGTCTTGCCACCCAACAAAAGCGAGAGCGGGAGCGCGAACATTTGCCCGACTCAACAAGTGGGAAGTCGCTAGCGCGAGCGACTTTGCGCCTCAATGGCCGCCATAATGCTTGAGCTCCTCCAGGTGGTTTATGTGTGCGAAGACGCCTACGCGAATCTTCAACAGCTTATCTGGAAACTCAAGCCTAAATGAGTCGAATAGAAATTAGTATAACCGCAGAACATTACATTACATTATATTTGCCAACCATTCTGTTATCTCAATGGGTTGTAAATTCTATATTCAAACTAAAAGCATATCGAGCGAGCTAAAAGCGCTCACTGTCGAGCTGCCTAATGGGATTTTCTAACCATGTCCACGACAATATCAATGAAAATCGATAATCCCAAATGCTGTTAGAGCGCAAAATTAACGTGGGTGACTAAACCGAACTAGACCAAAGTTGAGTGTCGAGAAGTTCATTACTAGAATTTGCTTTATTGCAGCTAGAACGCAATTAAGCACTCACCTGCGGTTATTTCAATCTCTCCGTGATTCTCGATTTGGTTGCACAACTATTAAATGGTGGTAGCGAAATGGTCGGAGAAATTGTGCAAATAAAACCACCGATTCGGTTAAGACGATGGGTAAAATCGAGAGTTTAGTTTGACTTTCACATTACAATACAAAATAGATGACTGGCTAGCCAGAATTGTGAGGTAAATTTAGATGTTCGTCACGTTGCTCGACTTTCACCTGCAACCAACAAGGAGCTCATCTGCTTGATCTAATTAGAGAGATTAGTGAGAAGGAAGCGTTTGTGAGAGTTGAGTGAGCAGGGATGAAAACGGAGAAATCAGGTGAGGGGGGGGGGGAAAGTAGTAGAGACCGACTCCGGGTCGGTAGACACGCCCACCCGCTTTGGTCGTCCAACGTACCGCTACTCACATGCACTAGCGCGTATAAACCATACAGTTTATGGCATGCACACAATAAACATTATGATTCTACAACTAGATGTAATATTTAACAGCTACGTGCTGAGATTTTATATTCCCACAACAAACTCGAAAACCAAAGATCACATCATATCATTCTAGATCATATCATATTATTAAACAATGATAAGGGCATTGAATGAACCCGAGGTCGCAAACACAACTTCGGACGAAAGTTCCGACGATGAGGGAAAACAGCAGCAGCAAAGTCTCTCTAAAGAAGCTCTCCAAGAACAATGCCTCGAGAAGTATAGGAAGGCTCTGATTGCAATCCAAGAGAATAAGGAGGGCGAGGCCAAGGATTCACTCGAGGACCTCATTTCCGAGTTGAAGGATTTGGAAACGGACAATGACACGCTTGATCAGCTGAGGTTCTCGGTTTTTAGGAATCTCGGCAACCTCAAGAAGGATGACATCGAAGACTTCGTTGAAGCTTTACAGATTGACCCAACAGACATCAGTTTATGGATTAAAACGGGCGATCGCGGAGCCATGCAAAACAACTTTGCATTTGCAAGATTTTGTTATGAATATGCTCTCAATCTAAACCCTCAGAATTGGGTTGCTATCGACCGGCTCATGGATATCTACTACATCATGCATCTACCGTTTGAACTCTATGACATTTGTTCGCGGGCTCTATCACTCACTCAAAAGCATGCTAAAGCAGAGGAACTATTAGCCGCTGCCATAAGATTGCAACCAACCTTGAAGGCTACCAATGAACTAGCACAAGATAATAGTGCCACATCTCCATCGAATGGATCAGAAATAGGTGGTATTGTTAAGAAACTTGAATCTGCAAAGAGGAAGAGACGGGAACAAGTTATGATTGATTACCAAAAGTTCAAGAAAACTCGACTCAGCATTACCTTAGATACGGCACGAACCCAATCTCTCGCTTCATTCGGAAATTATGTCATGCGAATCTACGAGAGATTCTCCAAGCAAAGTATCACAAGGCATACCATGATTAACATCACCCTGAACAATACCTTGTCTTTCAGCCAACAATTCAATATAAATGGATCAACCAACAGCCAATCTCTTAATCAGAATAGTAATGATGCCAACAGTCAGGATGTCGAGATGTCGATTGAAGGCGAAGGTACGAGTAGAAGTGATAATGACAAATCAAACCAAAGAAATGAACCAACAACCTCAAATGACGAGAATGATCAAACCAAAAGTAGTGCCCGCAATAGGTCGAACCAGAACTCGCAGAAGAGTTCCAGTCTCTCGTTTGCCACTATGTTGTTTCCTTTGGAGTCTGGCGACAAACGACGTTCAAGTAGGAACAGAACTAATCAAGATGATTCTTTTAGCTTCAAAATGAAATTCGACGAGCTAAATGAACTTTTACCCGAGAAACTTCGCATTGGTGCCATAGAAGAGGCTCTACAGAAGAGAAGAGAGGAGCAGCAAAGGCACTTGGATCTAAAAGCGAAAGAGCAGGAAGAATCTGTATCGCAGGAGACTAACCTTGACCCTGTTAGAGAGGATCTCATCATAAAGGATATTGTAGAGGCCATAACAAATAGACTGCAGACACCAGGATCCTTCAAGAGTGATATAAAGTTGTGTGATATGTTCCATCTCTACCTTAGCAAGCTTTCACAGAAGAAGCAAAACTCACTGCCGGAAGTATACCCTAAGATTTACAAAGTTTATCGCAAGTTATGTCCACTACCCAATGGAGTGTTTGTTGAGATTAATCCTGATGGGATAACTTTGGATGAGCTTTGGTTTACATTGACAGCAAACGAGATATGCTATAATCACAAAGAATGCATGTTTCTACTAAGATTCTTGGCACAACTCGAAATCTATCTCGATGAAGCGCAACACAAAGAATTTCGAGTGAGATTGTTCCTTGTTTTGGGTTCCAACTCTGACCATCGATATCTAGACATTGCATTGAAGAATATCGAAGAAGATACTCGCATTTACGCCTCAAATAGGAAGATTATAACTCGCGCCTACCTTAAAACTCTGATTGACAAGACCAATGAGAAGCTATCACAAGACAACGATGATTCTGAAAATTACTTAGAGCTCATCAACAAGTTAGCTCCGAAATCGGAAACGGAAATGAGCGATCGTGAAATAGGCTCTCTTTGTGCCGCTATTAATGCAATTGAATTATGGCAAAGAGGTCTTGATATTTTAAACCAACGTAACGATCTCAACAATGACGTTATCATTGACACCTTGAATATATGTCTCCGCAATGGTGCCAAGATGGATGCAATACTTGCCAGCAAACTATGCAAGGAAGCACTTTCAGGAACTAGGCCGGCCACATGGAGTTGTCTCTATTATGGATGGGTAAATGAACTTTCCGAAGCGGAGCTTGCCGATGAAGATATGATTGAAAGACTGGACAAATTTTTCGAGCTCGGCCATCAAACTCTGGGCAAGAAATGCACCTGCACCATTGATCGGGGCGAATTTTTGATGCTTTACGTCAAGCACTTGTTACAGGATTATCGTGATAGTTTTGAGGAGCGTGATCTCCTCGGTGCCATGAGTTGTCTATTCGATTACCCAACCAAGAAACCCGTAGCTGTTTCCGGTCACAAAGCTCAACGTGTGAAGATGCAATGGAAGTATGCCGAGATCATCTATGATTATTTTGAGCCTGAGCAACTGCCCACTTACACAAGTCAATTACGTAAAAAGGGCATTACTAGTGAGCTGGAGACACTGTTCAAGGAGATTGCTGCCGTCATACCCGACTCTCTGAATCCGGCTAAACCAGGAGGAGCCATCGAGCCGATCAAGGATTTTATCGAGAAGGGAACTACATTGGAGACAAGGTCTCTACCTGAAAACAAAGTAACCAAGAACCTGTTCTACTTCCTGGCGGACTACTACTTCAAGAACAAGTCGTTTGATACCGCTAAGTCATACTACTACAGCGATCTAGCCATAAATCCAGAGAGATTTGACTCCTGGGCCGCCTCTGGTCTATTATTGGCCAGCGGAGTTGACAAAGCTCTATCGGAGGGTAATATAAGCACTGAGGATTTTGTCGAGGGTACATTCTGTGATTTAACCGATTCAGCTATCCGCTGTTTTCAAGAGGCAACTAAGTTGAAGCCAAACGAGACTAATGCAACTCTTTGGATCGAATTTGGAAATCTCACCTACAACCTTGTATCTCTTTGCTCGAGGCTGTTTGCTTATGATGAGTTTGAGTTGGACTTGATGGCAAAGCAACCAACGAAGACGGACAAGCTAGAGATGAGGCACAAGTATCTCTACCAACTGACCAAGAATTGTTTTAAGTCTGCTTTAAGCTTGTGTCAATGTGAGGAAATATGGCTTCAATATTACATGCTCGGAAAGATTTACGAAAAGGTGGAACCATTCCGAGCTTTGGAGTACTACTACATGGCGGATGCTCAACTATGGCACGAGGGCGCTAATTACCCGAAGAAGATCTCTTACCACAACCCACCAGATTTGGCATTTGAAGCGATGGAAGTTCACTATCGGATCCACTGTACGTCCTTAAAGTATCTCCTTACAAACAATGAGATCACCCAAGAGGGTATGAATCATCTCAAAAGGATTCTATTGAACGCACAACGGTCTCCTTTTGTGGAGCTTGAGGGCGTTGCATCACCTAAGAAGCAGATGGAAAAGTTTATCAGTCGTGATGTTAGCTTGCTCTTGGATGATGTCATCGACTTTGTCGAGAAGGAGGCCGAGTTCGACGAGCTAATATTCATGTGTCTTCATGGAATGCGAAGGTGTCTAGTTAGAAGCGACAAGAACTTCAAGGCACTGTATAGATTGTCGTTTTATTACAGGAAAATCAGGGACTCTCAAATGGCCCAAGAAATTCTGTGGGCTGGAAGTATCAAGACCGACAGAAGAATTGCCAATCTACTTGCTAGAAAACCAGGCATTCCAGAATTCAGAGCTGCACCACCTGATTTGAGTGGTATTGAATCTTTGTTCTCGGATAGAAAGATTGGCAATATCTTCTACAATGTTTGGAGGTTACCCATAGAGGAAATTGATAGGCCCGGTTGTTTCGAGCATTGGATGTTCAAGTGCACCTGGCTGTTGATCAAGATTTGCGTTGACCTTAATGACACAAACGTCCTCAACGTGATAGCATTTCAGTTGAGCCGAGCACCGGAAACTGCCAAGAAATATATGCCAGATAGGCCAAGAATATTGATGGGACTCTGCGCAACTAAGGCTATCGTAAAGATTGTTTCAGATGCAATTGAACGGGCGGATGGTATTGAAAGAAAACAAGTTTTGATTAGAGAAGGTTTGCTGTTGGCCGACAAATTTATCAAGGCAAATGTATTCGTTGATCATATGCAAGGTATGTACAAACAACTGACTGCTCAAGCAAGATTACTGGCAGGCCAAGTCTTATAATGAACTAGGAACTTAGGAATAAATAGACTCAATTAACTATACTTTCCATTAGATGATATCAAAACTGGCTAATAAAATTTGTTGAATTTGATATTAATCCAATTTGAAACAATGAGCGGATTTCCGGCAGAGTTCAAATTGGATCAAATCTTATTGTTCATTCTAGCCTATTTTTCTACTTATCTGCCCTCCGAGCTACCCGTCTTTTGCTGCCTAGACATACATATAACAAAGGACATACTTGACAGCAACCGAGTGAGGAAGCTCCAGTTTCTTTCTTCTATCTCTCGCTTTTGTTAATTCCTAATTTGTCGGAACAACGCGAGTGACAAGCCAACAACAACGATGGCGACCACAATTATGGAACTTGGTGTACGTGTTTTGTCATGGGCCGAGCGACTGCCACCACTTGTGGCTTTCCATCTAGTTAAGCTGCATTGAAATAAATTAATGCATTCGCTCCTCCATGCGAAGCCAAAGTCTTGCCACCCAACAAAAGCGAGAGCGGGAGCGCGAACATTTGCCCGACTCAACAAGTGGGAAGTCGCTAGCGCGAGCGACTTTGCGCCTCAATGGCCGCCATAATGCTTGAGCTCCTCCAGGTGGTTTATGTGTGCGAAGACGCCTACGCGAATCTTCAACAGCTTATCTGGAAACTCAAGCCTAAATGAGTCGAATAGAAATTAGTATAACCGCAGAACATTACATTACATTATATTTGCCAACCATTCTGTTATCTCAATGGGTTGTAAATTCTATATTCAAACTAAAAGCATATCGAGCTAGCTAAAAGTGCCCACTGTCGAGCTGCCTAATGGGATTTTCTAACCATGTCCACGACAATATCAATGAAAATCGATAATCCCAAATGCTGTTAGAGCGCAAAATTAACGTGGGTGACTAAACCGAACTAGACCAAAGTTAAGTGTCGAGAAGTTCATTACTAGAGTTTGCTTTATTGCAACCAGAACGCAATTAAGCACTCACCTGCGGTTATTTCAATCTCTCCGTGATTCTCGATTTGGTTGCACAACTATTAAATGGTGGTAGCGAAATGGTCAGAGAAATTGTGCAAATAAAACCACCGACTCTGTTGAGTCGATGGGTAATATCGAGAGTCTGTTAGGTAAATTTCGGTGTTCGTCACGTTGCTCGACTTGCATCTGCAACCAACAAGGAGCTCATCCAGTTGCTCTAATTAGGACCTGTGAGCAATGATTCCTCTCTGCATAGACTAAATGCGCCATTAACTGCAGTGGACCAGCAATGGAATAGGAGCAGTGGTTACGATCGCCACAACTACTTAGTCGTTTCATTTAATATGTGCGAAACGCTAAAACAACAACAAAAACGCTTGTAATTGCTTTTAATTAATGTTTCTCACTCAAACTACACGAACTTGAACCAAAATGTGTGCCTCTCACACGGATAGACAGACCGGCCATAATTAACACGACAGTGGGACGAGCAAACGACAGGCAAATAGTTTGCTAGATTACTCGTGATCTAAAGGCACTACTTTGTCAAGATCATGACATTTTGAGCTGGAGTTCGGTTGTTTCAGCAACGGATCGAATGGAATAACGAGCTGCAATATATTTATAGACTAGAGTTGGAGTGAAGTCGTTCCATCATGAAAAATGACTTGTTATGAACTCGTAAGGTCATAAAGAAGCACAAGGTTGGATAATCTCCAAGATCAGATGTCCACTGATATTCGATTTATCGCGAGTAAGACAGTTGTAAATAATCGAATTTAGCATTGGCAGCTATATGGATTTGCATGAATTAGTGCGCGTCGTGCAAAAGAACGCCTGTGGCGTCGGGCACTCACAAGAAAAAAAGAAAAATCTCATGTGAGGCGTGAGCGATTTGAACGCCCAACCTTTGGATCTGGAGTCCACTGCGCTACCGTTGCGCCAACGCCCCGAACATAGATATCGAACGCCAAAGCCAAATCAGATACTGACGTCTCAAGTCGATGAAAACTTTCCTGACATCTTGTGGACCCATGTGCTCAATTTGCATTAAACTTCATGATCTCAAAATATTCTATCTAATTAATTAAACAAAATTATGCCGGGAATAAAAGAACAAATTATTGATTTGTTGGAGCAGCTGGAGAAGTCACAACAGACAGACGATGCATTCAGAGTGATACATTACAACGATAACCCCATCGATTCGTCGATCAAACATTGGCAACAGGAATATGAGAATCTTAAGCGGGAAAACGAGAGGCTGCGAGCCCGATTGGAGCTATTGGAATCGGAATCTCAGGGTGATGTGACACAACGAGTTGATGATGTTGTGTCTAAGTCTCATCAAGTTGAGGAGTTGACAAAAACAGTATTCCAACTAAAGGCAAGAGAGGAGAAAATATTAGCCTCTTTCGGTAAAACTAGTCAGGAGTTTAGGCAGGCATGTTACTTGTTGATTGGTTACAGGATTGACGCTCACCGGGGAAATATCTATGAGTTATCCCACATGTATAACGATCAAGATGATGCCAAACTCTCGTTTAAAGTTGGGCCCCGAGGCGACATTGAATTATTAGAGAACCAAAGCACGAGACGTTTGGGTGATCTCGTGCAAACCTACCTAAAAACTGCAAACTCATTCCCCGCCTTCTTGGCGGCGATAACTTTACGCTTATTCAAAATAACACAACAGCAGCAACACGTAGTCGACATGTCTATAACCATGTCGAATGTTACACAGTGTATGTCTGAAACCATGAACCGAACCATGAATCGGTCGGCTCGAAAGACTCGCCCGGTTGTCAGCTCATTCCAGCGTCCCATTGCCCCAAAACCCGACGAGTTGGCCTCCTTGGGTATTAGTGATAAGTCGACAACAAGTTCTTCGTCCACTCATCTATATCAAAGTGCTGTTGCCAGAGGTGCCGATAGAAGTACAACTTCCAATACAAGTTACAGAAACAACGACTCGACCATGAGCATAAACAATACAGTGATTGAAGTGAGGCCGAGGAATGGCGAGCCGGTTGATAATTCCAAAGTTCGCCTTACAGATTGCGTCAAGCAAGTGGAAGAGTTAACAAAGAAGATAGCCGAGCTGAAAGAACGTGAGGAGAAGATTTTAGTTTCGTTCAAGCGAACTAGTCGTGAGTTTCGCGAGGTCACTTATCTATTGACAGGATTTCGAGTGGAGGTTCTCAAAGATGGAGTTTTTAGATTGTCCAGTATGTATGCAGAGCAAGAAGAGGATAAGCTAATATTTCAATTGGAAGAGGGCGAAGTTCAACTATTAGAGAATGCCTATGCCAAACGACTATCTCCCTTCATTCTCACCTACCTCGAAGAGGCGGACTCGTTTCCCGCTTTCCTGGCAGCCATTACTTTAGATCTCTTCAAAGCTTCAACTCAGCAAGTGGACATGTCAATGAGTATGGCCACTACAATGTTAGGCAACTTCCGTTGATTATCTTCTTATTATTGTTAAAATATAAATAATCTCAATACAGATGATCTCACTAAGTGAAGTAAAGTACTACAGAGACGCCGGCTAATAGATTGCATTTTCTTTTCTGTTTACTATCGCATTTGATTTGGACTTGATCAAGTGTAAGATCTGGGTTAGTGGAGGATAGAAAAATAGAATAATAATGATGATCATTATCATTATCGTTGTCAACGTGAATTCCAGAAGAGTATTGGATACAGAATATCAGTATATCAGTATCAAATGTGGACACTTTCTCCAATGAGAAACTCAATATGCGAGTGAGAGTTTTGATAGTAGGCATCGGCTATTGTCTTAGCAATTTGCTCATGTGTCATATTGGCAGTTGGGATTCCGTTGACTTCCAATATCAAATCGCTGGCTCTCAATTTGCCACACTGATAGGCGGCGCCATCCTCCTATTGGTTGCATTAGGAATGCGTCGCATCGGATCGATTTGATTGTGGTTGTTGTTGTTATCGTTTGGATATTTGGATTAAGTTGATAGGAAGAAGAAGAAGAAGCAAGTTAGCGTCGAAATCGCGTCCAAGGAGAAGGGAAAGTTCTAATTTGAATTTGATAGGTTCTCCTTGCAATCACTAGACTTGGAGCAGACCAACTCAAGTTACATTGAGGCTCGCAAATGGTTTTGGTCTAGTGGTGGATCTTGGTGGAAACTTTTGCCACTAGTGGCGGCGGCGGCGGCATTATGGTTCACTAGCAAGAGATGGGAGAATCGATTATCTCGAAGATGAAGAGGGCGAGACGAAGGCTTTGTTTGACTTGTCTGATGGTCTCAAGATAGAATCTATCCAGACTGAGAGGAGGAGGAGGAGGTCCCCTCATTCGACAAAATAGTTAGGCACCCATTTAGCCGGCTGAATCTACTTTAAAACTGGGGCCAGTAATAATCTGGAGACATGATTATTGGAATGACTATTCTAAAGAGCTAAAGGCAAAGACAACAGCGAACTTCAGCGGAACAAAGTCTCGCTTGATATCATTGCATTTGATGTGGGGAGTAGCGAGTGCAACTAGGGCAAATGCTAATGAATTTGCAGTTGCCTATTTCTGTCCGAAAACTAGGCGGCATCTTTGTGGTGATCGTTTTCGTTGCTCTAGTATTTGTGGTGCAAACAGCGACCACATAAGAGTAGATCGTTCTTTTAGTTGTTGTTTTTGTTGTTCGCATGCTACGCTTTCCGCCTGCCGAGACCCACCGGAAGCGCATCGTTAGGTGTGCAAGTGGTGGGTGTGTTGCTCTTTGTGTTATCTCTTTGGCCTATCGCCAAATTTGCGCTGCTTCATCGAGGTTCAGGTTGAATGGCAATTGGATTGGATTGAACCCATTTGAATGAACACTTAAAGTCCGAATGTTTGCCAGTTGCAAGTCGCTAGGCGCTCGCTCGCCAGCGCCTAATTAAAACGCGTGAACAACACAGTAACCACAATAGTTGAGAGTTTCAAAAGAAGATAATCTGTTCAATGATAGTGAGTAGCGAGTGTAATTTGTATAATTCGCTTTCAACTCTCTCTCTCTCTCTCTCTCTCTTTGTGTATAAATATCCTTCCCTTCTCAGCGGGAAGGGAATCATCGATGTGCGTGCCACATAATCAGTGTTGCTGCTGTCGCCGTCGCTATCGTTGTTTAGTTTGACTCATTGCGAGACTCGTTCAACACAATTCCAAGTGACCAACTGGGCGATAAAGTGTTGAAATTTACACAATTCCAACACAAACTGAGAAACTGGACCACCAATTGTTCGTTAGTTTTTGCCTGATCTGGCCTCGAGAGTTTGAGAGGAAGAGAGAAGTCGCCGGACGCTTCTTGGTTTCTAATGTTGTGTATATGTGTGGCTATTGAAGCGGAAGTGGCGACCACCAGCTCGACGGACCAAAGGAACTAGAGGAACCAAAAGCTCCCCTGCTCTTCGTTTAGATGGTCAAACTTGAACATTAACAGAGTGTTTGCTCACATTGTTGGCAAGTCTCACCACTCAGTTCTGTCGTCGGCTCTCACCGTCTGCACCGGCAAATTTCACTGTCTTGTTCAGTAGTCAGATGGGCATTGTGTCAGTTGTTATACAATAACAACAACAACAACAACAATACGGCAACTAAGACCAACTTCAACCACCACCAAGACCGCGGCGAGACGCACCAAGAGCCAGAAGCATGACAACAAGAGCAACAACACAACGCGTCGACCTTCCTGGTTTGTCTGTCCCTTTCTATTTCTTCTTCTTCTCCTTCTTGAATAGAAGTATATGAATTGAAGCCACGGAGTTGCTCGGTCGCCTGAACCGGAGACTCGTCATGTTAAGTGCCAAGTGGTTGCTCTGGTCTCAACTTAATGCTACTACCACTACCACTAAGAATTTACTTAGTGGTAGTGAGATCTAGGACGACAGCAAGTATTTTGAACCACCAACTCCAAAGTTGGTCAAGGATTTGCTTAAAGCGCGACGAGCCAACCGCAAGTGTCAATCACTCGGCGACTCAAATTAAACCGACCAACTGGGAGCAACTGAAAGCAAGAAAATCGCATTTCACTTATTCAATCGATCACCAATTCAATCGTAAACTTGGTGTTGGTTGCTCTTTAATGCAAATGCCAACAACATTTATCTAGTACACAACATCCATTGACAATAAGCAACTGGAGCAATGATAAGCAATAACCACAACTGGAGACAAAGTTAATATAAATCTACTTACGTGAACGCAAACTACTCGCGGCAACAACTGGCCACTAACATTGAAGCCTCCCTCAATGGCTATGCCGAGAATTGGTTTTGTCTTTCGAATTTTAACCCTAAGCGTTCGACGGACCTGAAGTGTGCTCTTGGCCTTGTGCTGGTTCTTGCCATTGTTTGTGGGATAATCTTGCTGCTGATTCAATCTCCGTTTGTGGCCAGTGGTGGCAGCGTTGCAGCTGCTGGGCTTTCCACTTTCGTTTCCGCTTCCGTTCTGCACACCGCCGCCGCCCGATGGGCAGCTCGAATTTCTGCCACTTTGGTTGTGGTATTTGTTAGTGCTTCCACTGCCACTTGTCAGCGAGGCGCTAGATCCATACTTTTGAACAAAGTTATTCGCTTGCTCGCGCATCTGGACAAGTAGATTTTTGTTTTGGAAATGCAATGTTAGGTTTTGTTTCTCTGCAAGCAGCTACCACTTGCCAAGGTGAGAGGGAAACGCTATTGCAACTTAAAGGTAACGGGATAAAATATAATAAGCATAAGAATAACAATAAGAAATAAAAACAAAACTCACCTGCTCCGCTACTGTCATGGTCAGTCGGCCTCGCGCTTGAACCGGAACAAGCGAAATGGGCTCGTCGTCATCGTCGTCATCTTGGTTCACCTCTCCAATTTGCCCGTTCATATACCCTCTCTCAGTACGCTGCTCGTGAGCTTCATTATGGTGACGCCTACTGCTCTTGTGTCGGCTGCCGCCGGCGCCACTACGATGCTTGCCCTGGCCATGAGCTCGCTGACCGGAAGTGAGCGGACTGGAGGCTGAGTAATCTTGTTGCTGGTGCCGACTCGCATGTGTGCCACCGAAGCCACTGCCACCGAGACCCGAGCAGTGGGATCCTGGCCACTGGCCTTGGTTGTGGCTTTGTCTCTGGCTACCAAATGGGTAATCACAGTGCTGCTGCTCCCGCTCCTGTTGGCCCAACTGATTGCCGTCGCCAATCGGAGACCACTGGTCAGTGTAATACGATTGCCAATTTTGTTGCCACTGGTGTTGGTTTTGGTTTTGGTTGTAGTGTGGCAGTTGCTGCGGCTGGGGTACCGAGCAGCAGCGACACGAATTCGGGCTCGCCTCGCTTGGCGTCGAGTTGATGAAAGGCTGGGTTATTGTTGCGGGTCCCACAGTTGCCATTGGGTATGGTTGGAGTTGTGGCTGTGGGTTTAGCATTTCAGGAATTGAAGGTTGGCAAAAGTGCGAGTCACTTTGAGCATTCTGATCACCGCCGCCGCTGCTACAGCTACCACAAGCTCGTTGCTGCTGCTGTTGCCGACTTTGAGGATAATTGAGTTGATTGAATTGATTCAATGTTCCCATTGGACCAACACTACCGCCGCCGCAACCACCACCATTGGCTAGGTGAAAGCTTGCCACTTGCCAAGGCCACTGCTGGTGCTGGCCCATTGCTTGCGTCGCTTCAACGAGACTCTGTTGGGCGACCACTTGCTCTTGATGCTGCTGCTGTTGTTCCGGTCGCTGGGGCTGTTGGTTCTTTTCGCCACCGAAAACCGCCGGTCGGTGGCAGTCTAATCGGTGCCTTGGGGTTAGCAAGTCGGTGTCTCGTTGATGCTGCTCCTGTTGGTGTTGATGAACAATTCGATGGCTCGGCGGCGCGGGCGGAATCCAATAACTTTCCTGCGCTAAGTTGCTGTTTGAGCTGCGAGTTGTTGCGTAATTCAAGTGTCTAGGTGGCGCATTGAACGACGAAATGGACTCCGGCAAACTGGCCAACAGCAAAGGCGATGACGTCGATGAGATGGACACCGACGAGCGCCGAGGTAGCACAGAATTATGATGCTGCTCAATATGATGATAGTTGTTGTTGCTGCTACGCCCGTTGGTGTCTTGTGGCCACAACAAAGGCAACTCCTCCGACTCGAGATCATGAACCTGAGGCTCGGTATTGTAGCCGAGCAGCTCGTAGTTTCCTGTTGTGTTGCCGCCGCTGCCACTGCCGCTACCGCGACTCATTGAGGGTGTCGCGGGCCGATACCCTTCTATCGTCATCATTTCCGCTTCTGGGTGACGGAACTCTTGGACCTCGTACTCGTTGTAGTTGTTGTTGTTGGCGACGTCGACGTCATTGTCGCTAGGATCCTCTGCTAGGAGCCGAGTTGTTGAGTCACTGTAATCTAGGGTGCACCCTCTTCTCGTTTCAAAGCATCGCAGGTAAGACTCAGGTGAGGCAATGAAATCGCTGTAAGCATTGCGTTCCTCCTCCGCACTTTGCCTCAAGAGGTCACCAAATGAGCCTCTTCGGCGCCTGAAACCAAAGTCACCGGTCAACTCTAACGAGGACGACGCTGATGCTGACATTGGTTCAACCGTTGGCGCGATAATCTCCATGTGCCCGAAACTTCTCCTCCTTCTCCTCACTGCTCCTCGCCTTAGTCCTAAGGATGACGAGCTTAGCAGTGAGCTTGCCGCTCGCTCCACATCCACCCCTAGTTTCCCTCTATAGTCGCGGTATGAGTTCTCTAATTTAGTATGCCCGCCACCGAGTGTCAGCGGCGGCCGACCAGCGTCTAGTAAGTGATTCATTTGGTGACTTTGGTCCAAGTCTTGTGGTTGATGTAGGCGCAGTAATTGCTGTTGTTGATGTTGCAACAAACTTGACTTTAACCAATCTGGAGGCGAAAGTAGACCCAAATCACAGCGGGAGTTGGGCGGCAATTCTAACAGAGTTCCCCTGTCTATCGTCGGAATCTCGTTTCTCAAATACAAACCCTTGGCGCTTGCTGCCCGACTCGGGATACGCCCACTCGAGGTGAGCGCAGGCGAGGGAGCGCCGCCACCAACCTCAACTTGATAATAATAATCCAACTCACCGGCAAAACTGTGAGAGTTTCTCCGCCGTTGCTCTTGATGAATCTGATGGCTAAGGCGACGATAATCTTGCTGCTGTAGTGTCCTCTCTAGCTTCTCGCGAAGATAATTGATTTTCTCCGGGTTACTCTTATGGTTGCGGTTACTGTTGTGCTGGTTATTGCTGCTGTAGTTGAAACTCGGACTATTGTAACCATCGATAGCTCTACCACTTGGTCTCTCTAGCCTCAAGTTTGTCGTCGTGGTCGCTGCCGTTAGGTTGTCGTCCTCGTTGCTAGCTTTTGATGTTGCTGTTGTGCTAGTCGCTAGGTCCGCCACTAGAAGCGGAAGTTGTTGCTGTAGGTTGAATGGCGACCTGTCTCCGGCATCTGCCATGTGACTGTGTGCCCAACTCAACTCCACTTCCTTTCGCTCGACAACTTCGTTTTGGTCGTCGCCGTGGTCGTCTCCGTTGCCTTCAAGTAAATTTCTCTTCCACGACTTGAAACTTGACTTCTGTTGTACGACTAACGGGAACGAGTTTGCTGCCGGAAGTTCAGGTAATAGCAATTTGCCCTCTGCCGCCGTTGCCGCCGTTGTTGCGGTCGTGATAGTCTCACGATTCGAGTATCGATTAGTTTCCGGTCTATCACCGCTCTGGCTTGTAGCTCGCGATTGGTATTGGCGGCCATTTAAGTCTCTGTGGTCCTTGTTGAGCGAGTAGTTGAGTTCCTCGACTGGCAAGCTAGTCGTTGCTAGACGTTGCCGGTTTGTTGGCGGCTCCAAATCAACGCCACCAACTGCGCCGAGTTTGCGCAAGCGAGTCAAGGGCGCCGCCAGAGAGTAGGACGACCACAGCGCAAAGTTCGAGCAAGTTACCCGCTCATCCTCTACGCAATCTCCAATAGTTAGCTTCCCATTGGTGGCGTTTGTGGTGCCAGTCACTCGACTTGGGCTCTCGGAATCGTCCAACTGACTGGCGACTAGATACCGGCGAGCAAGCGCATTGAAGAGCCTCAGGTCCAGTTTTCGTTGCCCATCGTCGTCGTCGTCGTCGTCTTGATTTTCAATTGGCTCTTTGTGAGTCGAGTTTTGTTTGAACCTATTAGTATTGTACCCGTGTTCCAAGTACAACAATCGGATATAATTTAGTAACTTGAATTTCATCAACGGATTCGACAACTTGATCAGTAGATTGGAAGACACATTTGCCAATAAATCGCTCAAATCACAGGTTCTGGTTTCAAATTCGTTCAGGTAATAGGACAGGGTTATTTTATCATCTTCACTTAAGTTATGGTCAACAAAATCATCAAACTCCTCAACTAGTTGGTCTAGTTTTAAACCATCAAATTTTATCCCATCTCTAGCGTCCTGGTTAGGCTCATGTTTGATACTCCTCCCATTCAAAGTGGCTGCTGTCACCGTAGGTGTTCCTGTCGGTGCCTGTAATTTTGATTGACAAATCGATTGTTAGCAGGTGGAATATTATTCTGTTCGATTCTATCTTGCCACCGTCTCATTGTTCAGGGGCACGATAGAGGAGAACGATAGAGGGATAGAAGAAGAGAAATTGTGTTGCCTCAAACAAAATACAATATAAGAAGAGCAAACCAAACATGAAACTGGACAATTCTTAACACCCAACTCGACGGCGACCTATTTCCTTTGTTTGCAAGTGTAACGGCGCGCAAAAGTTGCTTAGTTTCACTCGATCCGCCGATTGAGTAAAGTTGCCCAAAAGGCCGCTGTGCAAATAGGCAGCCAGTCAGCCGGCTAATGATCTGGCGCCCCCGAGTTACAAGCTGCGAGCCATTTGAGGGGACAAACATCTTTCAATGGGTCGCGCGTTGAGACAAAAGGCGCGAGCAGTAGAATCAGCAGCCTTAATAGACAATAAGGCGACAGGACAAGTCGCTCCGATAGCTTGCCAACTGCTTCCGTTTGTTTGCCCATTCTGGCGTATGGATTTTTCTTCCAGCTAGCTTGCCAAGTAACGTTGGCTTTCTTGCTAGCGCCACCACTGCCTACATTTTGCTCGTTGCTCTCGCGTCGTCTAGCCGCCGGCTGATTTATCTATTTGCGGGCCTGTCCATCTATATTTCGGTTCGATTCAGACCACTTCGGTTTGGGTGCAACGCAAGCGTCGCGCTTGGTTTTGGTCCAGCGGGCGGGCCATAGAATTGGCTGCTGAAGTTGCAAACTTAGTGAAGTGTGCGAAAGTGTCGCGCTAAATGCAATTTTGAAACCACTTGCCGGTTTAGCCTCGCTAGTTTCGTCCAAATAAAGCCACTAAAAGAGGCGGCTAAACGGCAATCTCGCGAGCCGAGAGCCCAGTGGCTACATTCTTATCTCGTTCTCCTCGTTCTCAGTCTTTGGAATTCGATGTAATTCATTTGCATACGTTCGAAAACAACAACATCGACGACGAGGACTGCGGCAATGGCGACAACTAAAGCACTCTGTTATCAATGAAGCAGGAGCTAGTAAACTCGGTCTTTGTCTCCAACCTCAATGCCCAGATTTGCAAAGTGAGACTTCATCTAGCGACTCGAATCATTGAGGCGAGGCGCTCGGAATTTAAGGAGTCCCCTGGGCGCAATATGCTAAGACTCGCCCTGCTTTGCTACCGAGTTTCCTCTCCTGTGTTTTATATATCAACCTAATATTGGCACCGGAAGTGAGTTAATTCAAACAAAGAAACAGGCGGTCGCTCCACTTGAGCTCAATTCACGGCCATCCAATTAAACGGACGCAACTGATTGCCTGGCCCATAGTTTTATTTCAGTCTCGCGGGAATCAATCAATAGGCGAAAACCATATTACCGTTGAGCTGGCAGCGAGACAAAATTCGAATCTCGGGTGAAAGAGAAAGAGAGAGAGAGAGAGAGAGAGAGAGAGAGAGAGAGAGAGAGAGAGAGAGAGAGAGAGAGAGAGAGAGAGAGAGAGAGAGAGAGAGAGAGAGAGAGAGAGAGAGAGAGAGAGAGAGAGAGAGAGAGAGAGAGAGAGAGAGAGAGAGAGAGAGAGAGAGAGAGAGAGAGAGAGAG
>WNKI01000002.1:3652449-3669524 GCA_015350385.1 Aculops lycopersici
GAGAGAGTCTCCAAAAGGAGTTCTAGAGTTTACCTTGTTTCTCTCGCTTTTTCTCTATTCCTTTTTTCATTCCATTACAGGTTCACTGCGTACGAGAAATCCATTACCAAACTTTCCTTCATCCATTCCCACGCCATTTGAAGAAAGAGCGAAAGAAGATGAAGTCAAAGTCGAAATGTAAGCGAGCGAGGGAGTCGATGAGAGAAAGTTTTGCGACAACAAGCAAGCAACCAAACAACCAATACGACTACCTTGAATCCAGGTTCACGGTCGTGGGCGTGGCTTCGGTTTGAATCCGGCGGGAAGTAGGCGGATGAGGATGTGGAGGTTGACGAAAACTCGGTTCAACTATGCAGTTACAGTCGATGGGGTTAAAGTCGAGGAGCAAAACCCTAGGCTCGCGTCAAACTTGGCCACCTCTCTCTTTCTCTCGCCTGTTTTCTCGACGAAAGATCCACTCCAATTGCAGAAATCTCCATTAGCCGCATCCTTTCTATGTACGTCGCCCACTAGAATCGTGAACTAAGCTGAGCTTAGTTGCAATTTTGTTGCCCACTCCAACTTTCTCATCTCACTTGAAGCTTGCATCCTGGAACCAACCGAATTCCTCTCGTGGCTGGCTCACCATAAAGTATCGGCAAGTTGGTGAGAAACAGAGTGGAGCGAGATTCAATTTCGCTCAAGTGGCCTAATGGAGTTGCCACTCTTTCCCTCTTTGTCTTGGTGTTTGTTGCGGAAGTTGGGTGTTGCTACAACCATCGAATAACCCCAATAGAACCCGAGCGAGAGCGAGGGAAAAAGTTGACGTAAGCAACAAAATAGACGACATGCTTTCGCACCACGCTGGCTCCCTTTTTGAGCTAAGATGTTTCCCTGCGACCCTATGTGCCCTCCAACTTTTTCAACAGCAAACATGGTAAACTCCCCCTCGCCGCTACACTCTACCGGCGAGGCCCACGAGCAGGAGTTTTGTGTAATCTTAAGGTGGGATTCTAGTTATCATTTAACTTATGGAGGTGGTCGGCGTTATCTCCGATGGGTTCAATTCAATGTTATTGCAAAAGTCAAGTCGACCAACTGGACGGTCAGCAACCACCGATTTTCATGCCTCTTTTTTGCGAGCCTCAACTCGACTAATGAGCGCGCAAAGGACCAGAGCTAATCCTCTCTCCCAACTACAACCACTATCTTTGTTATTGTTATTATTATTACTACTCCTGACACTGCTACTGGCATTACACTAGCGGGTCAGGTGGTCGGGTGGTCAGGTGGTTGGTGCAAAAATAAGCAGCGAACGCGAGAAACAGACAAGAAGAGGCAAATGAGCGGCGGATTACGTGAGTCGCGGCCGCGTAGGTGATACCACTCTCTTTCTCTCTCTCTCTTTCCAGGTCGCTCATCACTTTGCTCACCTGGTTAGCCCAACTCACTCAGCGGAACGCGAGGAGAAATGAGCAGTAGCGGTGTCAGCACCAGAGGTAGAGGCGGTAGCACCGGCGGCACAATAACTCGGCACGCGAGTTGCCACCGGAAATGGCAGTGGATATCGTTGTTGGTGTTACCGGAAGGAGGAGCGTGGGACTAGGTAGGAGCAAATAGAGTTTTAGTTGTAATCTGTTGGTTCGGCTTCAAGGGGGTGGCCAAAGGGAGCGTCTGCTCACCTGTCCGTCGATCGCTCCTTCTTTTTGCAGTTTAATCAAGAGCGAGAGAAGAATAGAGAGAGTGGGGAGCCGCTGTCTCAGACACTCGAAATAAACTCTCGCTTGATTTGGTTCATGTTGAAGCAAGTCTCCAAGAAAAAGAGGAACTCTTTTTCTCTTGGCGAGAGCTGTTAGTCAATATTACACCACCGAATGGGCGCTATGTTGTAACTGGCCGCTCAGTCGTCTGGCTTGCGGCCAACGATGATTTATTATCTCAGCTTATTGGTTATGAAACCCGCCCTGGCAACAACAATGAACCATTGCTCTTTTCTCATCATGGACTGATTGATTGTTGTCGTTGGCCGATGCGTTGGTGGTTCAGTTTTGCATAATCGAGTTTCAACCGCAATTTCCGCTTCCTGTTCCGGAAAAGAAAGGGGAGCAGGAATAACAACGATGACGACGAAGACGCAAGATGGACTACGAACTCGAGAAGAGGAGACACCGGAAATAGATGCTCACAACTTTGTTTTGGGCGCTCGCAATTTGGTGTTGCCAGTTTCCCTCTCGATCGCAACTCGAGTCTCATCCATCAGCTCGAAAGCTAATGGGAGTAGAGCACTAACTTTGGCCCGCTACGTAGGTTTATTGGGCATTTAAAGTTCCAAATGAAAATGTCAAAGCCACTCAAAGGAAAGTAAATGGTTCGGCGGAAGTAGAGTGGGACAAAAATAGAGTTTCTATTGCTCCTCCCCTTTCTCCTACACAAAGACATGCCACGGTCATGCTCTTTGCGCGCCAAGATTGCGCTTAAATTTCTCTCTCTCTCTCCCTCTCTCTCTCCCTCTCCCTCTCCCTCTCCCTCTCCTGCTTGTGAACTCACATTGGACTAGTGGTAGTTAATTAGCGCGAACAAACTTGTATGCTGTGGTCCAAGTTAGAGTTAGTAAATTCGACGACAGACGTGCGCCTGTTCCTCTCCCTTTCTCGTGACCGAATAAACAGCAGGTCGGCCGGCAAACGCTGGCTGGTCCCACTTGGAGTCGCACCTCGTCTGGTCGTTTTACATGAACTCGTTTGTGCACAATGATTGATGCGCGTGGCAAGCGCAAATCCACTCGGCCCTCTGGTTGGCCCACTCGCTTGCTGGTGAGCCAACCAGTCGGCTGGCAAGCTAGACACACGTGTGTCCAATTTAACACGTCGCTAGTAGGTGGGTGGTTGCTCTTGCAAGTTTCGGTAGGCGACGTTAACTGGGCTTGTTGTTGTGCGCGACAACCACCGACGGCAACCGAAATTGTGAGTCGGGTGTCTTCCTTTTCTGGCGACTAAATTTGCTAGACATTCTAGCAGCCAGTCCATCGACTTGCTAAAATTTTCTCTTGATGTTAGAAAGCAAATAGAAATGCGCATCAAGTCAGTCACTCAACTAAACTGAAGTGCCGCGAGGCAAAAGGCCTGCTGAGTTACTGCACGAGCTTCGAGCAAACTGTAACTCGCTAGCGCTAGTCCAACTAAAAATACAACACTCAATCGATTGGCTGTCTAGTTTTACCCAGCTAGATTCATCTCGAGTCAAGCTTGCTAGTTGATTCAACTGGCCAAATCTCAATCACCCCAGCGGAAGTGCCGGCCGTGGGCGCACTTCCGGCGGACGCCGCTAAGATCAATTCGGTTGGCGGCGGCAGTAACCTAGGCGGTTTGCCAACGTGACTTAAATTAAATTCGTCGGTCGGCCAGCCAACCAACCAACCAACTACCTAGCAGGCGGACTCACTGTTTCCTGCTCTGGCCGCCTGCTAGAGCCGATGAGACTATTCAATGAGAGTTGGATTTCCAAAGTTCTTTAGCCAGAGTTCAGGAGGATGACAAATTTTCCGAGCCAACCAAGTCTCTCGTCGCTCCAATTTCAACCGGACGTTTGGGTTTTCCGTGGAAACCAAGTCATTGGTCTTTCGCTTTCGAGTGAAAGGCAAATTGTCGGTGCTACAACCACTCGACCGCCAGCATCACCAAGATTGCCATACTTCTCTCCGGAGCTAGCTACCACTCAAGGTTACCTGTCGAGCGGATGAATTAAGCCAACCACTTGAGATGGTAGAGCCGATCGCCTCAAGTGTCTCAACTGCCTCTCGTGTGTATGGAATAATTTGGTTGGTCAGCTGATATTCGCTTGGAACACGGAAACTCTGGTCTCAAGCATTCGTTGTTATTGTGCTGCTGCCGTTTCTGCCTGTCTATCGATTGGAATAAACTCTCGTCCTTCCATGGAACTCACTAACTGTTTACTTACCGTTGATGTCCGACTTCCAGCGTGTTTCGGTCCCAAATTTGAGCAGGTTGAGGTTGAAACTGTGTCGTTAGTCTCTCTTTTTATCGCAAATGCCGATTGTCTTCCATTCATTTCTCGCGCTCTCCCATTGCTTGCCCATGATCGCGGACTTTCTCTAGTTGCTTGCATATTGTTGGCGGTTGTGTTGTGGTTAATGCGATAATCACCATGATCAACCAATACAAGCTGAGGCAGTGGCGAGACCAAAAGTCTCAGCTGGTTGTCGCAAGTTGCGCGCTCAATCAGTGCTTCAGCGCGCCTAGCTGAACCGGAAACTGGCAATCCATTGACTGCGATCAACTCCCAGCTTGCCTTAAGATTGCGCCTATCGGCAAGCGAATGCGGCATCACTTCGGCCACAACAACCACCTGCCCGCCAGCCACCGAGCTAGTTGTGTTACTCAGCATACGCTCGCCCAGTCTAAAGCCCAACGAGTGGCAACTGAACTTGACCTCCTGATCGCCAGTTAGCTCAATTAGCTCGCGCCGATCAATCACTATGGCGGCGTCGTGTGAGTTTGTTAGCGGCGGCGATCCGCCCACGAGTTTCGTGATTCCAATGGATGATTGTGAGATTGTCGCATCTGGCTCACTTGGCGCCCCATCAATTTTCGTATCAGCAACGATCTTGGCGACTGCAGTTGAGGCTGGAGCTAAGGTCAAAGTAGCGCAACCATTCAGCCTTTGATCGCTGCAGCTTCTGTCACTAGATGCTGTAGCTTCGGTGGGGGCAGTAGCTAATCTGGACGGTAGGTTGGCCAAAATGGCGGGATGCGTGCGGAGCCCATAGGTTATGTCTCTGTTTTCCTCAATTCCGAGCGCCTCGTAACCAGAGCTCAGCGGCAGGGCCGACGGACGATGCGTTTGTTTGGTGGCTGCGCTGGTGGCAGTGGTGGTTGTCATCATTGTCGTCGACTTTTCTATCATATTCGTCGTCGTCATCGAGCTCATAGTCTTGCTAACTTCCGGTTTTGCAATGAGCTTACTTGACGTTTTGCAATCTTCATCTTTTTGCAAGAATATGCACACATAATATGCATTTAAACCTTTGGCTTGCCAGATTCCACTTCTGGTAGCGTGGATAAACATCTTTTTCTTGGATCTGGACGATTTGTTTACATTTTGATCGCTAACTTGCTCAAAACTAGCGACTAGTTTCGCTCTCTTTTTAGACTTCCGGTTTTTCAGTTTCTCTCGCAACTCTTTCCCCTGTTTTTTTCCCTATCGCTCACTTTTTCTCTCCCGGAGCGCAAATATCAAATGTTGTATCAAAAGAGCAATTGCGTTACAGCGCAGCATGCAATTTATATCTTCCCACTCGCACCCCGAGTTTGAATGGGAAAAGTATAAAAATCCCACCAGCCAAACAAAACTAAAAATTGTCGTCTCTATCTTCCTCCTGGCATCTAGCCAAAGTTTTCGATTCTTTTTAGGAAGACATATGTGGCGAGCTAACTGGCTAGCTGTCTGGATGACGGTTGGCACGCAAGATTGACCAAACTTCCTTCCTCTTTGATCCCAACACCAAGTTGGCCGAAACAACCACCGTATCAACAATTTATGGCCACACAATCTCTCGCTGAACCTTTCTGGCCCAACTTGCTCTCACCAAATTTTGTCGAAGATCTCGGTGGCCAGGTTCTCGTTCTTTTTCTTTCGTCCCCTCTGCTCTATTGCCTCTATGCGCCCTTAATTTTGTCGTCTTCTAAATGCTACAGCACCGCCTCCTACATGACGATTGGTTTCGCCGAGGGCGCCAATCGTTGCGCATTGGTTTTGCGCAACAACAAAGAACCCATTTGGACAGGAAAAAAGAGCAACCAAGTAGGCCACTGCGCCTGCTCCATAAAACTTTACTCACTTTTGGTTGACTAGTCGGTAAGTTACACCAGCAAAGTGAAGCATGAGAATTCGCGACCACCTAGCGGCATATAAAAGTCATTTGGTTACATGGGTGTTAGTTCGTTTAGCTAACTGGTCGGCTGGCTGGCTACTGATTACTCAAGTTACGTTAGTCTCATTAAGTCTAGCGGCAAAACAGGTCGTTACTTTTGTCTAGACTAATCGGTGGCGTTAGTTTTGTTGGCGGTCAACGGTAGCCAAGCTAATTGGCCATTTCACTTAAGTTTATTGAATTTGTAAGTTTCGTTTTTATCATTATTATTATAATCTTCGCTATTGTTATTGTTGGTGTCCATGTTATTAGTATTGCTGTTATTCTTCGCATCAAACTTGTGGTTGCTGCTGGGTTCATTGGTCTCGTCGTAGTTCTCGATTTGGTCCCTGAGTTTCTCAATGTGAGTCGCTGGCAACAAATCGCTAAACTGGTTTAAAATTTCAAGCATTCGCTTTTTTGTCGGCATTTTCCGCTCTTTCGGATCTTCGGTCGATTGTTGTTGGTGCAGGTAATCGATTGCATTTGGCGCTTGATCATTCAAATAAGCGTATGCCTTTCCACAGGTGCCACCCAGGAAGTCGGGACAATTCTCTTTGTCCACAAAGTTGAAGATTTTATCCGAGTTGATAAACTGAACGGCATCTCGTCTCTCGGATGGAATTAGTCGCTTAATTAGCGACCAAACAAAAGAGAGGATCCAGGGAAAATTGATGGCCAAAATGTAGTCCAAGTTGACGGGAAATCGATCCTTCAACAGATTGATCAGATGCATCAGTAAGTCCAAATCGTAATTTGCGATCGAGGCGCCAGTTACGTCAATGATAATCGAGTAACTTGAGCCCTCGCGACAATCGTCCAACTTGAACACCAGGTAGGTCATGTAGTCGCGCATCGCCTGCTTCAGCTCCGGACAACTCCTACACATTGCAGCCCTCAGGTACAGAGTTTTGTTTGAAAATTTGTCACGCTCATAGAGGAATGCTGCGCCAGAGAGTGTTATTTCTTGGGGAAATTTGGAATCGTCTAAATCGTAGACCAAATTCAACTTCCGCCAGCGAAGCATCTCGCTCAACAACTTGACACTTGGCTCCACCTGTTTGCGTCCCATAATAACGCATCTTTGCAATAGAAAATCCATCCGCTTAACCAACTCAATATCTTGGGGGTAAAAATCTTGCTGCGCCTTTGGGTATTCTTGGTCTAGAAATATATCGCGCACCTGTTGCACTACTGGGCCGCGCGGTTCGCGCAATCTGGGCAACTTGTTCATCGGCATCTTGGATTTGAAGAGTTGGTATTTTGATTGAATTCTCTAGGCCAATTGGTGTTTAAGTTAGTTTCATTTGTTGGTGGAATGGAGGTTCTCGATTCGATTCGATTCCATTCGATTCTGAACTAGATATTGAATTGAGAAAGAAAAAGTGTTATGATAAAATAATCAAACCAGAGCAACGAGATCAAAACACTGGGAGGCGGCAAGGGACCAAAGCAAAGTGGAGCGCATTTAGTCAGGGGATGAGTTACAAGTTCACCGAGTTGCGAGCTCTTTAGTCGTTGATGACATTAGTATTCCTTCGCGCGCAGTGGTCGCGCGAAGGTGCCGAGAACAAACAGGTTGTTGGTGGCCACACTACTTGTGAGACTGAGATGCGAGCGCAACGTCGCCAGTCAGCTGCGCGCTGGTCAGCTGCGAGAGTCAGATGCGCGCTTGTTGTTACGTCACAACCGCGTCTCAGTAACTGAGCAACTAAAGAGAGTTGTTGGCGAGCCGGTTTCCTATTACCCCCCTTCTCACTCTCACTCTCACTCTGGCTATTAAACTCTAACATACACAACTACTGGCGGCGGTTGATTGAGAAACTGGCCACTTGACGAGAGGCAAGTGAATTCGAAATCTCGCTCAAATCACTGTAGCTAGAGGAATCTTGAACTCGTTAGTGGGTCAGGCGGCCCGAAGGAGAGTCGAGCGGCGAGAGTTGAGTAACAGTGAGCAGTTGAGCGCTCGGATGGCGGAACAACCGGTTAGTGGCAGATCGCTCTTTGATCTAAGTGCGCGTGTTGAGGTTCATGGCAAAAGTAAGAGTTGGAGTTTGATACTCTTCCTCTTATTACGAAAGTTGACCGCCAGCCAGCGGCCAGCTGGCTGGCTGACTGGCTGCTCGTGGCGCAACCGCGCGAAAAGGGCGCTCGTCCCAGCCGACTTCCGGCCAGTGCCAGTGGCGAGCGGGTTATAAATGGCACTCGCGAACGAGGCAACAGCATTGTCGCAGCACGTCTCTTGATGATGCCGGCCACTAGGTTGCTTACGGGTCGCTGTCATCTAGCTAGCCCGCTGGCAGGCCACCGTTCAGCCAGCCAACCAGCTAGCTAACGTGTCGGCTGGTCGGCCCCGAAGTAATCTAGCCGCCAGTCATCGTCGTGGGCCAGCATGATTATCTAATGTAATGGTGGCTTCGAGTTGACTCTCTAGCTGGTTGAGCTGGTTGTAGCTAACTTTGGTGGCGCACTTTCATTATGTTGGCGTGTATCTCGGTGCTGGCTCGCTATCTGATGATGGCCACGCCGTCGTTGCCGCCGTCGCCGCCGTCGCCGCCACCGAGAGTCTGGCAGCACCACAACCGCTAGCCGCGACGTGGGAAATTATGACACCATCGAGAGTAGGTAGCCAGCGTGTCCATGGAGAGGGCAAGCGCTGCCTCGAGAGATAATCGCACACATTTCTAGTTTGATTGTTGAACTCGACCAAAGAGAGGAATGAGCTACGATGACCACAACAACAACAACAACAACAATGGCATCCATTAGTCTTTGCGAAAACATTTCAATTTTAAACTTGTGATTCTCCTATTGGCTATTTTCTGGTGAAAAACACGCCGACTAACTTAAGGACTCAGTATGAGCTTGACTGCAAAACAAAAGAGCTCCTACCGATCGTTTCCGGTGCCATTAATCTACATTTGGGTGGCGTAGTTATTAGCTGGTGAAACTTTCCACGAAGTCTAATGAGCATTCATGTTATTAGGCGAGAAAGGCTAGCGACAACCACCAACTGGTTAGACAGTTGGCCAATTGGATTCGGAGATCATCTCACATCTAACTCTGTTAATTCTGTAAGGGTGGCGAGAGTATATAATAGCAAGTAGTGTTAGTTGCTGCTGTTATTGTTGTCGAGCCAAGTGATGGGTAATAATTCTACTCAAGCAAACTCAATAAGACCAGTGGAGTGACAAAGCTATACATTATGGTGTCTCTGTCTATCTCTATTTATGGTTCCGAAACTTAGATTGATATCGCATTGAATTCCGATGGCTTGCTAAATCGATAAACACGAGCGACGCGTTGGATCTCCCAAGAGACGTGCGGCCGCAAAAAGAATTACTAGTATTTGGTGGATCAAATGAGTGAGAGAGTGTGAATGAGACAGCGTACATTGTGAACAGCAGGTGGGTGGCAAGACTAACCGCCAACGGTAGTGGCGGCGGGGCAGCGGTCTTACCAAGAAGATTGAACGGGTGTTGTTAAATTTCAATCGCGGATTACAGAGACTGCGCGTCATCTGGCGACCTAAATGTCGATGATATGGCCACCAATCCCTACGTAATCACTACGAGGAACTTTATACTGGCACCGGCAATATTATATATTGTTGGTCATGAGTCTCATCATGGGTATCATAAATGGAGGATTGATGCGAGTCGACGTCCATTGCATCCTCGATCGGATTACACACAGTTCGGATAGGCTCACATCAATGAAGAGAGATTAGCGCTATCCGCAGACCAACTAAAGGAATGAAGCACAGCACCCGTAGTACACAACGTTATGCGGGGGCTATATTTCTGCAATCGATAAATCCTGCTCTGTGCTCAATGCATGGAATGCACACTGACGCATCAAGGTAACGGCGAAGGGCGTACGACTGAAACATAGAACAACAAGTAGTTGTTTTTGGGGATGGTCTATCTTCAGTCTTTGCCATTATCATCATTGCTGCAATCAGATCAGCATTGTTATCAAAAACATAATTACAACTAATTGATAGCCAACAACTATATTTATTATATAATCAATCAATCAATCAAAATATTTGAACTCAAGATTACGACCAACCACCAAAATGGCATGCAGAAGGGCCAAGGGACGGAGTGTTACCAAGAAGAGGGCCCAAAGGGCGACCTCAAATGTATTTGCCATGTTCGACCAGGCACAAATCCAAGAGTTTAAAGAAGCTTTCAATATGATCGATCAAAATCGAGATGGTTTCATTGACAAGGAAGATTTACATGACATGTTGGCATCGCTTGGTAAGAATCCAGATGATCAGTACTTGGAATCCATGATGAACGAGGCACCCGGACCGATCAATTTCACAATGTTTTTGACTCTATATGGAGAACGACTTCAAGGAACAGACCCTGAGGACGTCATCAAGAATGCATTTGCTTGTTTCGACGACCATAATAGTGGTTTCATACCCGAAGAGCGTCTACGCGAGCTTTTAAGCACTATGGGCGATCGATTCACTGAGGAAGATATCGATGAAATGTTCAGAGAGGCTCCTGTTAACAAGAATGGTCAGTTTGACTACCTTGAATTCACCAGGATATTGAAACACGGTGCCAAGGACAAGGACGACTAGCAGCACCCAGAAACATTGACATCACTCATATCAGTATAGCATTTAATACTATGTTTAGCAATCCGAACTTAATAAATAGGCTATCGCTTCGATCGTTGGAGAGGAATCTCTATGCTTGAGACACTGATCTAAACAAAATTGAATTATTCCGACCTACACGATAACAATAGTGAACCAAGACCGTGAGAAGAGTCGGTCTGACGCTAATCAAGTCTGCTAACAGGTGGCTTCAACTACCTTGATCGACAGTATCGACTGAGATGGAGGCCAAAACAAATTAATTTCCTGATTAATTTTAAAGTTGCAAGTATAGTAATTATGGACATGCGTTGAATAAATTTACAAAATGGTTTTTATTTTATGTTTAGAACTTTCTAAATTGTTTCTTTGCTCCGGCAGCCTTGGCCACCTTGAGAACATTAAATCGTACAGTCTTGCTCAACGGTCTGCATTCACCGATGGTGACTGTGTCTCCTACGGCAACATCTCTGTTATATCACAAATGAATATTAGATTTGAATTAGTTAGTGAGGTCAAGGATTAGGTGGTGGACTTTATAAGCTACGGAATCCATTATGGTTGGTGAAGAGTCGTCAGACAGGGATAACTGAGTTCGAATTTCGTCCACATCTTCTCTTTCAGTAGACCGTCGTTTTTATCATCATTTAAACTCTTAGAAATCACCACCATAACGGAGTGAGCTACATGCGGGATATGTTTGAGATGGATTCTTACCTGAAGGCTGGCGAGCAGTGGACTGACATGTTGCGGTGCCTCTTCTCGAAACGATTGTATTTCCTAACATAATGAAGATA
The DNA here is from genome assembly GCA_015350385.1 of Aculops lycopersici. NCBI lineage: Eukaryota > Metazoa > Arthropoda > Arachnida > Trombidiformes > Eriophyidae > Aculops > Aculops lycopersici. The sequence continues at coordinate 3,663,776 of WNKI01000002.1, forward strand.
GTCCCTTCTGATAACAATAGTACGTTGCATCTTTATCTTGACAACGGTACCACGAAGGATGCGACCCCTGATCGCGACATTGCCAGTGAATGGGCACTTCTTGTCGATGTATTTACCCTCGACGGCCTCACGTGGCGCCTTGAATCCCAAGCCGACGTTTCTTGTGTATCTCAACTTCTTCTTGGGGATCTTCTTCTTCAAGTCTGATGGCTTGCCGCTCAAGAAGATGGTCGGCTGCTTCTGGAAAGCTTTCTCGGTCTAAATGATGATGTTTCGGAGTTGGTATACATATTGAGAGATGAGTTTTAAGTTAGTTAGTTAGTTAGTCATCATATCCAGTTGAGCTAGTTCATAATATATTAATAGTAGCACGCATAGTTAGTGACGATTCTTACCTGAGCCTCCATGATTAAATTCTAAATTATGAATTTGATTATAATTGATAATACAATGAGTTTATATAGTGGTAGAAATATCGAAATAAGTATTAGCCGGTTTTCTTCTGGACCATGCCATTCGTGGACACTACTGACTTTGCATGCCGTCGAAATGGCATGTGTCTCGAGCGCGCAGCACTCGGCACAAGCTCCCGGATGCAAGCATGCATTTTGCACACGTTAAAAGCACACAAAATGTTGGTTCAATGGCCGAGAGATGCGCGCGCAGCGTCGGCGCGCACATTCAAATTATGCATTCTAGGGGGGACCGAAACTTGATGCAAACTTTTTTGCAATCCCCAAAAATCAGAACCTTCGAATCTAATCTCGTTTCAAGAGGGTAGCATCAAATATTTATTGACTGCTCATTTGATTGAATTATCTGCAAATTAATCTCTTCACACTTGATTACTCGCAACGATTGGCTTTTCATGGTCATGAAAGTTGATTAAAGCCAAACTCGCGAAGAACGCGTTTCTCAGGATTGATGAAAGTCTACAGGTGTCACGAGTTACGTGTTTCTGCATTTGAAGTCTACTATCCAGCTTACGGTTGTAGGTTGAGAGAGGAAATAATCAAACGTAAACGCTGCGTGGTTTTGGTTATGAGCGTTTTTACAATTTATTGATGACACAAGACCATTGTCGCTATGGTCTTGCCAAAACCCCTTGCGTCATGAAACTCTGACAATTCATTTGGTAAACTCGTAGCGAATTGTCTAGTTATTATGCGACAAAGAGAGATCCCTTTATAACGTTGAGTAATCGTTTAGGCGAAACTCATGTAACTAAGAGATGCAACGTGACTAAGGGGTGGTATTCCAAACAAACTGCAGCATCTATATTTAGCATCCTAGTCTATGAGAATCTAGCCACTGTTTGTAGGTAAACAAGAAACGTGACCTATTCAATAAAAAAACTCAGGTACTGAAATCTAAACTTTGATTTGATCAAAGTTTATCAAAGCGAATCATAAATTAATAAGAACTCAAATTTCGACATAACTTCAAGATGATAGGTGTGAAGAGATCGACTGGTAGGGGCCATTCAGCCCTCAAGTTTGCAGCATTTGGAATAGTTTTGATTGTTGTGGTGATCAACATTCAATTTGCGTCATCCAAGCCAACAAAACTGGAGACAACTGGCGAGGCTGATGGAGACACCGACAACAATCGCAATTCAAATGGTAGCAACAAACAACAATTGAGTGATCAAATCTCAAATCAGAGGGGACCTAGTGGCACCAATGGAAGTAAGGGAAGCGGAAGCGGAGATCGGAACAATCAGAAAGGCGGCACTAATAATAGTAGTTCCAAAAGTCAAGATGGAAGATCTGATAACTACAATAAGAGTGTTGATAGTTCAAACAGCAATCAAAATGGATCGGATCGATCTGATGGGAACAATAATAAGGGCAAAACAGTTGAAAATAATCAAAGAGGAGAAGACGGAAGTACTCAATCTGATGATCAACAGTCTGATAGTGACCATAATAATGGGTCTGGTGTAAATAACAGCGGTTATAGGAATAACGGATCAAATGGTAATGAAGAGTTCTCGAATGACAATCAGAATCTACATGATTCCATCGGGTCCAAATCTGGTGAAGGTACTTCAAATCAAAACTCAAATGGTGGATCTAACAATCAGAACTCCGACAACAGCAATAGCAGTGATCGCAATAACAACAAAAGCAATGATGATGGAAACAACAGGTCGGATAGAAACGGCGACAATTCAAATCCGAGAGACAAGATCAGCGGAAATCGACAAAACTCCGGGAACTCCAACTCCAGTCAAAATGACAAGTCAAATGGGGATGATAACAGTGATCAAATAGCTAATCAGTCAACCGGAAGTGATTCGACTTCAAATGGTATCAGAGATGAGAAAACTTCGAATGAACCTAAATCCAATGGTAGACTTAATAATAACAACTCGGACAACAGCAACAGTGATCGCAATAACAACAACAGCAATGATGATAGAAACAATAGATCGAATAAAACCGGAGGCAAATCAAATCCGAGTGATAAAAACAGCGGGAACCGACAAAACTCGGGGTCAAACCCCAATAGCAATCAAGACCCCAACACTAACCAGAATAACGAGTCAAACGGAAGTGATTCGCCTGCTAATAGTGTCAGATACAATCAAAATTCGGATAGACCAAACTCCGATGGTAGATCTAATAACCATGACTCCAGAAATGATCAGAATAACAATGGACGTAATCGATCAAATGGAAATGGAAGAAACTCTGAGACAAATGGCAACGACAGCCGTAGGAACTCCAGGAAGGCAGATACGAATGGAGGCGACTCAAATGGATTTGAGTCGAACCAAAACTTGAACAACGGCTCCCAGAACCAAAATTCTAATTATAAACAGAACAAAAATTCCAATTGGGACAGCAACAATAACAATAGTGATCATAAAAGCAATCAATCTGACGATAACGGCGGTAACTCACCCTCAAATAGTGACAGAAATGGTCGAGATTCCAATTCAAATAATGGACCTGGTAACCAGAATTCAAATAATAACCAGAGAAGAGCTGACGACAATGATAAAGGCAACAGGTCGAGTGGAAACGGTAACGACTCGCCTTCGAACAGAGGTGGAAATAGTAAAAATACAGATGGATCAAATTCAAACGGAGCTAACTCAAATGACCGCAACTCAAACCAGAACTCGAGCCATGGACCTAGCGACTATAGCAATAACGGGAGCCACAACTCAAGAGGTATAGACCAGAACAATGAACCAAATGAAAATTCAAGCAACAATAATGGCGACAACAGCAAAACAAATCGTCTTAATGAGTCGAATGAATCAAATTCCAATAATGACAGCAATAATGATCAGAATCAGAATGGATCTAGTAACTCAGATTCTAATAGTAACAGCAGAGATCAAAATGGAAGCAGAAAGAACTCGTCAAAAAATCAAAACAACACGAATGATTCCAGAGTAAGAGACGATAACGGATCTTATAAAATTGGACAAAACTCCAACTCCAACAAAAACAATCTAAACGGAGGTGATGACAGGAATGATCGCATCAACCAAGGTAAATCAAATAACGGAAGGGGAAATGGGAACTCGAATGCGTATAACCAGGAAAATGATAGAAACGAGGATAATAGATCCAATGGAAACAACCATGGTTCAAATAACAAAAACAACTCCAACAATGGTCAATCGAACATGAACAGCAACAACAAGTCTCCAAATAGGAACCAGGATACTAACAAAAATAACAACAGTAATGGAAATGGTCGAGACTCGAATGGAAGCGGGGATAGAAGCGGCGATGGGAACCGCAACATTAATAATCAATCCGATGAGAACAACTCAAACGATAGCAACAACAACACCGGTAATCGAAGAAATGGATCCAATTCTAGCAGCAATGATAGTCAATCTAACAGTCGGCGAGGATCGAACTCGAGTGGTCAAGGAAGCAACAAGTCGAACGGGAATCGTGATAATAACTCCAATGGGTCCAATGGGTTGAGTAACAAAAACAACTCACCCAAGCAAAGTAACGGAAACGGGAACAAAAACCGTGGAAATGGTTCTAACAACGACAATAATGGTAGAAACGGAAAAGATTCCAGAAATGACAAGGGTAGTCGCCTAGGGTCCAATAGCCGAAACAATGGGTCGTCGAGTAAGAAAAATAACGATAGCGATTCCAACTATGACTCCGGTGGAAGTAATGGCAGCAAGAATGATAGAAGAAATGGATCCAATTCTAGCAGCAATGATAGTCAATCCAACAGTCGGCGAGGATCGAACTCGAGTGGTCAAGGAAGCAACAAGTCGAACGGGAACCGTGACAATAACTCTAACGGGTCCAATGGGTTGAGTAACAACAAAAACAATAATAGACTCCCACCAAATCAGAATAACGGAAGTGGAAATGGAGGCCAAAATCAACAAAACGGCAACAGCTCTAGGGATAATAATAATTCCGGTCAACGTGATAGTAGAAACTCAAGGAATAACGATCGTTCCAATGGATCTAATGGTCGCAATGATAGCAATAATTCCAGCAACCGGAGTGACAACTCTTCAGGAAATAGTAGGAGAAATAACGGAAGTGATAAAATCAGGAATAATGGGTCGAACAGCGACAACAATTTCAATGATGAGGGGGACAACAATTCTTCAAATAACAATGAAGGCAACAATAACAATGATGGTAACAATAAATCCAGCGGAAATAGACAAAACTCGAAACAGGGTGGCAAGGGTTATGGAAATCTCGACAGTGATAACCCCAATGGTCGTAAGGGAAACAACAACTCTAACAAACGGGGAAACAACTCCTCGGGCGAAAATAACTCTCCGAGTAACAATAGAAGGGGCAGTGGAAATGGGGGCGGAATCAATAGGAATAGAAACAATACTAATTCTGATAATCGGGACAATTATCAGGGTGATAACGATTCTTCTAGTAGTAATCGTCGCGGTGGGAATAGCAACAAGAAGAATAACAGGAATGAATCAAATAGTCAAGATTCTAATGGTAGCAGTGAGAAGGAATCAAACTCTAATCGTCGAGGAAGCAACAAGTCGAACGGGAACCGTGATAATAACTCCAACGGGTCCAATGGGTTGAGCAACAAAAACAACGATCGCCGCAAGAAGGGTAGCACAAACGATAACAACGCACCTAAGCAAAGTAACGGAAACGGAAACAAAAACCGTGAAAATGGTTCTAACAACGACAATAATGGTAGAAATGGAAAAAATTCCAGAAATGACAATAATTCAAGAGGGTCCAATAAGCGAAATGATAAAAACAATAAATCCAACAACCGGAATAACGACTCTTCTAGTGATAGCAAAAAGAGCAACGGAAGCGGAAGTAACAAGAACAAGAATGATAGAAACAATGGAAAGAATGGGTCTAGCTCAAACAAGCGGAGCAAAGGCAACAGCAACAGCGACCGAAATACTGATGACTACGATGATGATTTCCAAGACGATGACAAGAGCATCGGCGATAACGGAAGTCGCAACAAAGGGGGTTCATCAAATGGAGGCAACAGGAGCAATGGTGGCAACAGCAACAGCAAAAACGACAAGAGTAGTCGCCAAGGGTCCAATAGCCGAAACAATGGGTCGTCGAGTAAGAAAAATAACGATAGCGATTCCAACTATGACTCCGGTGGAAGTAATGGCAGCAAGAATGATAGAAGAAATAGATCCAATTCTAGCAGCAATGAAAGTCAATCTAACAGTCGGCGAGGATCGAACTCGAGTGGTCAAGGAAGCAACAAGTCGAACGGGAATCGTGAC